>CM060918.1:946732402-947249902 GCA_030737875.1 Allium sativum
GTACAGTCGATTTCCATCAACGACCATCGAACTGCACTTACAACGACCTTTTCCAAATTTGATTTGGACATAATTCCAAATCCAACCGTTAGATTTCAAATCTCTGATATTCTTAGAAAGCTCTTTTCGATACGAACCCAAGGTTCCGGTTTTAGGAGAATCCGACAGTCGGATCTCCCGCAATATCCATTTGAAGTCAATGGTCGAAATTCGCGAACTGCCGCGGCGCAGCGCGTTCTATTCAGGCCATTATATATATAATATATATATATTATATATTTCGTCGATTTCCTTTCAAAACGTACTTTATAAATCGTTTTAAATTCGTTTTTGAAACGATTTCAACTTCATATTCAATTTCTAATCAAAATTGAATATTCCACATCATCGATATACAAATGATAATATTTTCAAAACGTTATATTTTGAAATCACTTTCTTTTCTATATTCATTTTAAAAACGAATAAAATCGATATAAATATCGTTCATGTCGAAATGGCGCATCTATAACCAACACGACTCTATATATTTCAATAACTTCGTTATTTTATTCAACAAATGAATATTTTCTTCAACATATGAATACTTATTTTTCTATTCAACACATGAATTTATTTTCAATTCAACACATGAATTTATTTTCAATTCAACACATGAATTTATTTTTCTATTCAACAAATGAATTTCTTTTCAATTCAACACATGAATTTATTTTTCTAATTTTCCAAATTGGAATGAGGCCCAATCAATTACATATAACGTTAATTATATGGATTCCCTACAACACATGTATATAACAGCAATGATAAATCATCAACCATCATCCAGAGTGCACCCCGTAACTGTATAAGCATTAAATATAAATAATTGACGCTTACACAGTCTGTCAACCCATCGATTGACATACAACTGAATAATCGGGATTAGTGTACGTCAAATATCATCCCAATACCCGTGTGGGGTTTCAAATCAACAAACACATATTTAATTTGTGCCGTTGGGCGATGTGTTAAATTTATCGTCCCAATCAATATCAGTCAAATCAGTGTATATAAACAAATCGCCCGATTTGTTTATAAATATTTATTTTATATATAAGTTAAAAATCATATTTTTAACCATAAAATATTTTCCACTATAAAATATTTTATTTCATTCCGAATCACACAATCAAATTTCGCAACACAGAAATTAAACAAACAAGCCATCCATGGTCTGTGGACGATGGGTGTCAGGTGCTACTAAGCACCGTCTGCATCCTAGTATATATTTCAACTAGAAAACAAAATAAAAGTGAGGAGTTCTCACCGATTAGCTAAACCAAACGCCCCGACTCTTCATATGTAGAAGTCTTCACCATGTCTCCAACGAGATCTATTTCACGCGGTATATATTAAAAAAAATATATATTTTTAACAATGCTACTTCCTACATAAAGATCGAATTTTTATATCGCTACTCAAATAATAAAAATCACATTTTTATTTTGTCTACTTCATAATAAAGATCACATTTTTACTTGTTTACTTTCAATATAAAAATCGAATTTTTATCGCTCTTCATATATAAAAATCTCGCCTTTCTATGATTAAAAATATTGTCTTTCTATGATTAAAAATATTGTCTTCCTATGATTAAAAATATTGTCTTTCTTTGATTAAAAATAACGTCTTCCTATGATTAAAAATATCGTCTTCCTATGATTAAAAATATCGTCTTTCTTTCCTTCGTCATAATTCAAAAATCTTGTCTTTCCCATCACAAAAATCCTAACTTTCTATAATGAAAAATCATTTTTTTTTCTTGTTTTCAAAAAACCAAATCTTTTTACAAAAGAAAATCAAAATTTTCTACATAAAAAAATCAAAGCTTTTTTCTACATAAGAAAAATCAAATTTTTTTCTACATAAGAAAATCAAAAAATAAATTTCTATGCCAGTTATATAAAATAAACTAAAAAGAAAGCCATGTTTTTATATATCAAAAATCACCTTTTTACTTTGCGTGGGCCCCACTGTCGGAGGAGGAGCGACCTGAAGTGTGGGGGACGGCGGATGACCATCGCGATCGGAGCATCGGGCGTGAGTGGCCTGCGTTGGCGTCGGATTGAGGGTTTGGGGTTTCTAGGGTTGGGTTGGGGGTTTCTAGTCTTCGCGAGGTAGAGGGCGGCTGAAGTGGAGGTCGGGTGGCTCTGGTGGAGCAGCGCCAGAGGCGTGACGCCGACGATTCCCCCCTCCCGTCGCGTTTTCTCTTTTCCTCTTTTTTTCATTTACTCGATCTGATTGGAGAAAGAGAGGGAGTGGGGGGCTTAAGTGAAAGAATTTTTAATTAATTTAATTTATTTTCTCCACTTAAATTTGACTTTTCACCCGAACTCGAAACGAGACCCAAAGACTGTCGTTTCTAGCTAATTACCCTCATTATGAGCACAATAGGATATATCACATAGGCTAATTTGATCGTTATGATCAGTTTTCGTCAGAATCAAAATATAAATCTATATATTGAATTTGAGCGCACATTTCAATTTACCGGGGCCACGTATGAACTCTAAAAATTCCCAAAAATATTTTTCTAGCTTCGTATTGATGATACGGTCCTTACAAAACTAATTTCGTCAAATTCTGAGACCGTTTGAAAAATGACCATTTTCTGGTCGATCGAAATTGACTAAAATTGTCAAAACACGTTTTCCTTTGCCACACTCACATATTGATTCAGAAAATTACGAATGTTGAAACCTAGCAATAACTTGACATCACGGATCCAACAAAAGTGGTTCCGTCGAAAACCGAGGTCGTTTGCAAAATTTCCATTTTTAAGGGCCAGAATTCCATAGCGACTATTCTGAATTTTCAACTGGGCATATCTTTTGATTCCCGCTATAAAATTTCAATTTTTAGGATTCTTGGAAAGATATCCTCAATTGGATTCTAATATTTTTGGTTTCGCCAAAATTCGGTTTATTCTGCACGTGGTACATTCATTTGAATTTTGAAATCGAATTATCGAACTACCACGCCATTTTCAATTCCTTTTATAATTATAAATAAAATATTTATATTCTAACGACGATTCAAATAAATATATACGTTCGAATTCTATTAAAAATAAATTTCTCGTCGATATTATTTAAAATAATTCATTTTAAATATTCAAAATTCGCTAAAATTGCCAAAATAAAAATTTTAAATTGGCTCAAATTTCCGGGTTATTACAATCTCCCCTAATTAAAACTTTTCGTCCCTGAAAAGGAACAAAGCTGAAAGTTGTTTTAAAAACCAACTCATGTAATAAGGATCATATTTTTATATAGATAAAAATTCTATTTTTACATCGCTGTTCATATAATAAAGATCATATTTTTATCACGCTAACTTCATAATAAAAATTATATTTTTATATCGCTTCCACATATATAAATATCACTCATTTACAACGCTCCTTCCATGATAAAAATTATATTTTTGTCTTGCTAGTAATATAATAAAAATTATATTTTTATATCGCCTACATAATAAAAATCAAATTTTTATTATCTATATAATATAAGAATCATATTTTTATTAACTCTACTATATAAAATTATATTTTTGTTCTTTCTATAATATAAAAATCATATTTTTATTCTTTCTATAATATAAAATCATATTTTTACTCTTTCTATAATATAAAAATCATATTTTTATTCTTTCTATAATATAAAAATCATATTTTTATTCTTTCTATAATATAAAAATCATATTTTTATTCTGCTTCACAAATAATAAAAATTGAACTTTTATTTCAAAATCATATGTGTAAAAATCCTATTTTTATTCCTATGCTTTTTACCTCGTATAAACAATTTAAAAGGAGATAAAAACTTACATAGTTTTCCCATCGAAGAAATTTCCAAATCGAAGCATTGAAAGCTTCCGACA
This sequence comes from Allium sativum, assembly GCA_030737875.1. Taxonomy (NCBI): domain Eukaryota; kingdom Viridiplantae; phylum Streptophyta; class Magnoliopsida; order Asparagales; family Amaryllidaceae; genus Allium; species Allium sativum. Next base: position 946,736,327 of record CM060918.1, read on the forward strand.
CCTCAAGGCATCTTCAAATCACCTTCCTCGAGTATCAAATTGATTTGGGAGTTCCAATCGCCGGAAACGTCGGAGGTGGGGGTGCTCAGGATCGGGGTGGTGTGTTCACGGTGGCATATGGGGGGAGAGGTGGCTACAGCCGGCGACGGGTCCTCAGGGGCTGGAGGTGCTCGTTTTGGGTCCGGGATTAGGGGATTAGAGGGAGAGAGAGCGTAGAGAGGAGGGAGAAAGGGGAAGCGGGGTTGAACGGAGGGGGCGACGCCAGGGGAGCGGAGGCGCGACGCGATAGTGGAAGAAAAAGGGGGGTACGCATTGACGAGATCGAGGTCTGGGGGGGTTTTCTTTAAAGGATCGGTTTTTTTTTGAGGGGGAGAGAGAAAAGGAGAAAAAAGGGGTTATTATATATATTTAATTTATTTTCTCCACTTAAAGTTGACTTTTCACCCGAACTCGAAACAAGACCCAACGACTGTCGTCCATAACTAATTACCCCCATTCTGAACACAATGGGATATATATCGTAAGCTGATTCGATTATTTCAATAGTTTTCGTCAAAATCAAAATATAAATATTTATATTGAATTTGAACGCACATTTCAATATTCTGTGGCTACATACGGACTCTAAAAATTATCGAAAAATGTTTTCTAGCTTCGTATTGACAATACGGTCCTAACAAAACTAGTTTCGTCAAATTCTGAGACCGTTTGAAAAATGGCCATTTTCCAGTCGATTAAAATCAAGTGAAACTGGTCAAACGCGTTTTCCTCTGCCACGCTCGCATATTGATTCAGAAAATTATGAAATTTGAAACCTAGCAATAACTTGACATCACGGATCCAACAAAAGTAGTTTCGTCGAAAACCGAGGTTGTTTGCAAAATTTCCATTTTTAAGGGCTAGAATTCCACAACGACTATTCTGAATTTTCAACTGGGCATAACTTTTTATCCCCGCTATGAAATTTCAATTTTTCGGATTCGTTGGAAAGATATTATCAATTAGATTCTAATATTTTTGGTTTCGCTAAAATTCGATTTATTTTGAATCCTGTGCATTCATTTGAACTTTGAAATCAAATTTTCGAACTACCACGCCATTTTCAATTCCTTTTATAATTAAAATAAAATATTTATATTCTAACGATGATTCAAATAAATATATACGTTCTAGTTCTATTCAAAATAAATTTCTCGTCGTTATTATTTAAAATAATTCATTCTAAATATTCAAAATTCATCAAAATTGCGAAAATAAAAATTTTAAATTAGCTCGGATTTCCGAGTTGTTACAACAAAATACGCGAGTTATATGGAAAGGCCTAGTTTATCCCATTCTGAATAGCTAATACGACGATGATTAAAAGTCGACGATGAAGATGGTGGTTGAAGACATGAGATCTTCACATCGTTTGGATGATTACTAATTTCTTGATTGGGCTGTACACCCAGGACAACGTAATAAGTGGTGATCGTCCAGACGTACTTGGAGATCGACTGGATATGCGAGGGCCTCTCTCCTGTATTGGACATATTGGACATGTGGGACGAGGAATAAGGTGCCTCTCTCTTGAGTAGCTAATACGTACGAGCTTAGAGGTTATATATTGATATACATCAGTTGTATGGCGTGAATTGTAGTGTGGCATGCTGAGATGCAAATGATTAAGGCTTTTGTTGAAAAGCAGAGTCTTGTGGTTGATGATCAGAGCATGGCTGAAATAGCATAGCTTTGTGTATAGCCTTAATTTGCGAGCCTCACACTCGGTATGAGTCAACATTGGGATCGTGGCTGCAGGGAGTGCATTTCTAGCTACGAGTGGTGTCATGGAATGGAGCCCAGACATTTTTACTTATATGGACGATGGAATCAGGCGCCTTAGATATTGAGTCTCTTCGGGGCTTAGAGATAGGTCTGATAGGACCGGGAAACGTGTGTTCAGGAATACTAATCCACTAAAGTAAGTGTGGACCGACCCTGAAGATCCAAGGGTTCACTGCGGGGGATCCTAAGGAATTTGCTAGAGTGTCTCGAATTGGAGAGGAGCCATCCCTGGCCTCGACTCATAGATGTAATCCAATTTCCAATACATGACTGTTCAGTTTTAGTTGTAAACCTATATGGTGACATAGTGGGATGGGGTGCTCATGCCGTCTATGATTGATACATTTATATTTGAAGTTGTTTGATACACTGTGCACTTATAGTAATATCAAAATGATTTGTTTTAAAACGTACCAAGAATATTTGGCTATCATAAGGTAAACCTCCATCTTCGGGCTTGCGTTGCATTGTGTGATTGGACCTGAGTCTTATAATTGCTTCTATTTTCGAAAAGCGTTGTGTTGTTTATAAATTGTTTTGTTTCAAGTTTTGGTATTGACATGGAGTAAACCCGTTCCGTGTTATACGGTGTGGTCCCGTGAATTACTCTATTTTAAAGTAAAAGTTAAATAACTGTTTTAGTTCTCACACCATTCCCATGACTGACTTGGAGTTTTTTATTTTCACCTAAACTTTGGGTGCCCATATTTTCCACATGGGCAGGTAGTAGTTTTGGTATTTGCAGATATTTCTTTACACATGATCCTGAATTTACGGCTGGAGCTATATTCAGAAAGCATTGTATCCGTGTATTTCTTTCAGTTGTGCTAGTTGATGTATTTTTCGCTACCCATGGTATTTATATATTTTATTTCTGCTGCAATGTAATTTAGTCTCTGATATTTTTCAATATATATTATTTATTCATACTCTGATATATTCTTGTACTCTGATGTAATTGTTGTAATAGCAATGAAATGTTCTATTGTTTATGTCTGATGCGTCGTGTTCTCAAAGCAATCTGGGCTTCCCCGTAAGGGGAAGTTTGGGTCATTTCAGTTTGGTATCAGTGCTTTGGTTTACAAAGCTCGAGAACAAGACACGTTAGAATCAAACAAAAGAATTCATCAAAGATAGGATTAGTAACATCATATAAGAATGACTCGTTAGAGATAGGGTTAGCAATACCCTAGAATTAGTTTGAAGAGTGTTATTTATTGAAAACAAATTCAGTTTTGAAAATTATACCTTGTTATGCCTATTTGAGTATTTTATTTTATATTGATTTTGGACTATCAGGTATAAGAAGATTTTGCATATACGCCTTGCAAACGTATATTCGAAATCTCAAATATACTGGATAGATATAGAATCACACTCAAGTCGCCTGGAGATGACTCTGATGATAGCAGCTGCATCATAAGTATTTATGTTCGAGTTTCGAAAGTGGGATTTCTATATATTTCCAATTGACTGGTGTGAGAACCAAAACTTATCTAGAGTTATTGTTTGTGACTTGACACTAAAAAATATGATTTTTAGGTGTGTAAAAATTATATATTTGAAAACCTAATAAACTAATTGATTACTGGTTGTGATGTGTTATTATTAGTTCAACTAATTAAAATATTGGAACAATAAAACCAATATGCGAATGAAGGGTAGATTAAGCCAAATCAAGTCAAATTTTAAACTGAATTAAAAGTTGACTGGAATTGCACACATGTACATACATACATACATACATACATATATATATATATATATATATATATATATATATATATATATGTATGTATGTACGAATAGGCATAGCATGGAAGCTAAGAAGAGGAATGAAATTGTATGCCCGACAAATAGGTACATGTTTACTATATCCATTGGGTTTGATGATTTTATGAGCTGCTTGGCCTTTTTATTTTCTTTTTGATTGATGAGGGCTCTGTGAAGCAAGTTGCGGTTTTACCGATTAGCCCGTACAAAGGAGGTTATGGCGAAATTTCAAAAATTTAGGGTGTTAGCCAAATTTTTGAGAAATTAGAAAATTCTTAGAAATTGAAAAGTTGAAGAATGAAAGCCAGAATGAAACTATGCAGTTAAAGCCCCGCTAAAGCCCCGCAATATCCCGCTATAGCCCATAGCGCCCTTCAACTGCTACGTTATTTCAATTTAGCGCTGATGAACAGTAGATCCGCTTGTAGCCCCGCTATTTCCCGCTGCATCCGCTAAATCAACGCTTTTTTACCATCCGCTTTAGCAATAATAATATATAAAGGTTGATTTGACTAATTCTATATTAAAAAAATTTAATAAAGTTAGTTTAAAGAGCTAATTTTAAGGGATTAGTGTCCAATATATTCCAGAATATATTATAATCATCAAATCTAATGTGTTTATCCAAGATATTCTTCAATTCTACTATATATGATTAATTAATGTTAGTTTCTTCTACACATATAATGTGAAAATGATAATTAATTAATTTTAAATATTTGGTTTCACATTTTATGAACCTTTTTGCGCCTCCGCTATATCTCCGCTATATCCCCGCTTTATCCCCGCTACACCTTTTTGCACCTCCACCGCTATGGAACCGTTGAGCGCTTTAACTACCCAGGAATGAAAGTTGAGTTGGTTAGTTAAAAAACTTTCAGCTCCATTCCTTTTCGAGGATGAAAAAATTTTAAGTGGGGGAGATTGTAACAACCCGGAATTTGTGAACCAATTTAAAATTTTTATTTTAGCTATTTTAATGGATTTTGAATATTTATAATGATTTATTATAAAAAATAATGATTTAAAATTTATTTAGATCGAAGTTAGAACATATAGATTTATTTTAATTATAAATCGAGCTTGAAATGGCGTGGTAGTTTGAAAATTCAATTTTAAATTTCAAATGATTGTACAGAATTCAATATATATCGGATTTCAGTAAAACCAGAAACGTTAGAATCTGTTAAATTATATCTTTCTAATGAATGTGAAAAATGCAGATTTCATAATATAGATTGTAAGTTATGTCCAGTTTAAAATTCAGAATAGTTGCTATGGAATTTATATATATTTTTTAAATAATATATAACCCGAAAAAATAGCCATTTTGCAAACAAACTCCATTTTCGACGAAACCAATTTTGTTGAATCCAAAATGTCAAATTGTTGTTAGGTTTCAAATTTCATAATTCTTGGAATTAATATGTGAGTGTGGTAAATATAAACGTGTTTGGTCAATTCAGTTTGAATTTAATCGACTGGAAAAAGGGCTATTTTTCAAACTAGCCCCAAATTTGATGAAATTATTTTTGTTAGGACCGTATCATCAAAAAATAGCTAGATTTAATTTTTCTGTAATTTTTGGAGTCAGTATGTGGCTCCAGTAAATTAAAATGTACGTTGGAATGCAATATTGAACATTATATTAATTTATATTTTAATTTTGACAAAAACTGATCGAAACAGTCGAATGGCTTACGAAACATATCCCATTGCGTCCGGAATGGGCGTATTTAGCAAGGAACGATAGTTGTTGGGTTTGATTTGGAGTTCAAAGGCGAAATTCACTTTTGAGAAATAATTAGAATTAAATAATTAATAAAATAATAATTATATAAAGGGCAAAACCCTAGCCGCCGTTTCCATTCCATCGACGGACCAAATGCTCCCAAAAATAAATCCAAATAACTCTCAATCTAGGCCGAATCAAAACATGAAATCAAAACGAGAATTCAAGAGGGAGGAGAGAGCTTTAAATTTATATAGGGGTGATCGTGTATGGTGAAGCGGTTCTCTCGATTTTAGAGCGTAAAGCTCCGCCGTTCGATCAGGGTTTGCAGCCGCCAAGGGTCCTCGAGTTCCATGGAAGGGGGCGACGCCGGTGCATGGAGCGACGACGGTTCGAGTGGGAAGGTCTGACCATGGTCCATCGGTCCCTGACGATGGCGACGGCTGTTTTCTGATGTCGATGGGTTTTTGGGGTTCTAACGTGGTTTAGGAAGAAAGGCAATGTTTAAAATGCTATCGAAAAGTTATTAATTATATTTAATTGTATAATAATGTAATTAATGTATCAATCATCGTATCTTTTTCATACGAGCACGGAATCACGTGATTTCTGATCCGTTGAAACTACAAAATTGAGATCTACAACATGGAACAAACCAGAACGGAAATGGAGAAAATTTGAATTTGGAGCAAATTTAAATCCAAACGGTACCAAAATCATCCAGTAAAGAATGATGGAGTGGAACCCAATGTGAGAATTCTCTCACTAAAATTTTGTCCAGTTATTTAATTTATTTTATAACTGTAAATGTGTAGAAATTGCCAGTATTAATTTTTATCTGTTATACGGAGTTCAACACACGAATTCACACAAATCACATAAATTGGAAGCGATGTAGGATATTACCGACACTCGGATTTCATACTCCGCGAATGGCCACTTATGGCGCCGTAAATGGCATTGGGTACTTGAGTATTTATTTATATGGATGATTTGTGTGGTGATTATGATGATTAACATATTAGAGATAATGTTAACATTAAAGTGGTAGTTGAAATTAAATTATAAATATCCATTTATAATCTAAACAGTAAAATTGGTTAATTAGAAAAGTGATTCAAACCGAATTAGAATTGGTTAAATTTATTAACCAATGATTTATTTAAATAGACTGTTGTTGTTTGAATACCCCACACGGGTATTGGGATGATATCTGACATACACTAATCCTAATATTTAGTTGTATGTATGAGTTGACAGGCTGTGATGAGCGTTATTTATTTATTTTGATGCTTATACAGTTGTAAAATTCACTCTGGATGATGTTTGAATGTTGAATGATTATTCAACATTATTGTTGAATGCATGCGATGTATGAAATCCATATAACAGAAATTATATGGTAATTGATTGAGTCGCATTCCGATTTAGAAATAACGAAGATTTTAAAATAACAAATATTTTAAAATAATGAATATTTCAAAACAATATTCAGTGAATAATTAAAACAAGATTTTGATGTCCGATTTTGGATGGACACGAAAAAGTATAACGCCATTTTAACCCAACGGGTTTATCGATCGATTTTATTCATTTTATAATGAGTATGAAAAGGAAATGATCTAAAAATCAAATATTTTGAAAATATTATCATTTTAATATTATAATGATATAGAATATTCAATTTTGATTTAAAATTGAAAATGAAGTTGAAATCATTTTAAAATGAATTTATAAACGATTTATAAAATACATTTTGAATTGAAATCGACGACAAATATTATTTATATTTAATGACTTGAATAGAATGCACCGCGCAGTGACCGTTCGCGAATTTCAACCATTAACTTCAAATTGATGTAACGGGAGACCCGACCGTCGGATTCTCCTAAAACCAGAACTGTTGGGTTTGTATCGAAAAGTTCTTTCCAATGAATATAAGTGATTTAACTTTGAATAGTTGGATTTCAAATTATGTCCAAATCAATTTTAGAAAAGGGCGCTATGGATGCAGTCCGGTAGCTGTTATCGGAAATCGACTAAAATGGCGATATTAAAATTATTAAAAAATTGGAAAAATTGTGTAAAATCATAACAAATGATTTGAAAAGATTTTGAATGAAAAAAAATCCAGTTCTGGAAAGATAAAACTATATTTTTATTGAAATGAAATAGTTAATAACTTGAATAAAAATCCAATTATTTTTAGAAATAATTAAATTGGATTTGTAAATGGTTTTTGAAATAACCTGAATTTTCCAATGTATAGAATTTGGAATGGATTTAAATGGAAATTATCTTTGGAATATTTCGATGTTTTCTGTGATTATATGGATATTGTTGAGGATCTAGTACAATAAAAACAGTTTTCGCAACAGGCAATATCTGTTGCAGTAGACTAATTGCAACAGGCCTGCGCTTGTTGGTATAGCCGGAGTTGTAAAAAGTCAGTTTCTTTTTGCAACATTTTCTTCTTGTTGCAACAAATTGTTGCAGTGCACTTTTTTGCAACTGGCTTTTTCTGTTGCAATAGATCATTTTGCAACATCAAATGACAATTGTAAACCTACAATAGGTGTAACAACCCGAAAATCTGGGCCAATTTAAATTTTTTATTTTGGCAATTATAGCGAATTTTGAACATTTAAAATAGATTATAATAAATAATTTCAACGGAAAATTTATTTTGAAATGAATCGAACGTATATATTATATACTTCGTCGTTAGAATATAAATAATTATTTATAATTATAAATAGAATTGAAAATGGCGCGGTAGTTCGATAATTCGATTTCAAACTTCAATTGAATGTACCGGGTGCAAAACAAACCAGATTTTAGTGAAACCAAAAATAATAGGGTCTAATTGAGAATATCTTTCCAACGAATCCGAAAAACTGAAATTTCATAGTGGGAATCAAAAGATATGTCCAGTTGAAAATTCTGAATAGCCGCTATGGAATTTAGGCCCTTAAAAATGGGAATTTTGCAAACGACCTCTGATTTCGACGAGACCACTTTTGTTGGATCCGTGATGTCAAATTATTGCTAGATTCCAAATTTCATAATTTTTCGAATCAATATGTGAGCGTGGCAAAGGAAAACAGGTTTGACCAGTTTTAGTTGATTTTAATCGACTGGAAAATGGCCATTTTTCCAACGGTCTAAGAATTCGACGAAACTAGTTTTGTTAGGACCGTATCGTCAATACGAAGCTAGAAAATATTTTTCAGGAATTTTTAGAGTTAGTATATGACCCCAGTGAATTGAAATGCGCGTTCAAATTCAATATATAGAGTTATATTTTGATTCTGACGAAAACTGATCGAAACAGTCGAATCAGCCTACGATACATATCTCATTGTGTTCAGAAACGGGGTAATTAGCTATGGACGACAGGCGGTGGGTTCGATTTCAGGTTCGAAAATAAAAGTTGCTTTTTGAAATTAAATAATTAAATAAATTGAAAATAAAATTCCTCACTCTCTCTCCCCTTATTTGCCTTCAGCCCCCCCCATCATTTTCGATTTCGATTTAAAAAAAAAAGAGAAGAGCGGAGCCCTAGCACGCCGCATCGCTAGGGGGTGGCCCACCGCCGCCTTCCCCGAGCTCGAACCTCGCCCCTCCTCTTCCGTCGATCCCTCCCTCCCCCTCCTCTCCTTCCCGCTTCCCTCCTCGCTCCACACGAACCCGACCACCCCAGACCCCTCTCTCCGATCACCGCCCCGCCCTGCCATCCGCCTCCTCCTCGACCAGCGACTCCTCTCCCCTCCTTCCAGCCCTTAATCGCTGAAAACCCCATCGATTCGCTGTAAGTTTTTTTTTTTGTTTTTGTTTCGTTTTGTTTTAATTTGTTTTAAATATTTGGTGTAGCTTATTTAATAAAAAAAAAAATTGATTTTGTTTAAATTATAAAACATAGATTTTGAAAAGAGAAAAGGAAAGATTTTTATTTATATAGCAGTAAAATAAAAATAGAATTTTTAAACAAAGAAAAGATTTGATTTTATAACAAAGAAAAAGATAGATTTTTATTCGTGTAAGGAGTAGCTTTTTAACGATATAAAGAAGTGATTTTTAATCTAGGAAAGACGATATTTTTATGTGATGTGAAAATTAAAAATATATTTTTTAATTAAGTAGTGAAGTAAAAATAGGATTTTTACTTCGATAAAAATAGGATTTTCATTGATGTAGAATAATAAAAATATGATTTTTACTCGTGTAGAGTATTAAAAATATAATTTTTATATTATAGAAAGGTTAAAAATATAATTTTTATATTATAGAAAGGTTAAAAATATAATTTTTATAATATAGAAAGGTTAAAAATATAATTTTTACATTATAGAGAAGTTAAAAATATGTTTTGTGTATATGTTGTAGCGAAGAAAAGATAGGATCTTTATTTTAGAAAAGATTCGATTTTGAAAATAGAAAAGAGAATAGATCGGATTTTTAGAAGTATAAAGGATTGTTTTTCCGAATTAGATAAAAATATGATTTTTATTCTATGTATAAAATATAATTTTTATAAAGTAGAAATATGGAAAATATAATCATTATATTTGAAAAGGTGAAATCTTTATATTTGAAAAGGCGAGATCTTTTTATAAAGAATAGCGTGATAAAAATATAATCTTTTATTCTATGAATAACGTCCATATGGAGTAATTATAAAAATATGATTTTTATATATACATAGCAGCAATATAAAAATGTGATTTTTATATATGTTGTGGCTACGGGCAATGAAAGTGACGAAAGGCGAGAACGACGAAGATTTCTATAAATGAAGAGTCGTGGTATTGGATTAGCTATCGGTGAGAACTTCTCACTCTAAATTTCTTTTTCTAGTTATATATATATACTAGGATGCAGACGGTGCTTAGCAGCACCCGACACCCGTCATCCACAGACCATGGATGGCTTGTTTGTTTGATTGATGTGTTGTGAAATTTGTTTGTGAAATTGATGTGAAATAGATAATGAAATATATTCATGTGTTGAAAGGAAATAAAATATTTATATAGTTAAAAATATTTTATCGTTAAAAATATAATTTTTAACGTGAATGTGAATAAATAAATAGTTATAAACAAATCGGCCGATTTGTTTATATACACTGATTTGACTGATATTGATTGGGTCGATAAATTTTACACATCGCCCAACTGCACAAATAAAAATCTGTGTTTGTTGATTTGAAACCCCACATGGGTGCTGGGATGAGATTTGGCGTACACTAATCCCAATTGTTTAATTGTATGTCGATCGATGGGTCGACAGATTGTGTAAGCGTTGATTGTTTATATTTGATGCTTATGCAGTTGTGTGGTGCAATTTGGATGATGCTTGATTGTTTATCGTTGCTATTATATACATGTGTTGTATGGAATCCATATAATTAACGTTATATGGTGATTGATTGGGCCTCATTCCAATCGGGAAAATAATGAATGTTATAAAAGAAAATTCATGGGTTGAATATAAAAATAGTCATGTGTTGATGATGTTCATGAGTTGAAACTATTGATGTGTTGAGTGAAATATTTTATACAATAAAATTTACATCTTTATCATATTTAAAATTAGAACTACTTCACGGTGGAGTCTAATTAAAAATCAAACGATAAATACCATAATTTTATAAAATATTTTACATAATAAAAAAAATATAGTCATGTGTTGAAAGAAATATAGATTCATGTGTTGAATAGTATATATATTCATTTGTTGAATAGAATAACGAAGTTTTTTTGAAAAATATAAAGTTGTGTTGATTAGAGATGTGTTATTTTGACGCGAACGATATTTATATCGATTTTATTCGTTTTAAAATGAATATTGAAAAGTGATTTCAAAATTTAATATTTTGAAATGAAATTCAAATTAAATTAGATTAAAATTCGAATTGAAATTTTATTGAATCAATTTGAAATGAATTCGATTCGAATTGAATAGAAAGTGAATTTGAAATCGAATTGAATTGAAACGAATTATATAATCGAATTGAATTGAAACGAATTAGAATTTGAATTGAATAGAAAGTGAATTTGAAATCGAATTGAATTGAAACGAATTAGAATTTGAATTGAATAGAAAGTGAATTTGAAATCGAATTGAATTAAAACGAATTAGAATTTGAATTGAATTGAAACGAATTAGAATTGAATTGAAACGAATTAGAATTTGAATTGAATTGAAACGAATTAGAATTTGAATTGAATTGAAATGAATTTGAATTTGAATTGAAACGAATTTGAATTCGAATTAAATAAAATTGAAATGAAATCGAATTGAATTGAAATCAAATCGATTTGAAATTGAAGATGAAGTTGAAATGGTTTTGAAAACAAATTTAAAACGATTTATAAAATACGTTTTAAAAAGGAAATTGACGAAATATATATAATATATATATTATATATATAATGGCCTGAATAGAACGCGCCGCGGCCGTTCGTGAATTTCGACCATTGACTTCGAATTGACGTAGCGGAAGATCCGACCGTCGGATTCTCCTAAAACCGGAACCGTTGGGTTCGTATCGAAAAGAGCTTTCTAATGATTATTAGAAATTTGAAATCTAACGGTTGGATTTGGGACTATGTCCAAATCAAATTTAGAAAAGGTCGCTGTAAGTGCAGTTCGATGGCCATCGTTGGAAATCGACTGTACGGGCCTTGATAAAATTATTAAAAATATTGATAATTTGTGTAATATCATAATATGTGAATTGGAAAGGACTGGGATGAAAAACTCTACATTTGAAAAGATAAAAATTGATTTTTATCGAAATGAACTAGTTTTGAACTAGAATTAAAATCAATTTATTTTTGAAATAAATAAATTGAATTTGAAAGTGATTTGAAAAACAATCAATATTCCCAATACGTGGATTGAACTGGAGTTGAATCGAAATTATCTTCGGAATATTTCGATGTTGGATTTCGTGACTATACAGATATTGTCATGGGAATTTGAAAGATATATTTTATATCGTTATTTCCAATAAGATATTTGTTGGTTTCAGAATTTGATATTAAATATAAGCCGATATATTTTCTATTCAGAGCCTTGTATTTAATATCAAATGTGATTTGGGTTTATCGTGGATCGTGTTTTAGATGACATTGGTTCTTTAACCCAGTTAAAGATAGGATATTGATTTTTGAAAGGACTAAAACTAAGGGGAGTTTTAATGAATCATTAATTAGATTGAAATGTGAATTGATAATTTAAATTATCAAATCTGAAAGGTGATCGAGAATGGAGTACCACCAGCTCTGCTCCAAAGCGATAGTTAAATCTTTAATTAGATTTGAACGTGAAATGGTAATTAATTTTACCGATAACACCGTGGTGTTAGGAATGGAGTATCACCAGTTTTGGCTCCATGGGATATATAGGTTGGGATTGGGAAATAAAATAAATTATTACTTCGATGTGGTTCGCTAATCCCGACTAGTTTGGAAACCATAATATGGTTTGAAATGATATCCAAAGGAAGATTAAAGAATAAATTTAGTAGAATTTATCTTTGATAAAATTAATGGGAACCTTTCCCTAAGAATGTGATTTTGTGAATAAAAGAATATTCTGAATTGGAATGAGGCGTTTGTGTGTTTGTGTAACATTTGTTTATTATATACGTGGGATATTCAGAAAGGCCGGGTTTATACCCATTCTGAATAACCGATTCGACGGGATGTCGAAGATGAAGACGGTGGTTGAAGACCAGAAGTCTTCACATCGTTTGGGTGATTACTGATGATCTTGATTGGGCTGTACACTCAAGATGAGGGAAACAGATGGTGATCGTCCAGACGTACTTGGAGATGGATGGATATGCGAGGAAAGTGCCTCCGGTTTCGTTCAGACCAAGGACGAACTTGTAAATGCGTTGTGTGTCTGACATTGGATTTTATTCTATGTTGATTTATCTCTATTAAATATACATCTGTTTGGCGGCGGAGAATTTATTATCTTTCTTAACTCCCTTCTCTGAGACGTACGAGCTCAGAGGTTGTATATCGATGGACATCAGCCGCATGGAGTGAATTGCCAGTGTGGCACGCGTAGGTGGAAATTGATCAAGGCTTCTGTTGAAAAGCAAAGTCTTGTGGTTGATGATCAAAGCACGGCCTGTGTGGCTTAGCTTTGTGTATAGCGTGAATTCGCGAGCCTCACACCTCGGTATGAGTCAAAAACGGGAGACGGACCACTGGGAGAGCATGAAGTTTCTTTCTAGCTAGGGTGGTGTCAGTGACCTACCAGCCCTGACATTTATATACTTTTCACCTGTGTGGTTGTTGGAATGCGAGGCGCCTCGGATATAGGTCTGTAAGGACCGGGAAACGTGTGTTAAGGAATTGCCAATCCTCAAAATTAAGAGAGGACTGGCCCAGCCGATTCCAAGGATCAAAGTGGGGTCCTTGGACATTTGCTAGATTGTCTCGAACGCGGAGAGGAGCTTGCCCCTTGCCTCGGCTCATGACGGAATCCAATTTCGAATACGTGATATTGCGGTTTTAATTGTAGAACAGTATGGCGACATGATAGATGATACCCATGCCACCTATGATTGATATTTATGATTGAAAATTGTTTTGACACTATACACTTATAATAGTATCAAATGATTTGTTTTGACGTACCAAGCATGTTTAGCTATTATAAGGGAAAACCCTATCCTCCGGCTTGCGTTGCATTGTGTGATGGGACCTCGGTCTTATAATAGCTTCATTTTTCTTTATTTAGCATTACGTTGTTTGTTCTATGCACTGGTATTCTTGGGAGGAAACCCGTTCCGTGTTATACGGCGTGGTCCCTTGATTTACCTAACTTTAAAAATAAAGATTAATAACTGTTTTAGTTCTTACACCAGGCACATGACTGACCTAGAGTTTATTGTTTTAACCTAAACTCGGGGTGCCCCTATTTTCGACACGGGCAGCTAGTAGTTTTGGTTTTGCAGATTTATATTCACAGGGTCCTGATTTACAGCTGGAACGATGCTCGGAAAGCTCTGTATCCGTGCATTACTTCTAGTTGTGCTTTTGTATTATTTTCCGCTGCGATATATTTAAATGTAATTTAAATCTCTGATATTTGTTGAATGTAATTTATTCATTTATACTCTGTATATTCTTGTATCTCATGGAATTATTGTAATAACAATGAAATGTTCTTCCGTCTGCGTTCTTTTGTGTATTGTCCTCAACGCAATCCGTGCTTTCCTTCACGGGGAAGTTCGGGTCGTGTCAGTTGGTATCAGAGCTTTGTTTTACAGAGCTCGAGAACAAGACACATTAGAACCATACGAAAGAATTCATCAGATATTAGATTAGTAATATCCAATTAGAATGACTCGTTAGAGATAGGATCAGTAGTATCCTAGAACGAGTGTGAAGGGTATATTTTTCAAATGAAAACAATTTTGTTTTTGAAATTTAAATCGCTTTATACGTATTTGAATATTTATTTATTTTGAATATGGACAATCGAGTATATAAAGATTTTGCATATACGCGTCATGAACGTATATTCGAAGTTTAATATACTAGATAGATATAGGATTACACTCTAGTCGCTCGGAGATGATTTTGATGATGGGGCTCCATCACCAAAATTTATGTTCGTGTTTCGAAGGTGTGATTTCTATATATTTCCATTAGGCTGGTGTGAGAACCAAAATATAGCTAGAATACATTGTTGTGATTGGGCATCAAAACATGATTTTTTATATATGTATCAAAATTATGAATTTGAAACTCTAATTCACTAATTGATTGATGTTTGTGTTGTTTGATTATTTGTTTGATAATTTTGAACCATTACGCCTAATTGTATCGAATATTGAATTGTATTGAAAATTGGTCGCATTTGCTTGCATATACATGTACTCACATTGAACAGGTCATAGCAAGGAGGCTAGAGCAGAGAATAAAATTTGTTTGCCCGACAAATAGGTACATGCTTACTATAATTTACTATTTTGTTTGGGTGATGATGATTTTATGAGCCGATTGGCTAGCCGCTTGGACTTTTCTTTTTCTTTTTGAGATCAGAAGGCCTGTATGGCAATTTCGGGATTTTCCTGTGGCTCCCGATGCAGGGGAGGTTATGGCGAAATTTTTCGAAAATTTAGGGTGTTAGCCAAATTTTTGAAGAATTTGAAAATTCTCAGAAACTGAAAAGTTGGATAATGGAAGCCAGATAGAACGTAGAGTTGATTAATCAAACCACTTTCGACTTTGTTCCTTTTCGGAGACGAAAAGTTTTAAGTGGGGGAGATTGTAACAACCCGAAAATCTGGGTAAGTTTAAAATTTTATTTTGGCAATTATAGCGAATTTTGAACATTTAAAATAGATTATTTTAAATAATATCAATGGAAAATTTATTTTGAAATGAATCGAACGTATATATTATATACGTCGTCGTTAGAATATAAATAATTATTTATAATTATAAATAGAATTGAAAATGGCGCGGTAGTTCGATAATTCGATTTCAAACTTCAATTGAATGTACCGGGTGCAAAACAAACCGGATTTTTGTGAAACCAAAAATAATAGGGTTTAATTGAGAATATCTTTCCAACGAATCCGAAAAATTGAAATTTCATAGCAGGAATCAAAAGATATGTCCAGTTGAAAATTCTGAATAGTCGCTATGGAATTCAGGCCCTTAAAAATGGGAATTTTGCAAACGACCTCGGATTTCGACGAGACCACTTTTGTTGGATCCGTGATGTCAAACTATTGCTAGATTCCAAATTTCATAATTTTTCGAATCAATATGTGAGCGTGGCAATGGAAAACGGGTTTGACCAGTTTCAGTTGATTTTAATCGACTGGAAAATGGCCATTTTTCCAGTGGTCTCAGAATTCGACGAAACTAGTTTTGTTAGGACCGTATCGTCAATACGAAGCTAGAAAATATTTTTCGGGAATTTTTAGAGTTAGTATGTGACCCCAGTGAATTGAAATGCGCGTTCAAATTCAATATATAGAGTTATATTTTGATTCTGACGAAAACTGATCGAAACAGTCGAATCAGCCTACGATGCATATCCCATTGTGTTCGGAAACGGGGTAATTAGCTATGGACGACAGGTGGTGGGTTTGATTTCGGGTTCGAAAATAAAAGTTGCTTTTTAAAATTAAATAATTAAATAAATTAAAAATAAAATTCCGCACTCTCTCTCCCCTTATATGCCTTCAGCCCCCCCCCCCGTCATTTTCGATTTTGATTTAAAAAAAAAAGAGAAGGGCGAAGCCCTAGCATGCCGCGCCGCTAGGGGGTGGGCCACCGCCGCCTTCCCCGAGCTCGCACCTCGCCCCATCCTCTTCCGTCGATCCCTCCCTCCCCCTCTTCTCCTTCCCGCTTCCCTCCTCGCTCCACACGAACCCGACCACCCCAGACCCCTCTATCCGATCACCGCCCCGCCCTTCCATCCGCCTCCTCCTCGACCAGCTACTCCTCTCCCCTCCTTCCAGCCCTTAATCGCTGAAAACCCCATCGATTTGCTGTAAGTTTTTTTTGTTTTTGTTTCTTTTTGTTTTAATTTGTTTTAAATATTTGGTGTAGCTTATTTTATAATAAAAAATCTGATTTTGTTTAAATTATAAAACATAGATTTTTAAAAGAGAAAAGGAAAGATTTTTATTTATATAGCAGTAAAATAAAAATAGAATTTTTAAACAAAGAAAAGATTTGATTTTATAACAAAGAAAAAGATAGATTTTTATTCGTGTAAGGAGTAGATTTTTAACGATATAAAGAAGTGATTTTTAATCTAGGAAAGACGATATTTTTATATAATGTGAAAATTAAAAATATAATTTTTAATTAAGTAGTGAAGTAAAAATACGATTTTTACTTCGATAAAAATAGGATTTTCATTGATGTAGAATAATAAAAATATGATTTTTGCTCGTGTAGAGTATTAAAAATATAATTTTTATATTATAGAAAGGTTAAAAATATAATTTTTATATTATAGAAAAGTTAAAAATATAATTTTTATAATATAGAAAGGTTAAAAATATAATTTTTACATTATAGAGAAGTTAAAAATATGATTTGTGTATATGTTGTAGCGAAGAAAAGATAGGATCTTTATTTTAGAAAAGATTCGATTTTGAAAATAGAAAAGAGAAAAGATCGGATTTTTAGAAGTATAAAGGATTGTTTTTCAGAATTAGATAAAAATGTGATTTTTATTCTATGTATAAAATATAATTTTAATAAAGTAGAAATATGGAAAATATAATCTTTATATTTGAAAAGGTGAAATCTTTATATTTGAAAAGGCGAGATCTTTTTATAAAGAATAGCGTGATAAAAATATAATCTTTTATTCTATGAATAATAATGTAAAATTAGAATTTTTATCCATATGGAGTAATTATAAAAATATGATTTTTATATATACATAGCAACAATATAAAAATGTGATTTTTATATATGTAGTGGCTACGGGCAACGAAAGTGACGAAATGCGAGAACGACGAAGATTTCTATAAATGAAGAGTCGTGGTATTGGATTAGCTATCGGTGAGAACTTCTCACTCTAAATTTCTTTTTCTAGTTATATATATATATATATATATATATATATATATATATATATATATATACTAGGAAGCAGACGGTGCTTAGCAGCACCCGACACCCGTCATCCACAGACCATGGATGGCTTGTTTGTTTGATTGATGTGTTGTGAAATTTATGTGAAATAGATAATGAAATATATTCATGTGTTGAAAGGAAATAAAATATTTATATAGTTAAAAATATTTTATCGTTAAAAATATAATTTTTAACGTGAATGTGAATAAATAAATAGTTATAAACAAATCGGCCGATTTGTTTATATACACTGATTTGACTAATATTGATTGGGTTGATAAATTTTACACATCGCCCAACTGCACAAATAAAAATCTGTGTTTGTTGATTTGAAACCCCACACGGGTGTTGGGATGAGATTTGGCGTACACTAATCCAAATTATTTAATTGTATGTCGATCGATGGGTCGACAGACTGTGTAAGCGTTGATTATTTATATTTGAAGCTTATGCAGTTGTGTGGTGCACTTTGGATGATGGTTGATTGTTTTTCGTTGCTATTATATACATGTGTTGTATGGAATCCATATAATTAACATTATATGGTGATTGATTGGGCCTCATTCCAATCGGGAAAATAAAGAATGTTATAAAAGAAAATTCATGTGTTGAATATAAAAATAGTCATGTGTTGACGATGTTCATGAGTTGAAACTATTGACGTGTTGAGTGAAATATTTTATACAATAAAATTTACATCTTTATCATATTTAAAATTAGAACTACTTCACGGTGGAGTCTAATTAAAAATCAAATGATAAATACCATAATTTTATAAAATATTTTACATAATAAAAAAAAATATAGTCATGTGTTGAAAGAAATATAGATTCATGTGTTGAATAGTATATATATTCATTTTTTGAATAGAATAACGAAGTTTTTTTGAAAAATATAAAGTCGTGTTGATTAGAGATGCGTTATTTTGACGCGAACGATATTTATATCAATTTTATTCATTTTAAAATGAATATTGAAAAGTGATTTCAAAATTTAATATTTTGAAATGAAATTCAAATAGATTAAAATTCGAATTGAAATTTTATTGAATCAACTTGAAATGAATTCGAATCGAATAGAAAATGAATTCTATTCGAATTGAATAGAAAGTGAATTTGAAATCGAATTGAATTGAAACGAATTAGAAAATCGAATTGAATTGAAACGAATTAGAATTTGAATTGAATAGAAAGTGAATTTGAAATCGAATTGAATTGAAACGAATTAGAATTTGAATTGAATAGAAAGTGAATTTGAAATCGAATTGAAACGAATTAGAATTTGAATTGAAACGAATTAGAATTTGAATTGAATTGAAACGAATTAGAATTAGAATTGAATTGAAACGAATTAGAATTTGAATTGAATTGAAAGAATTAGAATTTGAATTGAATTGAAACGAATTTGAATTCGAATTAAATAAAATTGAAATGAAATCGAATTGAATTGAAATCAAATCGATTTGAAATTGAAGATGAAGTTGAAATGGTTTTGAAAACGGATTTAAAACGATTTATAAAATACGTTTTAAAAAGGAAATCGACGATATATATATATATATATATATATATATATATTAATGGCCTGAATAGAACACGCCGCGGCCGTTCGTGAATTTCGACCATTAACTTCGAATTGACGTTGCGGGAGATCCGACCATCGGATTCTCCTAAAACCGGAACCGTTGGGTTCGTATCGAAAAGAGCTTTCCAATGAATATTAGAAATTTGAAATCTAACGGTTGGATTTGGGACTATGTCCAAATCAAATTTAGAAAAGGTCGCTGTAAGTGCAGTTCGATGGCCATTGTTGGAAATCGACTGTACGGGCCTTGATAAAATTATTAAAAATATTGATAATTTGTGTAAAATCATAATATGTGAATTGGAATGGACTGGGATGAAAAACTCCACATTTGAAAAGATAAAAATAGATTTTTATCGAAATGAACTAGTTTTGAACTAGAATTAAAATCAATTTATTTTTGAAATAAATAAATTGAATTTGAAAGTGATTTTAAAAACAATCAATATTCCCAATACGTGGATTGGACTGGAGTTGAATCGAAATTATCTTCGGAATATTTCGATGTTGGATTTCGTAACTATACAGATATTGTTATGGGAATTTGAAAGATATATTTTATATCGTTATTTCCAATACGATATTTGTTGGTTTCAGAATTTGATATTGAATATAAGCCAATATATTTTCTATTCAGAGCCTTGTATTTAATATCAAATGTGATTTGGGTTTATCGTGGATCGTGTTTAGATGACATTGGTTCTTTAACCCAGTTAAAGACAGGATATTGATTTTTGAAAGGATTAAAACTAAGGGGAGTTTTAATGAATCATTAATTAGATTGAAATGTGAATTGATAATTTAAATTATCAAATCTGAAAGGTGATCGAGAATGGAGTACCACCAGTTTTGCTCCAAAGCGATAGTTAAATCTTTAATTAGATTTGAACGTGAAATGGTAATTAATTTTACCGATAACACTGTGGTGTTAGGAATTGAGTATCACCAGTTTTGGCTCCATGGGATATATAGGTTGGGATTGGGAAATAAAATAAATAATTACTTCGGTGTGGTTCGCTAATCCCAACTAGTTTGGAAACCATAATATGTTTGAAATGATATCCAAAGGAAGATTAAAGAATAAATTTAGAAGAATTTATCTTTGATAAAATTAATGGGAACCTTTCCCTAAGAATGTGATTTTGTGAATAAAAGAATATTCTGAATTGGAACGAGGCGTTTGTGTGTTTGTGTAACATTTGTTTATTATATACGTGGGATATTCAGAAAGGCCGGGTTTATACCCATTCTGAATAACCGATTCGACGGGATGTCGAAGATGAAGACGGTGGTTGAAGACCGGAAGTCTTCACATCGTTTGAGTGATTACTGATGATCTTGATTGGGCTGTACACCCAAGATGAGGGAAACAGTTGGTGATCGTCCAGACGTACTTGGAGATGGATGGATATGCGAGGAAAGTGCCTCCGGTTTTGTTCAGACCCAGGACAAACTTGTAAATGGATTGTGTGTCTGACATTGGATTTTATTCTATGTTGATTGATCTCTATTTAATATACATCTGTTTGGTGGCGGAGAATTTATTCTCTTGCTTAACGCCCTTCTCTGAGACGTACGAGCTCAGAGGTTGTATATCGATGGACATCAGTCGCATGGAGTGAATTGCCAGTGTGGCACGCGTAAGTGGCAATTGATCAAGGCTTCTGTTGAAAAGCAAAGTCTTGTGGTTGATGATCAAAGCATGGCCTGTGTGGCATAGCTTTGTGTATAGCGTGAATTCGCGAGCCTCACACCTCGGTATGAGTCAAAAACGGGAGACGGACCGCCGGGAGAGCACGACGTTTCTTTCTAGCTAGGGTGGTGTCAGTGACCTACCAGCCCTGACATTTATATACTTTTCACCTGTGTGGTTGTTGGAATGCGAGGCGCCTTGGATATAGGTCTGTAAGGACCGGGAAACGCGTGTTAAGGAATTGCCAATCCTCAAAAGTAAGAGAGGACCGGCCCAGCCAATTCTAAAGATCAAAGTGGGGTCCTGGGACATTTGTTAGAGTGTCTCGAACGCGGAGAGGAGCTTGCCCCTTGCCTCGGCTCATGATGGAATCCAATTTCCAATACGTGATATTGCAGTTTTAATTGTAGAACTAGTATGTCGACATGATAGATGGTACCCATGCCACCTATGATTGATATTTATGATTGAAAATTGTTTTGACACTATACACTTATAATAGTATCAAATGATTTGTTTTGACGTACCAAGCATGTTTAGCTATTATAAGGGAAAACCCTATCCTCTGGCTTGCGTTGCATTGTGTGATGGGACCTGGGTCTTATAATAGCTTCATTTTTCTTTATTTAGCATTGCGTTGTTTGTCCTATGCACTGGTATTCTTGGGAGGAAACCCATTCCGTGTTATACGGCGTGGTCCCTTGATTTACCTAACTTTAAAAATAAAGATTAATAACTGTTTTAGTTCTCACACCAGTCACATGACTGACCTGGAGTTTATTGTTTTAACCTAAACTCTGGGTGCCCCTATTTTCGATACGGGCAGTTAGTAGCTTTGGTTTTGCAGATTTATATTCACAAGGTCCTGATTTACAGCTGGAACGATGCTCAGAAAGCTCTGTATCCATGCATTACTTATAGTTGTGCTTTTGTATTATTTTCTGCTGCAATATATTTAAATGTAATTTAAATCTTTGATATTTGTTGAATGTAATTTATTCATTTATACTCTGTATATTCTTGTATCTCATGGAATTGTTGTAATAACAATGAAATGTTCTTCCGTCTGCGTTCTTTTGTGTATTGTCCTCAACGCAATCCGTGCTTTCCTTCACGGGGAAGTTCGGGTCGTGTCAGTAGGCATTCGACAAACAACATACTACAACTGTTATTTCCTATTGCAAATGACTACTGCAACTAAAAATTGCAGATGCTATATACAATTCACAAATACCTACATTCACTAATTTACTATAATAACGATAAGATATATTTCAAACAAATGAACATTCATTCCAAAGGCATTGAAAAAACAATTGATTCACTCATAATATAAATGAGATTCATACATAATATTAGTTGAAGTTACATTCAAAGTTTAGCATAGTAACAAACGTGATCCATGCATAACATAAACGCATACCGTACCAACAATTCCAAAATGTAGTTCAATATAACACCTAAAAGCTAATAAGCACATACTACTCTAGTGAAACAAAGTCTTTGTGCCAAGCCACGGCTATTTCGACAACCTCTTGAATGGTGTACATCTCCGATTTTGGTTTTAGTAGAAAAGCTTTTGGATCCACAGCTACGTTAACCCATAACTATGAAAACAATACACATTAACCTTCTAATTTTAACGCAAACAGTGAAAGCATGAACAAACATACTATGAAAAATGGTGGATTAGACATAGCTACATCACGTCTTCGACAACGTAAAGTCATCTCTACCTCTAACATCACTAGCCGCTAAACACTCTCGTCACCCATTTTAATATGCATTCCAACTACTTAATCACAACCTCACATTCATATCAGCAAACTGCATGTAATATGTTCCTAAAAAGAATCTGACTCTATCAACATATATAAATTACAGCGAAATGTTTTGAAACTAAATGTAGTATGTTGCCCAAATAATAATCCATATTTACTCCAATGCACAGTGCTTTAATTTTTTTTTTTGCTTATATCACATGCGTCTTGTGTTGACTGAAAGCTATAGCAAACCTATGGGTGTTACTGTTTGCAGAAAGATTACGTGAGCACAACAAACTAATAGTGATCCAAAGTCTTGATGCTAAATAGATATACATGCCATGAGTACATATGAACATCCAATGTTTCACCTTTTATATTCCAATATGCTTCTGTGACGATAATCTTGGAAGGATGAGTTGCGAATTATGCTTGAATACAAGTCATATTGAGGAACTTCCAAGCTACTAATCTTTTGAACCCTTCATGCACAAACTTAAAATATAATTAAATATTCGTAGTTGTAATGGCTAAAATTCATAAATGTAGTGGCTAACATTCATAACTATAATTCAACGCTCACATAGTCAAAAAGTAATCTTGAATATTCAACATGCAAAAACAATCAAGAAAATCAAGTAATTTTGGTTAAAAAGGATTTCTAAACCTTGCTATTGAAATTGAAGAACTGTTGTACTTGCTGCTTCAGATTCTTGCAATTCCGGATATTTTGTATCCTACATTTGGTCATCCAAAAAGAAGGTAAAAATAAAGAAAACATGTGGCGTTGAATATAAATTTGAAAAGTACCTTGTTAAAATGATTTGCATCATTAGATAGCTGGGTGAATCAAAGAAAGTAGCACCCAGCTGCTCGGAGGAAGGCCCAAACAATTAGAGAACTGAATAATACCTAAAAAGTATATTGAATAATCTCCAGTTTCATTACTAAAAGTAATGTAAAAATCAATATTCTCAATACTACAATTGACCGAATCGAAAGGGATCATCAACAATTGGAAGAACTTTCCAAAATGATACAAAGGATGCCAATCATTTGCATATTGCAATATTTACCCCATTTGAGGCAAGTATCAAGCAAACAGAACTGAAAACCATAATGCTAACCGGCCTTTTGGTCCGGTTACCAAAAGTACTCAAGACATGCTCGATTCAACTCATCGCATGAAGTCAGGGCCAAGGGTGAAACTCGGGGAATGCATGTAACAATCCGGAATTATATATAATTATATATATAAAAATTAAAATCAAACGAACCGAGCGTGGAAGTTCGCATCTTGGAATCGTGTCTTTAATTGATTATACCAAAATATCCAACCATCGGATTTTCCCAAAACTGAAACCGTTATGTTCGCCTTGGGAAGATCTTTCCAACGATATGAATTATGTTAAAATCCGACGGTTATATTTAGAGGAATGTGTAAAACAAATTTGTGTAAAAACAGTGCCAGGGTCGCCCATTGATCCGAAGCGTCGTTAAATTAAATTTAGCTATTTTTATATAAATAAAAATAGCAATAGAGAGTTATTAAATACTAATAATGATATGAAATATTTTTAAAATATATATATGCCAGGATCATTTGAAAAGTCAGAGTTCAATCTCATCAAATGATTATACGTCGACCTAAGTCGAAGAGTTAAAGACGGTGATTGAAGACCGGTAATCTTCGACATCGAATGGATGACGGCTACTGATGCCCTCGATTGATTTGCTACCTTGAAAAGGGTTTCGGTGGTAGTTGTCCAAACGTACTTGGAGATCTACTGGATATAGTTTCGTTCAGGCCCAGAACGGGCTTATAAATGGAATGTGTGCCCGACATTGTACTCCTTTATATTGTATTTATTGATTTTCCGCCGAATGTATGAATGATTGGTGGCGGAGAATTTATTCTCTTGCTTAACACCCTTTTGTATATTTTGGCAAAGGATTAATAGTATGATATGGATTGACAATGTGGCATACCAAGATGTAATGATCAAGGTTTCTTGTTGAAAAGCAAAACCTTGTGGTGACGATCAAAGCACAGCTTGAGTAAGCATAGCTTTGTGTATTACGTAGTTTCATGAGCCTCACAACCCGGTTGGAGTCTAAAATGGGAGAAGGGAATGCAGGGAGAGCAGCACGTTTCTTTCTAGCTAGGGGTAGTGTCAATTCTTAAACTGGTCGACATTTTACTTATGTGGATGATGGAATGAGGCGCCTAGGATGATAGGTACTATAAGATCGGGAAACGTGTGTTCAGGAATTGCCAATCCACAAAATCGTATGTGCGGACCGGCCCTGCAGGATCCAAGGGTTCACTACGGGGAATCCTGAGTCATTAGCTAGAGTGTCTCGAATCGGTAAGGAGCTCCTCCCTAGTCTTGACTCATGATGGAAACCCAATTTCCAATATGATCTCATGCGGTTTTGATTGTAGAACTAGTATGGCGACATAGTAGGATGGGGTACTATTCCGTCTATGATTGATACATTATGATTGAAATGTTTTTGAAACATATATACACTAATAATAATATCAAATCTGTTTTATCGTATCAAGCATCTTTTGACCATTATAAGGTAAAACTCTATCCTCCGGTTTGCGTTGCATTGTGTAATGGGACTTGAGTCTTATAATGGTTTCATTTTTATAAAAGGCATTGTGTTGTTTAACGATTTACTTTAATTTATGCATCGGCAACCCATTGGAATAAAACCCGTTCCGCATTAGCGGCATGGTCCTTGGATTTGCCTTATTGCTATTAGTTATTTTAGTTAAGAATTCTCACACCAGTCCCATGAATGACCCGTTGTTTGCTTCCACCTTTGCAAACTCGGGTGCCCTCTTTTCCACACGGGCAGTCGAGTAGTTTGTCTATAGGTCCTTATCTCGAGAAGGATTCTGGATTGAAGCCTAAAGCTGTGTCCAGAGCATAGAAGTCTTCCGCTGTTTATTGTATTTAATTTATTGAAATTAATCTTCCGCTGTAATTTTATTCAATGTACTCTGATATGTTCTGTACTCTGATGTAACATTATTATGATGTTTTATAAAGGTCTGTTGTTGTTGTTCTAATGTCTTGTATTCCCAAAGTTAATGTATTCGGGTTTTGAACGGTCTTGGTCGATTTTGCGATCAATCGGGTCGGGCGAAACCCGAGCCGTTACAATGCAAGAGGGAGGCTGAAGAGGGATCACGACAACAAGGACCTCGCCACATCAATGCCCCAGAAGAGCCAACAAGCCTCGACCAATGGCGCCCACCAAACACATTTCTCACCTAGCTGAGTGCGAAATTTCGCACCTGTAGAGTGCAAAATTTCGCACTCTACAGGTGCGAAATTTCATACCTGGTAGGTGCGAAATTTCGCACCAGATGAGTGTGAAATTTCGCACCCTGTAGGTGCGGAAATTCGCACCTAGGAGTTGCGAAATTTCACACCTTGGCCTAGGTGCGAATTTTCCGAGGCCAAGGGCTGCAGGCGCGAATTTCCTTCAGATGGTCCCCATTTCTACCTACTCCTACCTAACCCCTACTTAACCACTTCCTATAAATACCCCATGGCCTCACACTTCAAAAGGGGGAGATTCTTGAGCTTTGAGACCTCCGTAGAGCTTCATTAATGGCATCTCCTCTTTGAGGAAGAAGAATGGCAAAATTGTCTATTTACTATTTCTTGCAAATATGACTATTATAACTTCATGTAGCACAGTTAACAAATGTAATGAGAGGGTGTCAACCTTGTAATCTTTCAAGTGATCAATAAAATTCCAACAACTCTTCAAAGTGGACATAGGCCCTTACTGAGGCCGAACCACTATAAATCCCTTGTGTTATTTACTGCTTATGTTCTATTTTACGTTCTTGTCTATGCGACCATATTTGTAATTCCTAATAATTGGGAATCTTTAGTGTTTACGACATTTTTTGCCGTCAACATTTGGTGCTTTCACTGAGAGAACTCGGATACTGCGTCTTTCTCGCACATTATCATCTCGACTTCAATGAGCTTAAGGTTCCTTGCTTAACCTGCCGCCGAGTCCGCTTACGATGGTAAAAAAGTCAAAGAACGCAATGATCAACTACTCAGCCGCCGCCGAGGCGGTACATCTCATCAACCTCAACCGATGGACATCCCGGCCACTAATGAAAGTGAACCTCTGGTTGCGGACCCCGAAGCGCCCGTAACCCAAGCGCAAATCCACGCGCTTAATAAAAGATATGAAAATACAGCTGTCGAGCTTAATCAAGCGCTAAGGAATAACATCGACCTTATGCGGCAACTCCAAGAAAGTCAACGCATCGTCGCTCGACTACAACTAGCTCGGAACAATGCCCGACTTCGACCACCAACATCAGAAACTTCCTCTTCCGAGTCGAGGGGCCCGCACCAACGAAGGAGGTTTAGTCTCATTAACAATGTCGCCGTCCGAACAAACGCCCTCGACAACGGCAATGGCAATGGGTATGCCAATGGCAACGGTGAACAGACCACGGTTACCTATAGCGAGGGTGCCCAATATCGGGACCGTTCTCGCTTAGTCATCAATGAAGGAGCCTCTCCTACTAACCAACCTCCTCCTTGACAAGACTCAACGGCCGCCGGTCGAGACAATGAACCTACTATTTTGGCGGCCCGTGCCTTTCCGGAACCGGTTCTGCGTGACCCTGCTCCACATCATCATACACACCAGGATCCCGTTATAGATGTCGAGGACATGGAAGAAAACGATCCGAACATCCACCATAGAAGACTCCCTCGCGCCAGAACTCTAGAACCTCGCCAAAACCCATGGGTCCCGATGGCGAATCCTCATCCGACTTACCTTCCCGACATGGTCCGAAGGACCATGCCGGAGAGGCGAGGAAATGTTCATGATTCATGGGAAGCGCACATTAGGTGCAACCCTTTCACTCAAAGAGTTAATGAAGTTGAATGGCCGCGGCGCTTCAGCATGCTGCAGATGCCGCTCTACGACGGCATCACCGATCCTTGTGCTTTCCTAAACCGTTATGAATGGCAAATGGACTCGAGCAGAGGCGACAATCCAGTCAAATGAAAATGCTTTCCAGTCTTCCTATCAGTGACTACTCTATTATGGTTCTCTCGCCTTCCGCTTAATTCCATCAATAACATCGGCCAATTGCGACACAGTTAGTTAAGCAATTCAGGATGCACATCCCGACTCCGAAGAACGGCCTTACACTATCTAACCTATGCCAACGACCCGCGGAGTCACTCAAAAACTATCTTTCCAGGTTCAACATCTCCCTCGCCAAGGTCGAGGATTCGGATCCGCACACCATACTCTTCCAGCTTGCTAAAGGCGTCATTCCAACTTCTGAATTTGGGGCATGGATCGACCAAAAGCAACCGAATAGCCTCAATGCTTTCTATGAGAAAGCGGGGAAGTTCTTATGCTAAGAAGAAGTAAGACGGAACCACATCTCCAAGACCAGTCGCCCCAATATCCATAGATCGGACACCCCTAATAACCGTCCTAGGGCGAGAAGCGGGAGGACCCACCAATCCGAGCACGGGGGCAGGACCCCCCAGACAAAGACCAAACACTGGGGGCCAAGGTGGCCGAGGCAACAATTAGGTCCAGACAGGGCCAAGGAAGCCCGACCCTTACCAAGCTTACGAGACATACACTCCGCTGAATGAATATCCGAAAACTGTCTACTTAGAAATCTGTAACACTTTGTCGTACAAGAAACCCTGCATCAGGGAGTCAACCGATTCCGAGAGGAACTCGAGGAGATACCGTCGATATCACGATATGTATGGGCATAGCATGAATGAATGCCGCCAGCTCAGGGATGCAATTGAAAAGCTTATCCACGAAAAGCGACTCGAACAATACATTCAAGAGCCCTTTCCCCCCGAAACCAATCCAATGCCTCCAGTGCCAACTCTTAAGATGACCGCCAAGACAGCCCCGGGACAATCTAACGCGAGGTAAGGAATCGTGATCAATAATATATGCGGCGAGCCTAGCCCTCCGCATGACAGCTTCTGAAAGATGGAGGAATATGTAGGCTCCAATAAAAATGCAACCTACGAGGCTTGCTCTGCTCCCGACGAGTTTGTCCCGGCCAAGCTCCGGAAAACCATGCGGGACGACATTATCTTTAATGGAAGAGAGTCCTCAGGAATGGAAATCCCGACCACCGATCCTTTGGTTATCACGACCCAAATTGGCACTGCAACTGTTCGAAAAATATTGGTCGATTTAGGAAGCTCCGTCAACATCATTTTCAAAGCCGTCTATGACCAGATGAAGTTAAAAGCAAGAGATCTCGAACTATGCCATTTCACGATCCACGGCTTTAATGGGGCATCCAACTATCCGGTAGGAGTCAACGACCTACCCGTCGAACTCGGTACGGGGATCGAAGCCGAGTCAGAGTCCTCACCTTCATGTTTATCGACATCATCTCACCGTATAACATCTTCCTGAGATGTCCTTTCCTTACAGAATTTTGCGTTCACCTATCGGCATGGTCCCACATAATGAAGTTTCCAACAGAAAACGGGATCAGAACGGTCAGAGGTGACCAAGTCAATGCTAGAGAATGTTATGCAATATAATGGAAGAACGCGCGCAATAAGGACAATGGCAAAGAAGCGCCTGTAACCTTTTGCGCCAAAACCGCCTCC
The DNA here is from genome assembly GCA_030737875.1 of Allium sativum. Lineage (NCBI taxonomy): Eukaryota > Viridiplantae > Streptophyta > Magnoliopsida > Asparagales > Amaryllidaceae > Allium > Allium sativum. The sequence continues at coordinate 946,766,011 of CM060918.1, forward strand.
GCATAGCAATTAACGGCGTTTGTTCCTTAGCTCAGGCGCCGCTCTCGTCTTTCCAATGACCTCGATCCAAGGAAAGACGAAGAGCCGAGTGCAAGAGACCTACTTTGGTCGAGCCCATAGTAGATGTTCCTGTCAGTCTCGATGATTCACCGCGAGTATTAAAGATAGGGTCACACCTTCACCCAGCGGTCAAAGACGATCTTGTGGATTTCTTAAAGGCTAATCTGGACATGGACTCATTCTGACATGAAAGGCATAGACCCGACAATCTTCTTCCATTCTTTATGCATAGACCCTATGATGCCTCTAGTCAAACAAAAGCGCCGCTTCCTGGGACCCAACAGATCTAAGGCACTCAAAGAAGAGGTAGATCGTCTGCTAAACAACAACTTCATCCGAGAGGCCGACTACCCTAAGTGAGTGTCCAATCCAGTTATGGTCAAAAAGGCTAATGGTAAATGGAGGACATGTATCGACTTCTCTGATTTAAACAAAGCATGTCCTAAGGACAACTTTCCGCTCCCAAAGATCGATCGGCTAGTTGACTCAATCGCCGGCCACCAATTGCTAGCCTTCATGGACGACTACTCCGGTTACAACCAAACCCTGATGAATCTCCGTGACTAGGACCATACCTCCTTCATAACCGACCTTGGTATTTACTGCTATCGTGTCGTGCCCTTCGTCCTCAAGAATGCTGGCACCACATATCAGCGGATGGTTAATCGACTCTTCGAAAATCAAATCGGGAATTCCATGGAGGTGTACATAGACGACATGCTAGTTAAATCAAATGTGTCTAGCGACCACATCCATGACCTCTCCGAAATATTCGATGTCCTCCGTCGATACGACATGAAACTCAATCCTCTGAAATGTTCCTTTGGTGTCACTTCAGGAAAGTTTCTGGGTTTCATCGTCAACACCCGGGGCATCAAAGCTAATCCCAAGAAAATCCAAGCCATTCGGGAGATCCAAATCCCTGAAAATATCAAGGTTGTTCAAAGTTTAAATGGAAAGGTCGCTGCTTTAAGTCAATTCATCTCAAAGGCCACCGACAAGTGCATTCCTTTCTTCGATTTGCTTCGAAAGGGGAAACACGACTTCAAGTGGACCCCTGAGTGTGTTTCCGCATTCAAGGAACTCTTGGATCACTTAAAGAAACCAGCCATCCTGTCTAAGCCTGTAGACCATGAAGACTTATATGTTTACTAGGCTGTTTCTGCGCAGGCAATCAGCTAGGCATTAATACGGCTTGAAGATCACGTTCAACGGCCTATCTACTACATAAGCAAACGATTGACGGGGCAGAAAAGAACTACCCGAAGCTCGAAAAGCTGGCATTCTGCTTGCTGGTCTCCTCCCGGAAGCTTCGGCCATATTTCCAAGCTCATCCAATAAAGGTCTTCACCGTCCAGCAGCTTCATCCGGTTCTACAATGACCGAGGCATCCGGTCGACTGCTAAAGTGGAGTAAGGAACTAAGTCAGTTCAAGATAACATTCGTTCCCTATCGAGACATCCTCGGACAAGCCCTTGCCGACTTTATAATAAATTCATGGCTCCCAAAGAGACTTCTATAGAGAACGCTAAGGCTCTCGATAGTAAATGGAAGTTATTTGTGGACGGGTCCTCCAAAACAAGTGTTCGGGAGCCGGCATCGTACTAATCACTCCCGAGGGATGCTCGATACACTACGCACTAAAGCTAAATTTCCCCGCCACCAACAACGATGAAGTATATGAGGCGCTGATAGCCGGACTAAGGATCGCGATCGAACTCAAGCTGAAGATTATTCAGATTTTCTCCGATTCACAGCTCATCATACGCCAGGTGAAGGAAGAGTACCAAACTAAGGGGGAACGACTTGCTCTAAACCTAGCTCAAGTACAGTAACTACTCACTCACTTTGACCACTTAATTATCACTCACATTCCACGAGAGCAAAATGAAAAGGCCGACTCACTAGCCAGATTAGCAAGTTCCGAAGATCCGCAGCTATTAGGGTTCGTCCCCGTCGAGGTGCTCAACTCCCCCAGTACCAAGCCAACATAAACCAGTACGGCCATGAGTGCCGAACCCGAGCTGGAATCATGGATGACGCCGATCAAAAACTACTTGTGGTAGGGGATCTTCCCTGAAAGCCGTAAAGAAAGGAGAGCGCTCTCCCGCCATTTAACCCATTATCTCCTTATGGATGGGGTACTCTATCGAAGAGGCTTATCTGTCCCATTACTTAGATGTGTAGCCCATGATGACGCCATCAAGATTCTATTCAGCATACATAAAGGAGAATGTGGTAACCACACCGGGGGGCAAATCCTGGCCAGGAAGATACTCCGACATGGCTACTACTGGCCCACACTTGACCAGGACGCCACCGATTATGCTTGCAATTGCGCCAAGTGCGAAAGCTTCTCAAAGACCCTGAGAGCCCCGCCAACAAAACTAACGCAAATGACCATCCCATGGCCATTTTCCATGAAGGGAATAGACATCATTGGGACTCTTCCCATGGCTAGAGGCGGGGCACAATATCCTATCGTCGCTGTCGATTATTTTACCAAATGGGTAGAGGCCGAAGCCCTCACCACAATCACTACTAGGAAAATGATCAACTTCGTGGTACGCAACATCATCACCCGATACAGGGTCCCTCAGGCCATCATTTCAGATAATGGCACTCAGTTCGAGAGCGCAGAGTTCAAATCCTTTTGTCAGTGGCACCATCGATAAAAGGTTCTCGGCCATTGCACACCCCAGGACTAACGGGAAAATCGAGGCCGTCAACAAAGTTATCAAGTCGATCATCAAGAACCGCCTCGAGAAGGACAGGGGCATATGGGCAGACGAACGTCTTTTAGCCCTATGGGCCTACCGAACAACCCACAAGACAGCAACTGGGCACACTCCTTTCGCCCTCGCCTACGGGTCTGAAGCCGTCATCCCCATCAAGCTCGAGCTTCAATCTCACCGAGTCACCTATTTTGATCCAAAGATGCACTAAGATTTACTTTTGGGATCGTTCGACCTACTTGAAGAAAAAAGGAACAAAGCCGATCTCCGAGCTGCTGCTCAACGGCAACGAGTCGCCCGGTACTTCAACTCTCCAGTCCGCCGCAAGGACCTCAACATCGGCGACCTTGTCCTAAAATGGGTCTTCCCTCCACAAATAGGCATTGCTCCTCGTTGGGTGGGCCCGTACTCTATACTACGAAGGCTCGGTGATGGAACATTCAAGCTTGCGACCGTAAACGGAGCTGAACTACCAAGGGCTTGGAACAGTGAACATCTTCGCCGCTACTTCACATAATTTAGAACATGGTTATTTATGCTTTCCATTGATGTTTTGTAGAAATTCAAGGCATTGTAAAGGTTGTTCATGCCAAAAGTTATTAGTGGAAATGATGTTCAGCTTTCTATCTCTTTACTCTGTGTTTGCTCCTCACGTGATATGTTTGATTAATCCTGATAGCTAGCTTTTGTAAACAATCGACCGCCGTACCAGCCCTTAGTTTGAGGGCCGGCATCGCCGTCTGAGCGACAAGCCAACCTCGCGGCCTAATCACATTGGCAACGATCAGCACCCAGAGCACGGGAGCCGGCAACGCTACTTGAGTGGCCGGTCCGCTGCGCGACTGAGTATAAATAACCGCTAACTCGAACCTCGGCCCGAGGTCGAGGCCGAGGATAAATCGTTAGCCCAAGTCCCACGTGAGTTGGGGCCACCCAATAGCCAGACGGGGCGATACAATCTCCCCCTGAACTACGGGTGATGGTCGAATCTTGGCGCAGCATCGAGACCGACCCTTAAATCGTTACGTCCCCGAAGCACTCAAGGCTAAGGGGTAGCCCACTGCCACGACCGGACCCTAAGGCCAGATGATCTGGGCTTCTCTTCCCATGCGAACAACGATGCCTACAGACTCGCCTCAACCCGATGAACGACGGGAGAGCCTACACCAGACGGACCGCACAACACGACATCATACGCCTTCGCTACACTTGGGATTAGCCCCGGGCAACCCAAATACAGCAGGGCCCTTAGCCTGGCTTCGCAAACTATGGGTTTCCTGAGCTGAGGGAAACTTACTAGAAGCCTGCGCGCTATCACACCTCCCTAGAACCATCAACCTAGGGCACAACACTCACAATCGCTTTTTTGTTAAGTGTAACGATAAGTAGGTCTATGAAAGTACGGGACGCCAGAAAACATGGGAAGGACATCCGAACATCTAACATGAAATGAGATCTTTACAAATTCATATTTCATTACAACAAACACACATTTTACAACCAACTACATAGCTAATATCTTTCTTTCTAAATGACAGGGTGTACATGAGAACCACAGCATGTCTTGAAAAACCAAAAGCGAGGACCGAACTCCTGCAAATCATCAGCCTACACTACCAAAATGAGCACTAAACTTACACTTAAGCAACAAATGCTAACCATGCTTCTGCTTTTTGTCTTTGTGTTTCTTCTTTGCAGATTCTACACTTGACGGTTCACCTCTGGAGCTGGGCTTTTTCTTGCTAGACCCACCTTTTCTGCTTCGGCTCCTTTGGGAGGTGGTCGACTCGTGAGAAGCTGAAAGACGCCTCTCGTCCGCCCCGTCGCCACTAGAAATCTCAGTGACACCAACAGAGGCGGTAAGCGGCAAAGGCCTGGGGGCACCCCCGGCTAAATGACCTATCACCGCGGCACTCGTCTGGGATAGTTTTCCCTTCCCGTCTAGCTTTTTCCCTGTCTTCCTTAGCGTCCTGTCGCTCAATAAGCTTTTGGGACTTATGATCCGGATCACCGACCCTGGTTTTCTCCCCAGTCTCGATGGCCCTCTATTGAGCCGCCTCATCATCTCGCCTCTTTTGAGCCTCGTCAGCTGCCCTCTTCCTCTATGCTTCCTCATCAGTATGCTCCTAGGCAACAGTCATAGTAGCCCTCTCCACAGTATCCTCCCTGGTCTTTGCTATGACCTCTTGCCTAGTAGCTTCATCCTGCCCCAGCTTTTCCTCCACCAGACCTCAGGCAGTCGCACTTTTCCTATCTACCTCCTCTCCCTCGTAAATAATGCCTTCATAGAGGCTGGGAGTTATCCTTATTCCCGAGAAGGTGTCAAGCTGATCCCTGCTCTCTCCAAACTGTATCCCTTCAAGTCCTAGCCCAGACTCAGTCACTTGGGGAATCACGGGGGAGGGATCCATTGCCATAGTTAATACAGAAGGGACTGCATAATGAAAACACAATCTTTAGGTTCGCAAATTCGGTAACCACATCACCCTCTGGGATGCATTGTAAAAGGAATTTACCTCCGGTCAAGGATGGCATAGGAAGAGCAGAAGGGGCACCCGGCACAACGGGCAAGGTAAATCCAGTCTCTCTCCGCTCTGATGCTCAGGATCATGCACGGTTGAAACTGAAGTCAAGGTTGTCGGGTCACTCGCGGTGACCGATCCAGGAACTCGGGCCGGTGAGAGCCTCCCTCCGCTGAAGTCCCAGCTACCACAACATTCTCAGTAATGGCTAACTTTCTTTTCTCAGCAGCAAGCCTCTCTAGACTTTCCCTCTTTGCGTCCTCTAGCAATAACCTTCTACCTTCCTCCAACTTCTTGCGCTCCTTTTCGTTCAAGAGGTCAATCATAAGCTGTCGCTCGTCCAGGGACCCAACATCCGCCTGGCGCAGGAATGCCTCATATGAAACCAGCCTATCCCAGGTTCGAGCCAGTTCACGGGAGTAGTCATCCATCCAAGAAAGTCCATGGAATTTCAGAACCTTAACAAGCATGTTCTTAATATCTTCCTCCACGGACGATTGTTCCCAGAACTCGGTGTCCACTAGCTCGCCCTTTAATCGCTCCACCTCTCTCAGAAGTTCGGCTTTCAACCCCTCTACGGTGACCAACACATCCCGATTGCTGGCTTCCGCGTCCTCCTTCGCCCTCTTCGCCGCCTCAAGCTCCCTTACTAGGCGGTCATTCTCTGCTTGCAAAGCTTTATTGTCTTCCTTAAATTGGAAAACCTTGGCATTTTCTCTCTCCAAGTCAATACAAGCCTGGTCCACCTCAGCCTTTTCCTATTTCAAAGTTGTGTTTTGGGTGGTTAGATCAGCTATAGTCTCTACGAACATAGAATGAGAATCGTCAGCCTCCTTTTTGAGTGTCTCGTATCCTTGCTTCAGCTCAGCTGAAAGACCATGAGGTTCGTAAGACGGTGTTTAAAGATACAAGAACAAATGACTCCTAATAAACAGGAAGGGGGGAGGGAAGAGAAAGACCTAACAATTTTTGTATTCAGCTTAGCAACGGAAGTCTTCTCAGAATCGATGGTTAGTTGATGGTTCAAGAGGCGCATGTTCTTCTCCCTAATCAGGTCCGATAGGTGGTGAGAGTATTTGTTAGGCTCATTGACCTGATGATACGCGGCCTCCACATGCATCCATATCTCTCCAGATACCCTATTAGGAGCTAGACGAAGATTAGGGAGAGATGGCAACTCGTCAAAGTAAAGTCGAGGGAAATGATGCTTTAAGAATGCTTTCTTCTCCTCTAAGGAAAGCTCTTGAACTTGAGGCTCCGTCTAATCTTGTGTTTCTACCATAGTTGCTCTACCCGACCTCGGCTGGGCAAGCGGCCCCACTTTGAAGTCTGAACGGGAACCAATGGAGCAGTGATGGGCGAAGTTGTTGATGATGTATGACTCGACCCTCCTAGATCAAGCAATGAATCTCCTGTGGTCACCAAAATCGGAGGGGGGGGGGAGGAGTCGTGGAAGATTGAGCCCTATCCTGGTGATGACTTCCGCTACCGCGACCCCATGGGGGCGGAACATTGCTATATAAGCTACCCCCTCCTAAAGGAGCTAATAAAATCACTATCTGGGTGATGGTAGTCTCCACGGCCTCGTCCTCCACTTCCTCTGGCCATGTCACCTGTCAAAGAAATGAAGCAGAATCAGTCAAGCAGCACGCACAGGCACTCTTGTATGCAATGTGGTATGTATAAATGTATGCCCTAAGTGCTCTCTCAATAGACCAGATTGTTCCCTAATCGAGGGAATTAGCTCCTCTGCGGCACGAGCTAGATCCTCCGTACTAGCTGCGCTCGGCCACAGAGACAAGTCCATAGGAACTGTACCCATACCAGCAAACTGATCCACTTTTTCGAGGGAGGTGGCAGCTTCTAGAGAAGCCACAGAAGAGTGAGGACTAGCCAATGTTTCTTCCCCCGTCCCTCCCATCGGGGGCGGGATAGAAGCGTTATAAAGCCCCTCATCCCAAGCGACCGCCTCCTTACCACAAGCCTTGCTACCGTCAACATCTTCTTTTAACTTAATGGTCTTTTTTGGTCTGAGCCCAGTAGGAGCGATCTTCCACATCAAAATAGAAGCGGCAGGGCCTTCCGTCGCTTTCTCTGTTAATACACCACTCGCCACGGCAGACCTGATAATAGCCCGGTTAGCCGAAAGCAACCCAACACGCTGAAGGCCGTCTAGGTCTACCACATTGTCCGTCTTACGGGATCCTTCAGGAATAGATCACAGAGCATCGAGACGTTGCCAATACTCGTTGCCAGTAGGTGCTTCGGGATTCCCTGCCACAATAAAAAACAATAAGTCACAGAACTCGACAGCGTGTAGAAAAGAGACGAAGATCAAAGGCACTCACTTCCTTTTATCCACCTCCTCGCAAATCTGAGGGGGCAGTGAATGAAGAACCAATCGTGCCTGATCACAGACGGCCTGGGCCACTTTCCAACAAAGAATCTAGTAGCGGGAGATGCTTCCAAGAACCACTGGGAGGACGATCTACCCGTTGATCGCCTAAAATGAAAGAGATACCAAATATCCCCTCCAGTAGGCTCCCAATGTAGGAACTCTCAGAAAAGAACGTAAGTACCCAAGAGCGAGGAGTAAGCATTCGGGTGCAGCTATGAAGGTGCGAGGCGGAAGTAGAATAACATTTCCCGAATGAAGTCACTTCCCGGGGGCACGCACCCCACAAAGCAAATATGTCGATTCCAAGCAGTGAAACCCTCCGGTGGTGCATGGGCCCTTCCACTCGTTCCTTGGGCATGAGCGTCTCCCTTCGGGATGATAAACCGCAATGCTAACTTTCTAACTTCTTTGGCATCCAAGCGCGACGGCACCGAGTCCGGTGGATTGTCCAAAATAAGTGCATCATGTAGCATGTCCGGACCTAGTGGGGCAGGCAGCTCACCACCACCCATAATGTCCACATTTTCCATCTCGACATGTACGACTGGAGAATGTAGCCTCTCTACGTGTTCCCCGTGCTCCGACACCTCAGGAGAGCTCCCCGACTGGGAAGGAACCGACTCTTCGGTAGTCTCAAGCTCGCTGCTTCCAGAGCTGACATTGTTCGTAGAATCAGAAGTGTGAGATGATGGTGGGGAAGGCTCGGCTTCCAGAAGTTTCCCGGTCCTCGATCTTGTTTGCATGGCTCACTATACTTTAATACACCAGTATTAGACATCATAGTGAAATATCCTGTACCCCTCGCGTTGGTGAAATTAACGAGTGTGTGCAGTGTCATGCAAAAATCAGAATGTACATAGAAATTACAAATATGATCGCATAGACAAGAACATAAAATAGAACATAAGCAGTAAATAACACAAGATATTTATAGTGGTTCGGCCTCAGTGATCTTGTTTGCCACCATGTTGATGGAAAAAAATGTCGTAAACACCAAAGATTCCCAATTACTAGGAATTACAAATATGGTCGCATAGATAAGAACATAAAAAAGAACATAAGTAGTAAATAACACAAGAGATTTATAGTGGTTCGGCCGTAGTGAGGGCCTACGTCCACTTTGAAGAGTTGTTGGAATTTTATTGATCACTTGAAATATTACAAGGTTGAGACCCTCTCATTACATTTGTTGACTACGCTACATGAAGTTACAATAGTCATATTTGCAAGAAATAGTAAATGGGCAGTTTTGCCCTTCTTCTTCCTCAAAGAGGAGATGCCATTAATGAAGCTCTATGGAGGTCTCAAAGCTAAAGAATCTCTCCCTTTTGAAGTGTGAGGCCATGGGGTATTTATCGGAAGTGGTTAGGTAGGGGTTGAGTAGGAGTAGATAGAAATGGGGACCATCTACAAAAAATTCGCGCCTACAGCCCTCGGCCTCGGAAAATTCGCACCTGGACCAAGGTGCGAAATTTCGCACCTGCCAGGCGCGAAATTTCGCACCCGCCTAGTGCGAAATTTCGCGCTTGCCAAGTACAAAATTTCGCACCTACCAGGTACGAAATTTCACACTCGGCTAGGTGAGAAATGTGTTTGGTCGGCGCCGTTGGTCAAGCCTTGTTGGCTCTTTTAGGGCATTGACGTGGTGAGGACCTTGTTGGCGTGATCCCTCTTCAGCTTCCCTCCTGCATTCCCCGAGTTTCACCCTTGGCTCTGACTTTAAGCAATGAGTTGAATCGAGCATGTCTTGAGTACTTTTGGTAACCAGACCAAAAGGCCGGTTAACATTTGCCCCCGAAAGTATGTCTTGTCTTGACATGATGTGCTTTGGATTGGTTTGAGATGATAGTTGGGTTGCCAATTTGAAACACTCCATCTCCGTTAAGGTCACTCACAAAGGGAATGCATTAACTTTGGTGAAGCATTTTAGGTAAAAGACACAGATAATTTACAAGACAGACATATAAACAGCGAAAAACTGAAATCATTTTATTAATAGCGTGGTTCAGTGAAAACATTACAAGCATTGTCTCAAAACCCAACTTCTAAATTATTACAACAAAACATCTGTCTTGATTTAAATCTCCAAGTACATAAAGAAGCATAAAATAGAAGTAAAGCAGCATAAATCCCCAATGAAAGTGTAACCACAGCCATAGCCAAAGGAAAGAGAATCCAAGCAATACATCTACTCTCTTCAAGCTTGGAAAGGTCTGCACTAAGCTGAAGTATTCCCTCCCTGCGGACTTGGGGGGGACGGAAGAAAAGAAGCCAAAAGAAAATGGGTCAGACATAAGTATGGTACGTCCAGTGATTACTCAGCATGTATACAAGTAAAAGGATCATGACATGAATAAATTGAACATAGGACAACACCACAGAAATGAGATAACATAAGATAAGGCAGGATATAATATACTATCGCACTCATTCCTATTTCTCTGCACCTACTAACGAATGTTTCAACTACCATCATGTATTCATAACAAAGTGATCCATTTTTCGATCGGCTTCTACTCGCATGCATTTATTACTTGTGTCATTCGGCCAGCTCGATTGTAGATACCTGTGCAGGACCCACCATAGGGTGTATCAATTCCTATGGTGGCAACCTGACCCAAATTCTAGATGAACAGTGTATACTACAGATGCCCAGTGCCTGCTTTTCCCGCTCCGGAGCATGTGCACACCCGTACTCCATCGAGACCTACACTGCCGCACCACCCGCTGCTATTTTGGTCGCTTATAATCGGCCCAGTAATCGTGCCCCGCCCTGCCTAGTTCAAGGTACCATGATACATCTATGTGGGTTACTGCTGAAATGGGTCCCAGTTACTATGGTTTCCTAATCAACATGTTATACTGGTTAAGCGTTAACCTAACCCCGCCCATCTATTTTAATTAACATGTTGTGTTGGTTAAGTGTTGCCTTATTTAACTTAACCCTACCATTTCTAGCATGTCTGTTCTTTAGCTTTAATTCATCCATTAAAGCACCAACCACACACATTAGATATGTATTGTTGTGGTCACTGGATGTGCCAGGCAGTTCCGGCAGTCTTACACCGCAACTCAATCTAACCTCGGGTTTTTCGTGCTTAATGCACTAACCTCTCATATTAGATCTATATTGCTACGGTTGCTGGATGTGCCGGGCGGTTCCAGGCAGTCTTACACCGTAACTCAATCTAACCTTGGGTTAAGCACAATCATGGTTTAATTAATTTACGTATTCACAATTTATGTTCATATGTAAATTATCCATAAGTGTTGTCAATTCAAGACATGCCCCATTTACCATATAAATTATGTCCATAATTCTAGGTATACAAATTCTACCATTTTATGTTATTAATCATTTTCATTATTATGAGCCAATCTATGCCAATAGCATGTAGTTTAACGTTTTTCTCCCAACGTCTCCCCTGTTATTCGTTCGCATAATTCACATAGAACGCTAGGCTTGCAAGTTAGCCTAACTTATAAACAAAAGGGAAAGAAAGGAACATGTAACATTCCAACAGGCATAAAACAACATAGATCAATATATGTAATATAAATTTGGCATAGAACGACATAAACTTAATTAAGCATGTAGGCGTGATCTTGCATTTAAATTAGATCCAATTAACATGCGAACTAGCATAAGTTTAATTGTATAAACATGAACTTATATAGATCTTGAATATGGGTACTAGCTTGGATCTAACATATAACATGTATGAACATAACTTAGCATGTAATTTAATATACATAAAAGAATCACAAATTTAATACAACATGATAGGTTCAATTTTATCAGTTCTGGTAGTCTCATAGGTATACGATATATAACATGATATGTTCCATTATATAAGTCACAACAGTCCAATAGGCATGATAGGTCTTTCTATGTCAGTCACAACAGTCCAATAGGCATGATAGGTTTTTCTATGTCAGTAACAATAGTCCAATAGGCATGATATGCTTTTCTATGTATGCCACAACAGTCCAACAAGCATGATAGGTTTTTCTTAATCGATTACTAGTTTGGATTTGATTTTCTAGTTTGGAGAGGATGAAGGAGGCTAGGCTAGCTTGTAGATGAACAACATGATGGCACAATAGTCTTAGGGTTATGAGGTTAGGGTCTAGGTTTAGCTACGTATATATAGATGTTTAGGATAATTTCTAGCCTTTAGATTAACCTAGGAGTCACCAGAGCCACACAGCTCGTGGACAGGTCATCAAGCAAATCAGAACAAGACACGTCATCACAAAACACTCCAGAATGCTTTGCTGGACCGCTATCGGTATGGGCGCACTTGGCAGGTGCGCCAGTGCATTTTTGTACTGGCGCACTTCACAAGTGCGCCAGTGTATTCTGGCCTATTTCTAGTTTTTCTGCCCTACTTCGTTCGTCCATATCTCCTTCATATGGCATCCGTTTTACGCAGACTTGGACTCTATCCCAAGTAGAATTCCGAGACAAACTTAATGGCGTAACCCATTTCACCTAATTTACTTTGAATAATTAATTATTCTTTAATTCTCTTATATCCCATTTTAAAATTACGAGGTGTTACATTCCCCCTTACTTAAAGGATTTCGTCACTGAAATCTCCAAGTTAAGAAGAATGTATCCTACCATCCAATATCCATCTACTCAACCATCAACCACAGGCACCCATTATCCTTAAAAAGATTTCTAATGCTTTCATGATCATATGCACAGTGTGTGTATATGTCCTTATCTAATGCAAAATCAGGCGGTCTACTGATTCAGTTGACCTCCTTGATGCGAATCATGTCAGTGCCATGAGTCCATTATGTATGCAATTATTCCTAATCGTACTTTCTACATGAGTGCACAATCATTCATACAAATGAAACGTCCATATGATAACACATCAAGTTTCAATCCATATATAAACACATATATTCATATGCAATATTAAAGTGACTGAGCTGATCTAGTTCTCTGTGTGCGTGTGTGTGTATGCATCCACGAGCAACTACTAGCAACCACTTGCAACCACTTGCAACCATCAACCATAAAATGTTTCAAATACATGTTTACATCCATTGGTTTCTACCTAAGGATCAAGAATAGGACGAGGAGATGTACTTAAAAGGATAGATATAAGCATGCATAAACTTATGGAAAAAGAGATCAAGAATGTACCCTCAAAAAGATAAGGGTAGGCTGCGCGTATCTAGTCCTCAATCTCCCAAGTCGCATCTTCCTCTACATCACTCCATTGTACTTTAACTAGCTTGACTTCACGATTGCGTAGCCTTTTAACTTCTGTTCCCAAGATACGACTTAGAACTCTTCTCACCGTCGCTTCTCGCTCCACTTCTATTTCCACTAGTATGTTTGCCTGCACAACTTCTGTCGACTCATGTAAGCACTTTTGTAGATGAGAGACATAAAAAACATTATGAACTCCAGCCAATCTTTCCGGAAGCTCTACTCTATAAGCCACCTTCCCAATCCTTTCAATGATAGGAAATGGCCCTACAAATCTTGATGCGAATTTTCCTGTAGACCCAAAGCGAACGACATTCCTCAAAGGAGATACTTTAAGGAAAACTCTGTCTCCAACCTCAAACTAAAGGCCGATCCTTCTTTTATCAGCGTAGGACTTCTGTCTATCTTGTGCAGTCTTCATTCGTCTTCGTAACAAGTCTACCTTCTCTGAGGTTTCTCTGATCATGTCAGGCCCAAGTATGAACTTGTCTGTAGACTCCCACCAACAAGTTGGTGATCAGCATGGTCTCCCATATAAAGCCTCAAAGGGTGACATGCCTATGGTGGCTTGGTAGCTATTGTTGTAGGCGAACTCCACCAAAGGAAGATGATCCTCCTATGTTCCTCCAAAATCAAGAATGCACAATCTCAAGAGATCTTCTAATACTCTGTTCACCCTTTCCGTCTGACCATCGGTTTGAGGGTAATAGGCAGTGATTAAGCATAGCTGTGTGCCTACAGGCTCTTGCAAATTCTTCCAAAACTCGCTCGTAAAAATACGATCTCGATCACTCACTATGCTAGAGGGTATTCCATGCAGTCGAACCACCTCTTTAAGGTAAATGGATGCAAACGATGAGGCAATCCTTCTACTCTTAATAGGTATAAAGTGAGCGCTTTTAGTGAGCATGTCCACTATTACACAAATACTGGTATTGCTCCTTCTTGACCTAGGCAACCCATCAATAAAGTCCATCGAAATGCTATCCCATTTCCATTGTGGGACCTCCAAAGGGTGAAGCAGACCACCAGGCTTCTTTTGCTCCTCCTTGACTTGCTGGCATATCAAGCATTTAGAGACAAACTCAGCTACATCCTTCTTCATACCATCCCAAAAGAAAACCATTTTATGTCTTTATACATCTTTTCTCCACCTGGATGTATGGTCAGCTTAGAATGGTGTGCTACTTCGAGAACCATCTTCATCAAATCCCTTGCTTGTGGGATGCATAGTCTTCCATCCTGTCTCAACCAACCCTTGTCATCGATGGAGTATCTATTGAGGTGACTAGAAGTCTCACCTCTAACTAGCTTATCCACCACATCAACTAGCTGAGGATCTTGACGTTGCGCGGTTCCTATCGAGTCCAAAAGCATAGGACGCACTTCTAGTGATGCTAACAAACCAGGTACAAATTCAAAGGAGTGTCTAAAGTTGAAGTTTGCTATGTACTTCAACCTTCGCCATTTTACAAAGAGAGGACTTAAGGTCAGCTTTTTCCTACTCAAGGCATCTGCTACAACATTACCCTTGCCAGGGGTATAAGCAATCTCAAAATCGTATGATGCAAGAAATTCCATCCACCTTTGTTGTCTCAAGTTAAGATCTTTCTGTGAGAAAAGGTACTTTAACAATTTATGGTTAGTAAACAATTCAAACCTTTCTCCTAGCAAGTAATGACGCCACGACTTAAGAGTGAAAACAATAGCAGCTAGTTCTAAATCATGAGTTGGGTTATTTTTCTCATGTACCTTCAACTGCCTTCCTCCATAACAAACTACTCTACCCTCTTGCATCAAGACAATGCCCAATCATGTACTGCATGCGTCTGTGTATACAGTAAACATCTTACTCCCATCCGGCAATGTCAGAACCGGGGCTGTTATCAGAGCCCTTTTAAGTCGTCGGAAAGCAACATCACAATCCAAATCCCAAGCAAAAGTTAGGTTCTTCTTTGTCAACCTAGTAAGTGGGGCTGAGATCTTTGCAAAATCCTTAATGAACTTTCTGTAAAAGCCTGCTAGCTCGAGAAAACTTCGTACTTCGGTTGCATTCCATAGGGTCTTCCAATCTTGCACCGCAACTCCTTTTGCTGGATCCACAACTATCCTTTCTTTGGACACCACATGTCCAAGAAACCTTACTGCATCTCTCCAAAAATGGCATTTCGAGAATTTTACTTTCAGCTGGTGTGCACGAAGAGTATCCATAACTTCCTTTAAATGTAGAGCATGCTCTTCCTCACTTTTTGAGAAAATCAAAATGTCATCCACGAAGACCACTACAAATTTATTAAGGAACTCTCTGAACACCCTATTCATCAGGTCTATGAAATAGGCCAGGCGTTTGTCAAGCCGAAAGGCATGATAAGCCATTCGAAGAAACCACCGGGTTCCTAAACACGGTCTTATCAATGTTGTCTTCAGCCACTCTTAGCTGATGAAACCCGGTGGCCAGATCTAATTGGGAGAAAACCAAGGCAACTACGAGTTGGTCAAACAAGTCGTCTATTCTAGGAAGTGGGTGCCTGTTCTTCTTGGTCAGCTTGTTTAGCTCCCGATAGTCCACACACAGACAAAGTGAACCATCTGCTTTGGTTGCAAACACCACTGGAGCACCCCATTCAGAAATACTCCACCTTATGAACCCCTTTTCAAGCAATTGTTTAACTTGATTGCTGATCTCTTTCCTTTCCCTTGGAGCCATGTGTATAACGGGTAAAGCAACAGGTTTTGCATTATCAACAAGGTATATGCGGAAGTCTATCTCTCACTTTGGAGGCAAACCTTTCACCTCTTCAAAGACATCCGAGTATTCACGGACTACTCTAACAGATTGCAGGTTTTCAACAGACGCGTCAAGAGATTCTATATAGTTAAGCATAACAAAGTTCATGGGATTACAAGAGATTTCAAGAGTGTTAGTGAGGCGAGTCATAAGTCTAACCACTCTCTTTTCACAATCGAGGATGGCACCATTACTGAATAACCAATCCATGCCTAGAATCAACCCATAGCCCTTGAAGCCCAAAACATAAGCATTACATCTAAACCCAACGCTTAGTATAGAAATTTCCAAATCCAAACAAATCATTGTGAAGTAAGCCGAACCCCCAATTGGATTTGAAACAACCATGGGATCATCTACTATACTGGTATCTAGGTGCAGAGATTCAACTAAAGCAGTAGATATAAAAGAGTGCGATGCGCCAGAAAACGAATTGGATGATCAGAAAGATAAACTAAACTCTCAACAGAAATATTTCTACCTCTTTCTTGCAGAGGTGCAATGAGAGCGTGTGTCTACGCTCCAGAAGTGGATCCAGTCCTCTGCCCTTGCCCTTGCCTTTTTGGGCAATCCTTAGCTATATGTCCTGTCTCACCGCATTGAAAGCAACCACCCATCTTCCTCTTCTTCTTCCTGCAGTCTTTAATTAGATGTCCAGGTATGCCACAAAATTTGCACTTCCTCTTGTCACGGGGTTTGTTATTCTTCCCGCCTTTCTTGGAATCCGTCTTCTTATTCTGCGATCCTTCCACTTTCTTGTCCATATGTCCTTCCACCTTTACCTCTTTCTTGCCATTCTTGTCTTCCTCCTGTAACAGTGCCATGTCCAACGGTCACTCAAAAGTCGCACCCATAGGTATATGGGATATAGCTAGGCTGTGCAGTGGCTCATTCAACCCTTTAACGAAACGGAGAGCCTTCTTATGTGGAGTGTTTACTAACTCTAGTCCGAATCTAGCCAGTTGGTTGAATTGGTTGACGTTTTCCCTAACCGATAGGCTTTCCTGTTTGAGTACTAAGAACTTCTCCATCTGTTGAATTCATTCATCTTGCGAGAGGAACTTCATTTCAAATCTCATTCTGAAATACTCCCAAGTTTCAACTGGTCTCTCAGCATTAGTAACTTCCCACCAGTAAGAGGCCTCGTCCTTAAGTAACCATACAGCCAATTGTATCTTCTGCCTATCGTCCACTTCGAAGATAACAAACAAATCTTCTGTTTCCTTGAGCCAGTTTCTTGCTTCCACAAATGACTCAGTCCCATTAAAGTTCTTTCCACCCATGGCTCGAAAGTCTGTACATAACTTTGAGAAAGCATTCACATGAGGAGAAGGAGGAGGAGGAATAGCTGCAACTAGGGGAGGAGGAACGTCTGTTGGGCCTGCGCCATTAGCCCTAGCCTCCAGGTACCTTCTGAACCAACCAGGTATCGGTACGCCCTCAGGAAGATTAAGATCCCCAGACATGCTGAAACGAAAAGAAAAGGTTCAAAACAAAGGATAGAAAGATAGTGCATATGGCTTTGGAGATTATGCCTTTATAATAAACAAAACTTTTCTTGAAAATGCTTCTTTAAACTTCTTTTTGAAAAATAGTTTTCAAAACTTTTATCTGATCTGGTAAACCATTTCTCTAATACCAAGTGAAACACCCCACCTCCGTTAAGGTCACTCACAAAGGGAATGCATTAACTTTGGTGAAGCATTTTAGGCAAAAGACACAGATAATTTACAAAACAAACATATAAACAACGGAAAACTGAAATCATTTTATTAATAGCGTGGTTCAGTCAAAACATTACAAGCATTGTCTCAAAACCCAACTTCCAAATTATTACAACAAAACATCTGTCTAGATTTAAATCTCTAAGTAAATAAAGAAGCATAAAACAGAAATAAAGCAGCATAAATCCCCAATGAAAGTGTAACCACTGCCATAGCCAAAGGAAAGAGAATCCAAGCAATACATCTACCCTCTTCAAGCTTGGAAAGGTCTGCACTAAGCTGAAGTATTCCCTCCCTGCGGACTTGTGGGGGGGAACGGAAGAAAAGAAGGCGAAAGGAAACGGGTCAGACATAAGTCTGGTGAGTCCAGTGATTATTCAGCATGTAAACAGGAAAAAGGATCATGACATGAATAAACTGAACATTGGACATCACGATAGAAATAAGATAACATAAGATAAGGCAGGATAAACTGAATATACTATCGCACTCATTCCCATTTCTCTGCACCTACTAACGAATGTTTCAACTACCATCATGTATTCATAACAAAGTGATCCCTTTTTCGATCGGCTTCTACTCGCATGCATTTATTACTTGTGTCATTCGGCCCGCTCGATTGTAGATAACTATGTTGGTCCCACTATAGGGTGTATCAATTTCTATGGTGGCAACTCGACACAAATTCTAGATGCACAGTGTATATTACTGATGCCCAGTGCCTGCTTTTCCTGCTCCGGAGAACGCGCACGCCCGTACTCCGTCGAGACCTACACTGGCGCATCACCTGCCGCTATTTTGACCGCTTCAGCCCAGTAATCGTGCCCCACCCTGCCTAATTCAGGGTACCATGATACTACTATGTGGGTTACTGTTGAAATGGGTCCCCGTTATTGAGGTTTCCTAATCAACATGTTATAATGGTTAAGCGTTTACCTAACCCCGCCCAACTGTTTTAATTAACATGTTATATTGGTTAAGTGTTGCCTTATTAACTTAACCCTACCATTTCTAGCATGTCTGATCTTTAGCTTTAATTCATTCATTAAAGCACCAACCAATCACATTAGATATATATTGTTGCGGTCGCTGGATGTGCTGGGCGGTTCCGGGCAGTCTTACACCGTAACTCAATCTAACCTCGGGTTTTTTGGGCTTAATACGCTAACCTCTCATATTAGATCTATATTTTTATGGTTGCTGGATGTGCCGGGCGGTTTTGGGCAGTCTTACGCCGTAACTCAATCTAACCTCGGGTTAGGCACAATCATTGTAACACCCCGTATTTTCTGTGAACATAAGGTAACAAAACAAAGTATAATTAATTTTTAAAAGAAGAATTAAGGGAAATGGGTTATGCCATTGAGTTTGTCTCGGAATTCTTCTTGAGATGGAGTCCGAGTTTGCATAAATCGGACTCCGTGTGAAGAAGTTATGACCTTCAGAAGTTTCAGAAAAATTAAAACAGCTCAGCTCAAAATTCGAATTCAAAATACACACCTGGGCTGGGCGGGAAAATTACCACCTCGGCCCCAGGTCAACCGGGGGCCGACGTGGGTAGGCAAGTCGACCATGGGGTCGACCTGGGGGTCGACCTCCCCCCTTTTCCAGATCCGAGGACAAATTCAGTTTTCTGCATTTAGACGCCCGCTCTGACCAGATTCATTACTCCTAAGCTATTTAAACACCCCCAAACCTCACTTTCTCTCCACACAATTTCATTATGCCTATACTCTTCTCTAAATTCATATTAAAATAAATCAATGACATCGCTGCTCTGCTGAAACCTAAGCTAGAACTAGTGCTTCTTCTTCTTCCAATCTGACTAGGATTAAAAGATAACAAATCAACGCCTACATCAAAGGAAGGCTAGATCAATTCCAGAAAATCAAATCCTAGAATTGTTCTTCTCTTTCTTAAACCATGAATTGTGAGTACAATTATTTTCAGATATGAAATTTAATTATGATCTTGACACAGTTATAAATCTGAATTGGAGATTATGCATCAGATCTGCTTTTCTATGTAGATCTATCTTATTCATGTTATCAGATCTGTTTTTCTGTGTAGATCTATCTTATTGTTGTAACTATTCTGTATCTCCTTCTTCCTTCTGTTCTATAGCCAGGCTACCATGAGCTTGATCCAAATCTCTTAAGAGAGCTACGCACGAATGCTAAATTTGGGGAAAATAATGAATGATGCATGATTGATTTGTGACTGATTTAAGAAATGGGCGTATGTTGTAATTTAAGATCTAGATCTAGGCATACTATATATGACGGTTTATGATTGACAACATATGACTTGTAATTTGGGAACATAATGCATGATCTGATTTTGAGGACATAATATTTGTTGTAAATTTAAGATCTAGATTTGGGGGCATATTTTATATGACGATCTATGAATTGAAAGAAAAAGGATATATGATTTAGGCATAAAAGGTCTATATTAAAATAGGATAACTATTAATTGTGAATATGCCTAAATGGGGATTTTGGATATTTACATACGCTGAAATCAAAGGCTATAATCTAGCATAATTCATATTGTATATCATGATTTGGGATTTTTGGAGAATATTCTGTACTTTGTAAATTTAACTAGAAATTTGGGGCATATGTTATATTGTGAATTATGACCATGATTTGAGCATGTAAAATTAGGTTTAATTTTGTTATTAAGCGAGGAATGTCAATGGAATTTTAAGGGAATATTAAATCTGTTAAATCGCCTAATCTGCTAAATCTATTGAAACTAAATACGATAATTTGGGGTATGAAAATCTGTAGGCTCGATCTAAAATTGAGCAAAACATGTTAATAGAACTTTGGATAATCTATTGTAACTTGGAAAGAAGTTAATCTGTTGAATTGGCATAATTAGTCCGATATTGGCATAAACTGTGAATGAATACTTTAGCTAAAAATGTCGAGACACGAGGTAAGACTCTGTTTGCAGTAAAAGCCTGCCCGGACCCAACCGGCTTAACCAACAACCGCAAACTGTCAGTCTAATGTAAGAGGTCGTAGGCATAAAGATGCTTAGACACGAGGTTAGGTTTGGCTTGTGGCAGAAGTCTGCCCGGAACCGCCCGGCACATCCAGCGGCCACAAGCTACCGACCTAATGTGAGAGGTCTGTGCATTAATGTTTAATTAATGCAAATCTAAGATATATGTGATACCTAAAACGTGTTGGGTGGATAGGGTTAAAACAACTGGACTGATGAATCTAATAAACCCATTTGAAAGTCTGTAGGCCCAATACAAGGTTAGGCGAAACAATCTGTAAGTCTGTTAATCTGCATATCTGATTTGTTAGTCTGAAAACTTGTTAACTTAGATGTCTGATCTGAGAACTAGTTAATTTGAACTTTGTACATCTGAAATTTATAAGTAAGTTAATCTAAAATCTGTTAGTCGGGGGACATAAGGTTAGGAGGGGCAATTACTTGTGTCATCTGTTGTTTGGGACCCATATTAGTCAGTAACCCTTTCTGGTATCAAAACTATGACCCAACACTAGGTAGGGGTCCAGGGCACGCTTACTTAACTAATTGTAAGAGGTTCACTCTGATAATGGTGAGGGGAGTTGATGGCGCATTCCAACCGGGTCATGTGCGTGCATGGATTCGGTCTGCTCTGAGGATGTAAGACACCGTGACATCTGCAAATAGGTCTGTGTCTATAGGTTACCACTTTAGGGAGTGATACACCCTTCTGTGGGGCCGGCACAGGGTATTTATGTATTAGGGAGCCGATTGCTTGGGGTAGAATTTAGGGTACACTTAGTTCTGTCTGTTTTTGTTGGGGTACCGTCTGTTTTTGTGGTAACACCTATCTGTTTCTGTGTGGTACCATCTGTTGGGGTGGTAAAGGCCCATTACTAGTGTACACCTAATTCTGACATTCTGTTTCTGTAAGGAATATTATGTTTACGTCTCTGATTCCGTTTCTGCTACCGTCTCTATACCGTCTGTCTCTGTTCGGGTGTAAAGGCCCATTACTAGCATTCTGTTTCTGTACATCTGTCTCTATTAAAGTCCCATTACTAGCATCGTGTTTCTAAAGAGATCGTTCTGTTTTCTGTTTAGATATTAGAAAAACACCTAATTCTGTTATACTAGTATTAGTGCAGAGAAGTAAAACCCAACCAAGAAGCTTAGTTTAGCCTATATCATTTTGTCTCTTTTATTAACCTACTACTCCTATTATGGTTATCTCTCATCCGTTTTTATTTTCCTGTCATGATACTGTTATCTGTTTATATGCTGAAAGTCATTAGACTCACTAGACATATGTTTGACCTAGTTTGTTTCGCCTCTTTTCTTCCGGTTCCCCCCTAGGTTCTCAGGGTGGAAACATAGGAGCTTGATTCAGGTTCTATCTGATTGAAGTGCTAGAAGTGCTTGAAATATCGCTTGGCTTTGATTCTACCTATTTATGGCATTCTCTGTTGGGAATTATGGCTTTAAAATTATGCATTCTGAAGGATTTTGTATAAGACTGATATTTGTGTACTTGGGTTTTGGTATTATGATGTAACCAAACTTATTTCTGTTTCTGCTGTAATAAAGTTATAAAATTTTCAAGTACTACTTTACATATCTGTCTTGTAAATTTCTGTTCTGTTTACTGATAATGTTCCACCGAAGTTAAGGCATTCCCTTTGTGAGTGAGCTTAACGGAAGTGGAGTGTTACAATCATCTTTTAATTAATTTACATATTTACAATTTATGTTCATATGTAAATTATCCACAAGTGTTGTCAATTCAAGACATGCCCTATTTACCCTCTAAATTATGTCTTCTAGGTATATAAATTCTACCATTTCATGCTACTAATCATTTTCATGATTTTGAGACAATCAATGCTAAAAGCATGTAGTTTAATATTTTTTCCCCCAACGTCTCCCCCGTTATTCGTTCGCATAATTCACATGGAACGCTAGGCTTGCAAGTTATCCTAACTTATAAACAAAAGGGAAAGAAAGGGACATGTAACATTCCAACAGGCATAAAACAACGTAGATCAATATGTGTAATATAAATTTGGCATAGAATGAAATAAACATAATTAAGCATATAGCCGTGATCTTGCATTTAAATTAGATCCAATTAACATGCGAACTAGCATAAGTTTAATTGTATAAACATGAACTTATATAGATCTTGAACATGGTACTAGCTTGGATCTAATATATAACATGTATGAACATAACTTAGCATGTAATTTAATATACATAAAAGAATCACAAATTTAATACAACATGATAGGTTCATTTTTATCAGTTCCAATAGTCTCATAGGCATAGGATGTATAACATGATAGGTTTCATCATGTAAGTCACAACAGTCCAATAGGCATGATAGGTTTTTCTATGCCAGTCACAATAGTCCGATAGGCATGACAGGTTTTTCTATGTCAGTCACAATAGTCAAATAGGCATGATAGGCTTTTCTATGTCAGTTACAACAGTCCAATAGGCATGATAGGTTTTTCTTGATCGATTACTAGTTTGGATTTGATTTTCTAGTTTATAGAGGATGAAGGAGGCTAGGCTAGCTTGTAGATGAACAGCATGAAGGCACCATAGGGTTAGGGTTATGAGGTTAGGGTCTAGGTTTAGCTACGTATATATAGATGTCTAGGATAATTTCTAGCCTTTAGATTAACCTAGGAGTCACCGGAGCCACACAGCTCAAGGACAGGTCATCCAGCAAATCAGAACAAGACACGTCATCACAGAACACTCCAGAATGCTGTACTGAACTGCCCTCGGTATGGGTACACTTGGCAGGTGCGCCAGTGCATTTTTGTACTGGCGCACTTCACAAGTGCGCCAGTGTATTCTGGCATATTTTCGGTTTTCCTACCCTACATCGTTCGTCCATATCTCCTTCATACTGCATCCGTTTATGCAAACTCGGACTCTATCCCAAGCAGAATTCCGAGACGAACGCAATAGCATAACCCGTTTCACCTAATTTTCTTTTAATAATTAATTATTCTTTAATTATCTCTTATGTCCTGTTTTAAAATTACGGGGTGTTACAGGATTTATCTTTCAAGTTATAGGAAAAAACATGTTAGTTAGCGGGCTTGCTCGTTGTGGAGTGGTGAGCGAGCCGTTGTTGGTTCGTTGTCGCAATCGCGCTGCTAAGTATTCGCATGGTGCCATTGTCGTGCGTTGGCGGCGATCTGTATTTGCACGAATATGCGTGCGCGGTGGTCGAGAGGAAATTATTATTATTATTATTGAGGCATGAACTTCCGAACCACCGGGGTTCGAAATTTCGAACCGTGTAGGTTTGAATTTTCGAACCGTCATGGCTCGAAATTTTTGAATCGCGAGGCTCGAAATTTCGAACCCTAGAGTTCGAAATTTCGAGCTCGTAGGTTCGAAATTTCAAGCCTGGTCTTGGAATGCGAAGGGACTTTTTCCCTTTTCATTATAAATAGGCCCCTCCCCCTCATTTTTCTTCCTTCTTCTATTTTCTTCTTTAGCAGCCACTATTCTCAAAGCTTCATTGCTCGACTTTTTTTGACTAGATTTTTAGGTAATGGACTTGGTTGCACGAGGGAAGGAAGGATGGGGGTCAAAGTACGATGGTTAGAGGATGCTCGAGATTTCGAGCATGCCAGGAGAGGTTCGAAAATTGGAATCTGATGGGGCTCGAATTTTCTAACCCTTAGGGTTCGAAATTTCGAGCCTTGGGCTCGAATTTTCGATTCCCCGAGCCCAAGATTTCTCGAATACTGGTGCTCGAGATTCTGAGCCCTAGGCTTCGGAATTCCGAACCCTGAGGGCTCGAATTTTCGAACCTGAGGGGTTCGAATTTTCGAACCGCCGTGGTTCGGATTTTCGAACCCTGAGGGGTTCGCATTTTCGAGCCAACTGGGCTTGAATTTTCGAACCTAAGTTGTTCGGATTTTCGAACCCTAAGGGGTTCGAATTTTCGAGCAACCTGGGTTCGAATTTTCGAACCTAAGTGGTCCGAATCTTCGAGCCCCAGGACGGGTTTGATTGTGTTGCCTTGGCTAGGTGTTGGCTTTTGCCGCTTCGAGCTTCGATTTCCTGACTGCCTATCCTTGGACTTATATATTACGTGTTTGACTATATGAACATACCAAGGTGTATACCGGTAACTTGTTCGGACCGAGACTCGAATCTTTCACATAGGATAGAGCATATGTCTGGACTATGACCAAACTACTAGGATCTTTAAAGTTTCTATGTACATTCTGATTTTTGCATGACACTGCACACACTCGTTAATTTTCACCAACGCGAGGGGTACATGCTATTTCACTATGATGTCTAATACTGGTGTATTAAAGTATAGCGAGCCATGCAAACAAGATCGAGGACCGGGAAACTTCTGGAGGCCGAACCTTGTTGACGGCAATTCTAAAAAGAAAAGGAGTACAAGAAACATTGAATAAAAGGAATGTGCAAAATCAAATTAAAAGGAACGGGTATTAGGATGTTGGTACAAACTCTACTTTGAGTTATGGCAAACAAATATTGCTGTGGATTTCCAATGGCTATCTTTCGAGTGGAACTGGGATATACTACGTTGAATAGATAACATTTAGATTTTCATTTTGGATGTACCATATAAATTTTGTTAAAAAAAATATGGGCTCCCCAATCTAGGGACATACGCTTACAAAATGGTTATTTAATGAATTATATCAACTCCGAGGCTTTAATTTTGTAAACAAAGAGAAAAATAGATTAAATAAAATGTATATCAAAAAATGAACTATGCACACATGTGTTAAGCATGATAAATGAGTTGATTTATAGTGTACTAATTAAGTAACCAATGACACTTGTTATTTGAAATGTTTTTCCAAACATTGTTTTTCCACCACACGAAACTAGCATTATAGAACAAAAAAAACTTTTGAAATTAAGCATTTGATGCAATATTGACCCAATAATTAGTAAACCAAGCATGAAACTAAGAAATGTTTTGTCAAAACAAAACAAATCAAACTTGGAGCACTTTCTATAGTAGGAACTACCATGTTAGATCCCAATTATCCACCTTCCTGTTTCGCACTTACACATAAAAAAGTAAACATTAGATTATCCAGGATGTAGTGATACCTAAATAAACAAATTTGAACTACATAAATGTGAGAGAAAGAAAACAACTGGCGTTATAAGTTAAAAATGCAAGCCCTTGCACTCGACTTTATCTTTTAATTGCTTTAAAACTATATAGCAGTCATTTATTGACATAAACGACAATCTAATTCTATAGTTTTTCAAGTCCATATTCCTACGCAACAAAATTATAAGTGTAAAAGTCCATATCACTAGAAAATCTTAGCCCCAACTTCATTTAAATTTGAGAATGTCATCTTTTATTCTTTGAGAAATACAGATTTGTCTTCTGCTCTAAATCTATCATACATGCCAACTAGTTATATGAAATACCTTCTAGTTGTTTTGATAGCTCGTTTACTAGTTGTTTTGTAAAATGCATTACCAATGTTTATAACTTTGAAACATTGTCTAAACTGATGATACGAAGGAATCAATTTTCATATACGGCGAGAGATAGATGGTACATTATGTGATAGAGCAGTAGCAATTATAGGATTACAGCCATTTCAATATCTCCATCTCACTTCTCTCGTATTCAAAGGGAAATATTTATAATACGGTATAGTATTAATTGATACATGGAACTAGCAAGATATGCAGATGTATCAGCGTGTGTGTGGTTGGATTAGATGCTTGTCATGATAAATATGTATTTTACATGTTACTTATCATACATGATACAAATTATACTTATCATATGCAGTATAATTATACCTGTCATATTAAATATGCAGTACATTAGGATTGAATGCACTGTTTTATGAGTTGTTTAATATATTTAAGTTTATAAGTATACTTTAGTGTATGAATTGTTTAGTGTATTCAAATTCTATCTAGCATAAGCCATGTTGGAAAGATTCTAGTGAAATGCAGTAATTATTTCATATAACTATTCAATTCCCCTTCTTTTAATAGGTAACAGTGGTGAGATTAATGCATCAACTTCACTACATAGACCATTCGCACAAGGTATGTTTTTGTTTACTTATATTTGAATATTTAAGTTTGAGGCAGGTTTAATGGCACCCCAAATAGTGAGCACCCCTTTAGCCTTCCACTTTTCCATCACTCATTTTCCACTAACTTCTCTTCTCTCTCCTTACACTAACTCTCTCACTTACCACTCACTTTTTTTAATATAAATGAGAGGTGGAAAACATGAATGCTATTGGGGTGCTACATTTTTTCGGTTCTCTTGAACGCTTGCCTTTAAGTTTATATGTAATCTCATCAACTGGTACAAGTTTTAATAAGCAAATTTGTGAATAGATAGCTTCATTATTCATTTTTTGTTTCTCTTTTTAAAGAAACATGATAAACGCTTGTAGCAAATCAAGTGGACAAGTGCAAGCTTGCAATCAGCAACCATCATACCCCCAAACTGCAAGCTGCTGCAACAATGCAACTTGCAGGAAACTACAAGTCTGTACTTGCAAGCACGTGCAAGTCTGTAGTCGCAATACTACAACTTTCATAATTTGTAACATGCTTGCAAGCTGCAAGCCCGCAGGCTTGCAGTTGCTTGCAGTCTGCCAATCCTGCAAGTTTGCATTGGTTGCTAGCAGGTTGCAAGCCTGCAAGCTAGTTATAGGCTTTTAGGTCGCATTGCAAGCATGCAGGCAACTACAAACTGCAATTTGCATGAAACTACATTAACTGGGTCAGAGAGTGGAATTGGACATGATATTTTCATATTTACTGCATTAACAGAAAAATAAGTATTTAAAAAGATACAAAAGTTAGTTTGATGATAAATCGATTACCGTTTGTTCATCTTCGAAACTCTTAGCAAGCCTCCTCCTTTCCTTAGTAGGCTTCTGAGCACTAACTGGGGCACATTTTTTGGTTCCATCATCTGGCTTCATATCAAGCATAGTTAAAATTAGTTTTGATCACTGAAATTCTTTTCTTAAATATTAGATTTTACTTTTTACCCATGGAGCTATATCGCTAAATAAATAATGAAATGTCACAATTTTTCAAAAGTGTATAAATACCATCAAATATTTTACATAATCTTGTGAAGATCGTTATTATTTTTCTTACCGAATACTACTAATAGAGCCTTGGGTACGATTTTTAGGTTTTGGAGTAAAAGGATCGAATTTTTTTAACCTTTGAGTTAAGAAACTGTCCCTATGATGATAGTCTTTGTTGCATAGACATAAATTCCTATTTGCTTATTTTGTTAATTAGCAAGTAAAAATTTGTAAAACCAGTATGATTTACAATAAGTTTCAACTTGTGTCTATTGCTTGTTTTTTTATTTTTTGTTTCTAGGGGTTGATTCCAAAATTCTATCCTAATATGGCTGGTATGAATTATTACCTTGAACTTTTCAGGTTCTCACAAAAAAAAAAAAAAATCATGCCAAGAAAGCCTCTTTTGTAGTATTCTGACACTGTAATGTGCACTAATCATGCTACCAATAAAATCAATGTAGAGATATGATGCATCTGTCAGACTTCATACATGAATCATATGGAGGTAAAATCTTTCATCAATAATTTATGGGTGCATGATTTTAGCTTATCTTAATTTTTTTTCAAAATCAAATCTGATAATCTCCACTCATGTGATTACAAGCAAGCACTAATCAAGGATCCTCAATTCAATTTTTTTCGATCCTACACACTTGAACACTGTTCACCAAAACTAACAATATCAATCTCTAAGATAGATTGAAAGAATTACAGTTTCAGAATCATGTATGTTTCATATGTCACTATGTGTTATCTATGTGAAGTCAAACCCATTAATAAAACCACTTCTCAACATAACAGATACATAATGTAATATATTGGGCTGGGCTTCGGCCCATAGCATATGTGTATTATCAAACGTTGGCAAACGTCTATATAAGCCGACGTATGTACATTTGTGAACATACCTTTCTCTATTTTTGATCAATATAATATCAGTTTCACGTCTGATTTCCATTATGGTATCAGAGCAAGAAAGCCTAGTGGCATAAAAAGATCAAAATCATAAAGATACAAATTAAATTCATCAAAACTGAAAGTAAGCGCATTTAAACTGAATCTCCTCAGACATTGTTCATCACTGGAGATCAGAACTGCCTCGCCAAGAGGTAGAATCAGAGTATCTTCATCATCTTCTACAATCTTGGTTGCAGTTTCAGCCATCAGACTTTGAAGTCTTCCTCTGGCACGAGTCTGGTTGTAGAAATCACCACTTCTGGTGATCTTGCCATCCTAGTTGCTCGTTTTTCTGAAACTATTACCATCGTTTTACCCTTACACTGGTTGTAAAATCACTTAACAGTGATTCTACCGTCCAAGTGTCATCACTCATCATCCAAGAAAGCTTTTCTTGATTCGTTACATGGCTGGATCAGATCAGGCACTTAGTTCGGCCAATTCAGGCACCAATCCACCAACCATTCCTCCAGCACCAAGCTTCCAATTGATAAAACCCAAGACCCACATAATTACCATCCCTTTAGACGAGGATAATTACATGCTTTGGAAATTTCAAGTGGAAGCGGCATTGAAAGGATATGGACTTCTTGATTTTATTAAAGGGACAATGCAAATCCCACCTGCTATAATACACAACAAAGATGGAAATCTTATTAGTAATGAAGAATACTTAGACTTTCAGAAGCAAGACAATCTTCTTGTGTCATGGCTAATATCATCAATAAGTGCTGGCATACTACCACGTATAATTGGATGCAATACATCATATGCTATCTGGAGTACAATTGAGCAAACATTTAGTGCACAATCTGCAGCAAGATCCATGTTGTACAGAAGACAGTTACAGTGTATAAGAAAAGATGAGATGTCCACGAATGAATACCTAACTAAGGTAAAGACTCTATGTGACAAACTGAATTCCACTGGACACATGATCAGTGAGA
This sequence comes from Allium sativum, assembly GCA_030737875.1. Lineage (NCBI taxonomy): Eukaryota > Viridiplantae > Streptophyta > Magnoliopsida > Asparagales > Amaryllidaceae > Allium > Allium sativum. The sequence continues at coordinate 946,795,484 of CM060918.1, forward strand.
GTGAGCAAGTCCTCTATATTACTGGAGGATTAGATGAAGATTATGAATCTATAGTTACATTTATTGCATCTCAGAAGAATGTACCTGATCTGCAATATGTATATTCATCACTTCTTGCACATGAAGGAAGAGTTGAACAGAAGAAATTATCTCAATCAGAATTCTCTGTCAACTATACCTCCACAGCCAGAAACAAAGGCCAGCAAAAGGCAATTACTGGTCAAAACAACAAACAAGAAAATCAGTTTTACAGAGGAGGCACTAACCAAAGAGGAAGAGGCAGAGGAGGCAGATTCAATAATAATAATAGGCCAAAATGCCAAATCTGTGAGAAATTTGGTCACGTAGCAAGCAGATGTTATTTCAAATTCAACACAGAGTATAATGTGAATCAGCAAAATCAGCGAGGACCAAGTGTCAATGTAACCCAAATGGGACAGCAGAGAACAAACACGGAAGGATCAAGAATGCAGACACAAGGACTAAATAATGATGATTCAGGCAAATCAGATGATATAAACCTTGATGACTGGTACCCAGACTCAGGAGCGACAAATCATGTTACAAATAATCTACAAAACTTGAATCTGGGGAATAAAAGCTACTCAGGTATGTGTTCAGTCTCTTTAGGAAATGGTGAAACCATAGGTATATCACATGTTGGTTGCGGATCCATAAAAGGAAAAAGGGAACTCTATTTAAACAATTTACTTAGAGTACCCAAGATTAAGAAAAATTTGATCAGTGTGTCACAATTTGCTAATGACAACCATGTATACTTTGAGTTTCACCCAAATTACTGCCTTGTTAGGGATTTACTGAGTAAAAACATATTACTACAGGGTAGTTTGGATAAAGGGCTATACAAGTTCAAGAATATGAAGTGCAGACATGCCAGTGACAATGGGAATCATTGCTATAATGTTGAATCTATTACTGATAATCATGTTAGACCTGTTGACAGTCATGTTGAAACTGTTATTGATGATAAGAATGTGTACAAAACTTTTAATGAATGGCATAGCAGATTAGGGCATCCTAATATCAAAGTTGTTAAGCATATTCTGAAAGAAAATAAAATTAAATGCAATATTATACCTGATCATTATATGTGTAAACACTGCCAAATTGGTAAGAGTCATAAACTCCCCTTCAGTGAATCTGATACAAAGTACAGCAAGCCACTAGAACTTATTGCCGCAGACCTATGGGGTCCCTCTCCAGTAAAAACAGATCATGGACACTGGTATTATCTTTCATTTGTTGATGCATTCACTAGATACACTTGGATTTATCTAATTAAAAATAAATCAGATGCATGTAATGTGACAAAGCAGTTTGTGATTTTGGTTGAAAATCAAACAAACTGTAATGTCAAAATCATGCAAACTGATGGAGGTGGTGAATTCAAGTCTTTAAAGAAGTTCTTTGATAATAAAGGCATACTGCATAGAATAAACTGCCCACATACTTCTGAACAGAATGGGCTAGTTGAGAGAAAACATAGGCACATAGTGGAGACTGGGTGAGACGACCCGATTTCCCGTTCTCACGGAAACAAGGTTATCTTTTGGAATATAACACAGAAACAGATAATAGCAGAACAGAATTAAATAAATACACCAGAATGAACAACAAAATATACTGGATAAAAGTAATCATCAGAGTTACACAGTATACAGGATCTTACTTAGTACAAATACAGTTCAGCTATACATAAATGTCTACAGCGGAAATAAACAAAATATGTACAATAGGAGCTGAACAGCATAAAAAGAAATAAATGATAGAATCCATCTTCAGCTCCAGCTATCCAGTAAGAACCAGCTAAACCTGAATACAAGGCTGCCCGTGTAGAGAAAGGGGCACCCGAGTTTGAGAGTGAAACAAACTACGAGTCAGTCATGGGACCGGTATGAGAAATCCACTCAACACATATATAATTGGTCAATCACAGGACCACGCCACTTTCGTGGAACGGGTTTACTCCATTGGATTGCCAGTGCTTTTAAAAAACAAATCTTTCTTTTAAACATCGCTATGCTTTTTATAAAAATGAAGCCGTTATAAGACTCAGTTCCCATCACACAATGCAACGCAAACCGGAGGATAGAGTTTTTACCTTATAACGGCCAAGATATGCTTGATACGAATAAAACAAAAGCATTTGGTATTATGACTAGTGTTTATATGTTTCAAAAACAATTTCAATCATAACTATCAATCATAGACGGCATGGGTACCATATATCATGTCGCCATATATATATACAATCAAAACCGCACGATCACGTATTTGGAAATTGGATTTCCGTCATGAACCAAGGCAAAAGATAGTCCTTACCGAATTCGAGACGCTCTAGCCCGTGTCTCAGGCAAGCGCGCAGGCAAGCCTTGGAGCGACAGGGCCGGTCCACCGATGTGGATTATTATACCTGAACAATACGTTTCCCCGCCCTTTGGGGCGTCAACGAGCCAACGAATGACTCCATCGGACCCGGATCGTCCGATCAAACCGAGGCGCCTCGCAACAGCAACAACCACATAGGTGAAAAGTATATAAATGTCAGGGCTGGTAGGTCACTGACACCACCCTAGCTAGAAGGAAACGCATGCCCTCCCTGAGGTCCTTCTCCCGTTTTAGGTTCATACCGGGGTGTGAGGCTCGCGAATTCACGTTATACACAAAGCTACGCCACACAGGCGGTGCTTTGATCATCACCACAAGACTTTGCTTTTCAACAGAAGCCCTGATCACTGCATCTTAGCATGCCACACAGAATAAATCCTATGTCAGACACACAGTCCATTTACAAGTCCGTTCTGGGTCTGAACGAAACCGGAGGCACTAAATACCTCGCAAACCCATCGACCAACACGTACGTCTGAACGATCACCACTCATTATCCATATTTCGGGATGCCTCCCAATCAGGACCTCGGTTACCATCCAAACGAGGTGAAGATCTCCGGTCTTCGACCATCGTCTTCATCTTCGAATTTCAATCGTCGGTCGATTATTCGAAATGAGAATTAACTCGGCCTTTCCAAATAATTCACGTATATTTAGAATTTCAAATCGATTTATTTCAATGGTTAAATTATTCGACCACACCAATTGTGTTCTTTATATAGTTTTCACACCAAACACATTCAACCATCAAACATCACATAAATCAAGCAAATTCAGTTTATTTCCATTCCATATCGCTTACGATATTTTATAACTATTTATCGCTGTTTTTATTTATTTTAAAATAGCTAATATATTCAAAACGACGTTTCGGGCCATAACGTGGCCGTGGCGCTGTTTTTCTTCAGATTTGATTTACACATATCTAAAAATCTAACCGTTGGATCTTCACAAAATTTACATCATTAGAAAGGTCTTTTCAAAACGAATCCAACGGTTCCAGTTTCGGGAAAATCCGACGGTCGGATCTCCCGGTACAATCGTTTGAATTTTCGATTTCAAAATACGAACTGCAGCGTCGTTATTCGATTAAATATAATTTATATTTATATATATAAATAAATATAATCGTTTCTGGCGCTGTTTTTCTTCAGATTTGAATTAAACATTCCAGACAATCCAACCGTTGGATTTTTACAAGGTTGGTGCCGTTGGAAAGATTATTCCAAGGCGAACCCGACGGTTGAGGTTTCGGGAAAATCCAATGGTCGGATTTCCCGTACTAGTCGTTTGAAATCACGGTTTCAAAATACGAACTGCACGGCCTCGTTTCGTTTTAATTTTATTTATATTTATATAGTTATACAAATATAGTTCATTCAATGATTTCTATATCGTTTTCACTTCAAAAAATTTTCTAACACCTTAAATTTTGGAAAAATTTGGCCATAACCTCCCCTGCACCGGGAGCGTCGGGAAATCGCAAATAGCGTCCCGGTCCTTCTAATCTCAAAAAGAAAAAGAAAAAGCCAAGCGGCTAGCCAATCAGGCTCAAAATCATCACCCAAACAAATCAGTAAATGTGTACCTATTTGTCGGGCACAAAATTTTATTCCTCTTCTCTAGCCCCTTTGCTATAACCTGTTCAATGAATATGCATGTACATATATATACAGTTCATATCATTTTTTTTCATTTTCTATTCAACTTCATATTTGATTTCTATTTGGTTTAAAAACTCCATTCATTCTAACGTTACATAAATAGCTGCAAATCATTTCATTAGCTACTTAATGAATATTTCAACTCATATATGTTTATTTTGAACAAGTGGCTATTTTAACACTTCACATTTCAACGATTTATACATACAATAAAAATGTGATTTTTATTGTAAAATAATTTATTTCAAAACACTATTTTTCTATATAGTTCATATAGTCTATAAAAGGTGCTTTTTTATTATCAAACAATTTATTTCAAAATATGAATACCATTCAACACATGAATTTCTAAACAACGAATGAATATCAATTCAACACATGAATGTTTCTATAGTTTTTATATATCGATAAAAATGTGATTTTTATTATCGAACTATTTATTTCAAAATATGAATACCATTCAACACATGAATTTCTAAACAACGAATGAATATCAATTCAACACATGAATGTTTCTATAGTTTTTATATATCGATAAAAATGTGATTTTTATTATCGAACTATTTATTTCAAAATATGAATACCATTCAACACATGAATTTCTAAACAACGAATGAATATCAATTCAACACATGAATGTTTCTATAGTTTTTATATATCGATAAAAATGTTATTTTTATTATCGAACTATTTATTTCAAAATATGAATTCCATTCAACACATGAATTGCTAAACAACGAATGAATATCAATTCAACACATGAATGTTTCAATAGTTTTTATATATCGATAAAAATGTGATTTTTATTATCGAACAATTTATTTCAAAATATGAATTCCATTCAACACCTGAATTGCTAAATGTAACAACCCGGAAAATCTGGGCCAGTTTAAAATTTTTATTTTGGCAATTTTAGCGAATTTTGATATTTAAAATGAATTATTTTAAATAATATCGACGAGAAATTTATTTTGGAATATAATTATAACGTATATATTATATACGTCGTCGTTAGAATATAAATAATTATATATAATTATAAATAGAATTGAAAATGGCGCGGTAGTTCGATAATTCGATTTCAAACTTCAATTGAAAGTACCGGGTGCAAAACAATCCGGATTTTAGTGAAACCAAAAATAATGGAATCTAATAGTGAATATCTTTCCAACGAATCCGAAAAATCAAAAGTACGTAGCGGGAATCAAAAGTTATGTCCAGTTGAAAATTCTGAATAGTCGCTATGGAATTCAGGCCCTTAAAAATAGCAATTTTGCAAATGACCTCGGATTTCGACGAAACCAGTTTTGTTGGGTCCGTGGTGTTAAGTTATTGCTAGGTTTCAATTTTCATAATTTTTCGAATCAATATGTGAGCGTGGCAAAGGAAAACGCGTTTGACCAGTTTCAGTTGATTTTAATCGACTGGAAAATGGCCATTTTTCAGACGGTCTCAGAATTCGACGAAATTAGTTTTGTTAGGACCGTATCGTCAATACGAAGCTAGAAAATATTTTTCTGGAATTTTTCTAGTTAGTATGTGACCCCGGTAATTTGAAATGTGCGTTTAAAATTCAATATAGTGATTTAAATGAAAATTCAAAAGGAAACTAATCGAAACGATCAAATCAGCTTGCGATACATATCCCATTGTGTTCGGAATGGGGGTGAAACGCTATGGACGACAGGCGGTGGACCTCGTTTCGAGGTCATATGTGAAAGTCAACTATTTGCAAATAAAATAATTAAATAAAAAAAAAAAAAAAGAATTCCTTCTCTTTCCCCTTTTTATACTCCTGGCCCCCCCCCCCCCGTTCAAAGAAATCAATCCAGAAAAAAAGGGGGAAGAACCGATCTCGCCCCCCCTTTAGGCGGTGCCGCCCTCGCCCACGTTCCCTCCGCCCCCTCGAAGACTACCGCGCCCCCCACGTCCTCCGTTCCTCTCTCCTCGAGTCGAGAAACCCCCCCCCCCCCCCCAGGCGCCGCGATACCCGAAGCACCCCCCCCCCCAGCCTCGCAACGACCACCGAGAGCCCCCCCCTTCTCGCGACCCCGCCCCTTTCCCCTGTTGCTGTCGCGACTTCTTCTTCTTCTCCCTCCACACCACGCCGATCTACGATGAAGACGACCCGACATCAGCCCCCCCCTCGGTAAGTTCACTGTGTTTATTTTTTTTATTTACTTTAAAACTGTTTTTTTTTATTTATTTATTTTTATTTACTTTAAAAAAAACTGAAATTTTATAAAGGTTAAAACTGAAATTTTAATTAGGTAAAAACTGAAATTTTAATTAGGTTAAAACTGAAATTTTAATTAGGTTAAAACTGAAATTTTAAATAAGTTAAAACTGATTTTATAAGATTTTAAAACTGATTTTAAAATAATAGTTTTAAAACTGATTTTATTTCAAAGGTTTAAACTTTGAAATAGGAAAAAAAAAGGGGGTTTAAACTTTAAAATAGAAAAGGCGGAATTTTTATTGAGTAGACGAAATAAAAATATGATTTTTATGTATTGAACTTCGAAATAAAAACATGATTTTTATATATTGAATAGCGAACTAAAAATTCGATTTTTATATATTGAATAGCGAACTAAAAATTCGATTTTTATATATTGAATAGCGAACTAAAAATTCGATTTTTATATATTGAATAGCGAACTAAAAATTCGATTTTTATATATTGAATAGCGAACTAAAAATTCGATTTTTATATATTGAATAGCGAACTAAAAATTCGATTTTTATATATTGAATAGCGAACTAAAAATTCGATTTTTAGATATTGAACTTTGAAGTAAAAACTCGATTTTTACATATGTAGTGAAAGCGGACAACGAAGGTGACAAAAAGGCGAAACGACGAAGACTTCTGCAAATGAAGAGCCGTGGAACTAGGATAGCTATCTGTGAGAATTTCTCACCTTTCTATTTCTTTTCTAGTTATATATTTATACTAGGATGCAGACGGTGCTTAGTAGCACCCGACACAACCGTCCACAGACCATGGACTTGTTTGTTTGATTGATTGGTGACTGATTGCGATATTGGTTTGAATGTGGTTTGTGGTGTGAAAAATCGAATCGATAAATTGGTTAGGATTAGACGTGCGCCGTTATAAGGCGAAGGAGTAAGGCTAGGTTAGACCCTTACTCCAAATTTAGTGGTTTGCAAAATGAAATTGATATGATTGATGTGTGAATGGCGTGGGCCTTCACTAGACCGGGGATAAGGCTAGGCCTTGTCCCGTTTCTAGTATCGTGCCGTTATGCCGTCGAAATTTTCTAAAATATGTTAGAAAAATAAAAATATCAATTTATTGAATAAATGAATTGAATAGAAATTCATAGGTTGAAATAAAATGTTTTATCGTTAAAAATATAATTTTTAACGTGAATATGAAAATAGTGAAGTGAATAAATAAATATTCATTTACAAACCAGATGGTTTGTTTATGTACACTTATTTGAATGACGTTGATTGGGACGATAAATTTTACACATCGCCCAACTGCACAAATAAAATATGTGTTTGATTGTTTGAAACCCCACACGGGTGTTAGGATGAAATTTGAAGTTCACTCATCCTGATTGATTAAATATGTCGATCGATTGATTGACAAGCTGCTATAAGCGTTAAATGTCTATATTTGATGCTTATACAGTGTAGTGCACTTTGGTTGATGGTTGATTATTCATCGTTGTTGATATATATATGTGTTGTAGAAAATCCATATAATTAACATTATATGGTAATTGATTGGGCCTCATTCCAGTTTCGAAAAAAAAGAAATATTTGAAATAGAAATATTTGAAATAGAATATTTGAAAATAGAAATATTTGAAATAGAATATTTGAAAATAGAAATATGTGAAGCCGTGAGGATTAGATTGACGCCATTTTGACGTGAACGATATTTATATCGATTTTATTCATTTTAAAATGAATATTGAAAAGTGATTTCGAAATCGAATATTTTGAAATGAAATGAATTGAAAACGATTTCGAAATGAATTGAATTGAAAACGATTTCGAAATGAATTGAAAACGATTTCGAAATAAATTGAATTGAAAACGATTTCGAAATGAATTGAATTGAAAACGATTTCGAAATGAATTGAAAACGATTTCGAAATGAATTGAATTGAAAACGATTTCGAAATGAATTGAATTGAAAACGATTTCGAAATGAATTGAAAACGATTTCGAAATGAATAGAATTGAAAACGAATTCAAAATGAATTGAAAACGAATTCAAAATGAATTGAATTGAAAACGATTTCGAAATGAATTGAATTGAAATGAATTCAAATTGAATTGAAATTCGAATTGAATAGAAATGAATTTAAAAAAAAAAACGAATTTATAAGGAAGAATTCAATTTTGGCTTTGAATTGAAATAGAAGTTGAAATAGAATTTGAAACGAATTTAAAACTATTTATATAATTCGTTTTAAATAGAAATCGACGATATATATATTATATATATATATTATATATAATATAATGGCCTGAATAGAACGCGCCGCGCCGCGGCAGTTCGCGAATTTCGACCATTTATTTCAAACGGACATTGCGGGAGATCCGACCGTCGGATTCTCCTAAAACCGGAACCGTTGGGTTCGTATCGAAAAGAGCTTTCTAATGATTGTTAGAAATTTGAAATCTAACGGTTGGATTTGGAGATACGTCCAAATCAAATTCGAAAAAGGTCGCTGTAAGTGCAGTTCGATGGCCGTTGATGGAAATCGACTGTACGGGCCTTGATAAAATTATTAAAAATAGTAATAATTTGTGTAAAATCATAAGAAATGATTTAGAAAGGTTTGGGATGAAAAACTCCATATTTGAAAAGATAAAAATAAATTTTTATCGAAATGAACTAGTTTTGAACTAGAATTATAATTCTATTTATTTTTAAATAAATAAATTGAATTTGAAATGGTTTTGAAAATAACCAAAATTTCCAATGATTGCATTGGAGTGGATTTGAATCGAAATTGTCTTCGGAATATTTCGATGTTGGAATTCGTGATATTACAGGTGTTGTTATGGAAATTTGAAAGATATATATTTGTATCGTTATTTCCAATATGACATTTGTTAGTCGTAGAATTCGATATTGAATATAAGCTGATATATTTTCTATTCAGAGCCTTGTATTGAATATCGAATGTGATTTGGGTTTGTCGTGAATGGTGTCTTCACTAACACTGTTCTTGAACCCAGTTGAGAAAAGATTAAATCTTTTTATTTAGATTTAATGAAGTGTACCAATTAAATGATATTTAATTGGAATTGAATTGATATTGATTTTTGGGTTTATCGTGAACAGTGTTTTAAATAACACTTGTTCTTTAACCCGATAATTAATGAATGTGATTTGGGTTTGTCGTGAATGGTGTCTTCACTAACACTGTTCTTGAACCCAGCTGAGAAAAGATTAAATCTTTTGATTTAGATTTAATGAAGTGTACCAATTAAATGATATTTAATTGGAATTGAATTGATATTGATTTTTGGGTTTATCGTGAACAGTGTTTTAAATAACACTTGTTCTTTAACCCGATAATTAATGGGATGTGACTTTGGGTTTATCGTGAACCGTGTTTTAAATGACACTGATTCTTTAACCCAGTCACAGATTAAAACTAAGTGGAGTTTTAATGAATCTTTAATTAGATTGAAAAGATCGAGAATGGAGTATCACCAGTTTTGCTCCAGGCGATAGTTAAATCTTTAATTAGATTTGAATGTGAAATTTAGAAACTAACTGGCGGTTAGCCAAGCAGAATGGTTTTCTGGATATTGATCTGATGTTGGTTTCGGCCTTCGGGGTTAATATTTGGGGAATTATTCTCTTGATTAATTTACGGTTAGTGACTAATGAATTGGAATGAGGCGTATGTTGTGTTTGTGTAACACTTATTTAAAATATACGCGAGTTATTCGGGAAGTCCGGGTTTATCCCATTCTGAATAATCGATACGACGATAAGTCGAAGATGAAGACGATGGTCGAAGACCGGAGGTCTTCACGTCGTTTGGGTGATAACTGATGATCTTGATTGGGCTGTACACCCAAGAAGATGGAAACAGTTAGTGATCGTCCAGACGTACTTGGAGATCGATGGATATGCGGGGTACTAGGTGCCTCCGGTTTCGTTCAGGCCCAGAACGGACTTGTAAATGGACTGTGTGTCTGACATTGGATTTCATTCTGTGTGACTGATATCGGTTGCATAGAGTGGTTTGCCTGTGTGGCATGCTAAGATGCAAATGATCAAGGCTTCTGTTGAAAAGCAAAGTCTTGTGTTGATGATCAAAGCACGGCCTTTGTGGCGTAGCTTTGTGTAACGTTTACCTCGCGTGTTTCACACCCGGTATGAACCAAAAACGGGAGAGGACATCAGGGAGGACTTGCGTTTCTTTCTAGCTAGAAGTGGCGTCAGTGGTTTTACACGCCCTGACGAGTTTGACTTATGTGGTTGTTGCGGTTGCGAGGCGCCTCGGTTATATCGGTTTCGGCCGAATGCATTCTGGTCGGCTGACGGACCAGACTTACACCCCATAGGGTGGGGAGACGTATTGTTCAGGCACTATAATCCACATCGGTGGACCGGCCCTGACGATCGAAGGGGCAGTTGCGGCTGTTCCGGTGGCTCGGGCTAGAGAGTCACGAATCGGTTGAGGACTATCTTTTGCCTCGGTTCATAGAAGGAAATCCAATTTCCAAATACGTGACATTTGCGGTTTTATTTGTAATCCTATATATGGCGACATAGTGGGATGGGGCGCTTATGCCGCCTATGATTGATACTTATGATTTGAAGTTGTTTTATACACTATGCACTTATAATAGTATCAAATGATTTGTTTTAAACGTATCAAGCATTCTTTGGCTGTTATAAGGTAAAAACCCTATCCCCCGGCTTGCGCTGCATTGTGTGATAGGACCTGGGTCTTATAACAGCTTCATTTTTCTTTATTTAGCATCGCGCTGTTTGTTTTATGCACTGGTGTTCTTGGGAGGAAACCCGTTCCGTGTTATACGGCGTGGTCCCTTGATTTACCTTACTTTGAAAATAAAGATTAACTGTTTTAGTTCTCACACCAGTCACATGACTGACCTGGAGTTTATTGTTTTAACCTAAACTCTGGGTGCCCTTATTTTGACACGGGCAGCTAGTAGTTTCGGTTTTGCAGATTTATATTCACAGGATCCTGGTTTACAGCTGGAACGATATCCGGAAAGCTTTGTATCCGTATATCTCTTCTAGTTGTGTATTGTATTATTTTCCGCTGCTATGTATTTAAATGTAATTTAAATCTCTGATATTTGTTGTGTATATTCATTTATACTCTGTATATTCTTGTAATCTGATGCATTGTTGTTATATACAATGAAATGTTCTTTTATATGCGTTCTGTTGTGGCTTGTTCTCGAACTATCCGACGCTTTCCTTTACGGGGAGGTCGCGGGTTTTTACACGTGGTATCAGAGCTTTGGTTTACAAAGCTAGAGAACAAGACACATTAGAACCATACGAAAGAATTCATCAGATATTGGATTAGCAATATCCAATTAGAATGACTCGTTAGAGATAGGATCAGTAGCATCCTAGAACGAGTGTGAAGAGTATATTTTTCAAATGAAAACAAATTTCGTTTTGAAAATTTAAATCAATTATTCGTATTTGATTATTTATTTTATATTGATTAGGACAATCCGATATATAAAGGTTTTGCATATATGTCTTGCAAACGTGTATTCGAAGTTTTAATATATTGGGTAGATATAGAATCCCTCTAGTGCCCGGGAGTAATTCTGGTGATGGGGCACTGTCGCCAGTATTTATTTTCGAGTGACGAAAGTGAGATTTCTATATATTTCCTATTGACTGGTGTGAGAACCAAAATTAGATAGGGCCTATTGTTGTGATTTGGCATCAAAAACATGATTTTGTATATGTATCAAAATTATCAATTTGAGACTCTAATTCACTAATTGATTGATGTTTGTGTTGTTTGGTTAATTGTTTGCTAATTTTTAACCAATTATGTCTAATTAAACCAAATATTGGATTATATTGAAAATTGGTTGCATTTGCTTGCATATACTTGCACTTACATTGAACAGGTCATAGCAAGGAGGCTAGAGCTGAGAATAAAATTTGTTTGCCCGACAAATAGGTACATGTTTACTACATAATTTCCTGTTTTGTTTGGGTGATGATGATTTTGTGAGCCTATTGGCTAGCCGCTTGGCTTTTTATTTTTATTTTTGAGATCTGAAGGACCGGGGAAGCTATTTGAAATTCCCCGATGCTCCCATTGCAGGGGAGGTTATGGCGAAATTTTTCAAAAATTTAGGGTGTTAGCCAAATTTTTGAAATTTTAGAAAATTCTCAGAAACTGAAAAGTTAGAGAATGCAAGCCAGATCGAGCGTAGAGTTGAATAATCAAACCACTTTCGACTTTGTTCCTTTTCGGGGACGAAAAGTTTTAAGTGGGGGAGATTGTAACAACCCGGAAAATCTGGGCCAGTTTAAAATTTTTATTTTGGCAATTTTAGCGAATTTTGATATTTAAAATGAATTATTTTAAATAATATCGACGAGAAATTTATTTTGGAATATAATTATAACGTATATATTATATACGTCGTCGTTAGAATATAAATAATTATATATAATTATAAATAGAATTGAAAATGGCGCGGTAGTTCGATAATTCGATTTCAAACTTCAATTGAAAGTACCGGGTGCAAAACAATCCGGATTTTAGTGAAACCAAAAATAATGGAATCTAATAGTGAATATCTTTCCAACGAATCCGAAAAATCAAAAGTACGTAGCGGGAATCAAAAGTTATGTCCAGTTGAAAATTCTGAATAGTCGCTATGGAATTCAGGCCCTTAAAAATAGCAATTTTGCAAATGACCTCGGATTTCGACGAAACCAGTTTTGTTGGGTCCGTGGTGTTAAGTTATTGCTAGGTTTCAATTTTCATAATTTTTCGAATCAATATGTGAGCGTGGCAAAGGAAAACGCGTTTGACCAGTTTCAGTTGATTTTAATCGACTGGAAAATGGCCATTTTTCAGACGGTCTCAGAATTCGACGAAATTAGTTTTGTTAGGACCGTATCGTCAATACGAAGCTAGAAAATATTTTTCTGGAATTTTTCTAGTTAGTATGTGACCCCGGTAATTTGAAATGTGCGTTTAAAATTCAATATAGTGATTTAAATGAAAATTCAAAAGGAAACTAATCGAAACGATCAAATCAGCTTGCGATACATATCCCATTGTGTTCGGAATGGGGGTGAAACGCTATGGACGACAGGCGGTGGACCTCGTTTCGAGGTCATATGTGAAAGTCAACTATTTGCAAATAAAATAATTAAATAAAAAAAAAAAAAAGAATTCCTTCTCTTTCCCCTTTTTATACTCCTGGCCCCCCCCCCCCCCCCGTTCAAAGAAATCAATCCAGAAAAAAAGGGGGAAGAACCGATCTCGCCCCCCCTTTAGGCGGTGCCGCCCTCGCCCACGTTCCCTCCGCCCCCTCGAAGACTACCGCGCCCCCCACGTCCTCCGTTCCTCTCTCCTCGAGTCGAGAAACCCCCCCCCCCCCTCCAGGCGCCGCGATACCCGAAGCACCCCCCCCCCCCAGCCTCGCAACGACCACCGAGAGCCCCCCCCCTTCTCGCGACCCCGCCCCTTTCCCCTGTTGCTGTCGCGACTTCTTCTTCTTCTCCCTCCACACCACGCCGATCTACGATGAAGACGACCCGACATCAGCCCCCCCCTCGGTAAGTTCACTGTGTTTATTTTTTTTATTTACTTTAAAACTGTTTTTTTTTATTTATTTATTTTTATTTACTTTAAAAAAAACTGAAATTTTATAAAGGTTAAAACTGAAATTTTAATTAGGTAAAAACTGAAATTTTAATTAGGTTAAAACTGAAATTTTAATTAGGTTAAAACTGAAATTTTAAATAAGTTAAAACTGATTTTATAAGATTTTAAAACTGATTTTAAAATAATAGTTTTAAAACTGATTTTATTTCAAAGGTTTAAACTTTGAAATAGGAAAAAAAAAGGGGGTTTAAACTTTAAAATAGAAAAGGCGGAATTTTTATTGAGTAGACGAAATAAAAATATGATTTTTATGTATTGAACTTCGAAATAAAAACATGATTTTTATATATTGAATAGCGAACTAAAAATTCGATTTTTATATATTGAATAGCGAACTAAAAATTCGATTTTTATATATTGAATAGCGAACTAAAAATTCGATTTTTATATATTGAATAGCGAACTAAAAATTCGATTTTTATATATTGAATAGCGAACTAAAAATTCGATTTTTATATATTGAATAGCGAACTAAAAATTCGATTTTTATATATTGAATAGCGAACTAAAAATTCGATTTTTAGATATTGAACTTTGAAGTAAAAACTCGATTTTTACATATGTAGTGAAAGCGGACAACGAAGGTGACAAAAAGGCGAAACGACGAAGACTTCTGCAAATGAAGAGCCGTGGAACTAGGATAGCTATCTGTGAGAATTTCTCACCTTTCTATTTCTTTTCTAGTTATATATTTATACTAGGATGCAGACGGTGCTTAGTAGCACCCGACACAACCGTCCACAGACCATGGACTTGTTTGTTTGATTGATTGGTGACTGATTGCGATATTGGTTTGAATGTGGTTTGTGGTGTGAAAAATCGAATCGATAAATTGGTTAGGATTAGACGTGCGCCGTTATAAGGCGAAGGAGTAAGGCTAGGTTAGACCCTTACTCCAAATTTAGTGGTTTGCAAAATGAAATTGATATGATTGATGTGTGAATGGCGTGGGCCTTCACTAGACCGGGGATAAGGCTAGGCCTTGTCCCGTTTCTAGTATCGTGCCGTTATGCCGTCGAAATTTTCTAAAATATGTTAGAAAAATAAAAATATCAATTTATTGAATAAATGAATTGAATAGAAATTCATAGGTTGAAATAAAATGTTTTATCGTTAAAAATATAATTTTTAACGTGAATATGAAAATAGTGAAGTGAATAAATAAATATTCATTTACAAACCAGATGGTTTGTTTATGTACACTTATTTGAATGACGTTGATTGGGACGATAAATTTTACACATCGCCCAACTGCACAAATAAAATATGTGTTTGATTGTTTGAAACCCCACACGGGTGTTAGGATGAAATTTGAAGTTCACTCATCCTGATTGATTAAATATGTCGATCGATTGATTGACAAGCTGCTATAAGCGTTAAATGTCTATATTTGATGCTTATACAGTGTAGTGCACTTTGGTTGATGGTTGATTATTCATCGTTGTTGATATATATATGTGTTGTAGAAAATCCATATAATTAACATTATATGGTAATTGATTGGGCCTCATTCCAGTTTCGAAAAAAAAGAAATATTTGAAATAGAAATATTTGAAATAGAATATTTGAAAATAGAAATATTTGAAATAGAATATTTGAAAATAGAAATATGTGAAGCCGTGAGGATTAGATTGACGCCATTTTGACGTGAACGATATTTATATCGATTTTATTCATTTTAAAATGAATATTGAAAAGTGATTTCGAAATCGAATATTTTGAAATGAAATGAATTGAAAACGATTTCGAAATGAATTGAATTGAAAACGATTTCGAAATGAATTGAAAACGATTTCGAAATAAATTGAATTGAAAACGATTTCGAAATGAATTGAATTGAAAACGATTTCGAAATGAATTGAAAACGATTTCGAAATGAATTGAATTGAAAACGATTTCGAAATGAATTGAATTGAAAACGATTTCGAAATGAATTGAAAACGATTTCGAAATGAATAGAATTGAAAACGAATTCAAAATGAATTGAAAACGAATTCAAAATGAATTGAATTGAAAACGATTTCGAAATGAATTGAATTGAAATGAATTCAAATTGAATTGAAATTCGAATTGAATAGAAATGAATTTAAAAAAAAAAACGAATTTATAAGGAAGAATTCAATTTTGGCTTTGAATTGAAATAGAAGTTGAAATAGAATTTGAAACGAATTTAAAACTATTTATATAATTCGTTTTAAATAGAAATCGACGATATATATATTATATATATATATTATATATAATATAATGGCCTGAATAGAACGCGCCGCGCCGCGGCAGTTCGCGAATTTCGACCATTTATTTCAAACGGACATTGCGGGAGATCCGACCGTCGGATTCTCCTAAAACCGGAACCGTTGGGTTCGTATCGAAAAGAGCTTTCTAATGATTGTTAGAAATTTGAAATCTAACGGTTGGATTTGGAGATACGTCCAAATCAAATTCGAAAAAGGTCGCTGTAAGTGCAGTTCGATGGCCGTTGATGGAAATCGACTGTACGGGCCTTGATAAAATTATTAAAAATAGTAATAATTTGTGTAAAATCATAAGAAATGATTTAGAAAGGTTTGGGATGAAAAACTCCATATTTGAAAAGATAAAAATAAATTTTTATCGAAATGAACTAGTTTTGAACTAGAATTATAATTCTATTTATTTTTAAATAAATAAATTGAATTTGAAATGGTTTTGAAAATAACCAAAATTTCCAATGATTGCATTGGAGTGGATTTGAATCGAAATTGTCTTCGGAATATTTCGATGTTGGAATTCGTGATATTACAGGTGTTGTTATGGAAATTTGAAAGATATATATTTGTATCGTTATTTCCAATATGACATTTGTTAGTCGTAGAATTCGATATTGAATATAAGCTGATATATTTTCTATTCAGAGCCTTGTATTGAATATCGAATGTGATTTGGGTTTGTCGTGAATGGTGTCTTCACTAACACTGTTCTTGAACCCAGTTGAGAAAAGATTAAATCTTTTTATTTAGATTTAATGAAGTGTACCAATTAAATGATATTTAATTGGAATTGAATTGATATTGATTTTTGGGTTTATCGTGAACAGTGTTTTAAATAACACTTGTTCTTTAACCCGATAATTAATGAATGTGATTTGGGTTTGTCGTGAATGGTGTCTTCACTAACACTGTTCTTGAACCCAGCTGAGAAAAGATTAAATCTTTTGATTTAGATTTAATGAAGTGTACCAATTAAATGATATTTAATTGGAATTGAATTGATATTGATTTTTGGGTTTATCGTGAACAGTGTTTTAAATAACACTTGTTCTTTAACCCGATAATTAATGGGATGTGACTTTGGGTTTATCGTGAACCGTGTTTTAAATGACACTGATTCTTTAACCCAGTCACAGATTAAAACTAAGTGGAGTTTTAATGAATCTTTAATTAGATTGAAAAGATCGAGAATGGAGTATCACCAGTTTTGCTCCAGGCGATAGTTAAATCTTTAATTAGATTTGAATGTGAAATTTAGAAACTAACTGGCGGTTAGCCAAGCAGAATGGTTTTCTGGATATTGATCTGATGTTGGTTTCGGCCTTCGGGGTTAATATTTGGGGAATTATTCTCTTGATTAATTTACGGTTAGTGACTAATGAATTGGAATGAGGCGTATGTTGTGTTTGTGTAACACTTATTTAAAATATACGCGAGTTATTCGGGAAGTCCGGGTTTATCCCATTCTGAATAATCGATACGACGATAAGTCGAAGATGAAGACGATGGTCGAAGACCGGAGGTCTTCACGTCGTTTGGGTGATAACTGATGATCTTGATTGGGCTGTACACCCAAGAAGATGGAAACAGTTAGTGATCGTCCAGACGTACTTGGAGATCGATGGATATGCGGGGTACTAGGTGCCTCCGGTTTCGTTCAGGCCCAGAACGGACTTGTAAATGGACTGTGTGTCTGACATTGGATTTCATTCTGTGTGACTGATATCGGTTGCATAGAGTGGTTTGCCTGTGTGGCATGCTAAGATGCAAATGATCAAGGCTTCTGTTGAAAAGCAAAGTCTTGTGTTGATGATCAAAGCACGGCCTTTGTGGCGTAGCTTTGTGTAACGTTTACCTCGCGTGTTTCACACCCGGTATGAACCAAAAACGGGAGAGGACATCAGGGAGGACTTGCGTTTCTTTCTAGCTAGAAGTGGCGTCAGTGGTTTTACACGCCCTGACGAGTTTGACTTATGTGGTTGTTGCGGTTGCGAGGCGCCTCGGTTATATCGGTTTCGGCCGAATGCATTCTGGTCGGCTGACGGACCAGACTTACACCCCATAGGGTGGGGAGACGTATTGTTCAGGCACTATAATCCACATCGGTGGACCGGCCCTGACGATCGAAGGGGCAGTTGCGGCTGTTCCGGTGGCTCGGGCTAGAGAGTCACGAATCGGTTGAGGACTATCTTTTGCCTCGGTTCATAGAAGGAAATCCAATTTCCAAATACGTGACATTTGCGGTTTTATTTGTAATCCTATATATGGCGACATAGTGGGATGGGGCGCTTATGCCGCCTATGATTGATACTTATGATTTGAAGTTGTTTTATACACTATGCACTTATAATAGTATCAAATGATTTGTTTTAAACGTATCAAGCATTCTTTGGCTGTTATAAGGTAAAAACCCTATCCCCCGGCTTGCGCTGCATTGTGTGATAGGACCTGGGTCTTATAACAGCTTCATTTTTCTTTATTTAGCATCGCGCTGTTTGTTTTATGCACTGGTGTTCTTGGGAGGAAACCCGTTCCGTGTTATACGGCGTGGTCCCTTGATTTACCTTACTTTGAAAATAAAGATTAACTGTTTTAGTTCTCACACCAGTCACATGACTGACCTGGAGTTTATTGTTTTAACCTAAACTCTGGGTGCCCTTATTTTGACACGGGCAGCTAGTAGTTTCGGTTTTGCAGATTTATATTCACAGGATCCTGGTTTACAGCTGGAACGATATCCGGAAAGCTTTGTATCCGTATATCTCTTCTAGTTGTGTATTGTATTATTTTCCGCTGCTATGTATTTAAATGTAATTTAAATCTCTGATATTTGTTGTGTATATTCATTTATACTCTGTATATTCTTGTAATCTGATGCATTGTTGTTATATACAATGAAATGTTCTTTTATATGCGTTCTGTTGTGGCTTGTTCTCGAACTATCCGACGCTTTCCTTTACGGGGAGGTCGCGGGTTTTTACACTAAACAACGAATGAATATCAATTCAACACATGAATGTTTTCTATAGTTTTTATATATAGATAAAAATGTGATTTTTATTATCGAACAATTTATTTCAAAATAAGAATACCATTCAACACATGAATTTCTAAACAACGAATGAATATCAATTCAACACATGAATGTTTTCTATATAAGGAATAAATATAGTTTAAGCATATGAAAATAATTCAAACACACAAATATTATTCAAAATTTCGGCAGCATAACGGCAGGGTAGTTACACCGGCACCGTCCCTAGTACGGCTCCTCGCTCTACCTTAAAACCTCGCGGTTTTTGACAATGGGAAACATGCATCTAGTTCGCACGCAGGCGGCATGTATATATTTTTATTCATTTCCACAAACTAATCCTAAGTGGTTTCAACCAAATATTTCACAACCACAAACGGGTATTTTTCAACCACAATCAACCAATATCAATCGCAAACAATCCCAAACAATCATTCAATTTTCACCACAATTTCAACCAATAAATATCGTCCATGGTTTGTGGACGAGGGGGCGTATATATATATATATAAATATATAGCAATTCACTTTCATATTCACACACATATATTTATATTTTTAAATCAGAAATCTCACCAATAGCTATCCAACTGCACGATACTTCTTAATAGGAATCTTCGCCTATTTGTCGCTTTCACCCGTATTCTCTGCATATGTAAAAATAGAATTTTTACCATGCTATTCTATATATAAAAATATGATTTTTACTTCGACTTTCAACATATAAAAATATGATTTTTCCTTTTGCTTTTAACATATAAAAATATGATTTTTCCTTTTGCTTTTAACATATAAAAATATGATTTTTCCTTTTGCTTTCAACATATAAAAATATGATTTTTCCTTTTGCTTTCAACATAAAAAAAATATGATTTTTCCTTTTGCTTTCAACATATAAAAATATGATTTTTCCTTTTGCTTTCAACATATAAAAATATGATTTTTCCTTTTGCTTTCAACATAAAAAAAATATGATTTTTCCTTTTGCTTTTTAAATTCCTAGTCTCCTTTTAGTTTACAATTCATTTTAAAATCAGTTTTTAAATCATTATAAAAATTCAGTTTTTAAGAATTGTGAAATCAGTTTTTAAAACTTTCTTTAAAACAGTTTAACATTTTTTTTTTATTCAGTTTTCTTTTTTAAAAAAAAAAACAAAAATCAGTTTTGATTTCTTTTACAAAAAATCTGTTTTAACTTGAAAAAAATTCAGTTTTAAACCTTTTTTTTTTTTTTAAAAAAACAAAACAGTTTTAAACTTTTTTTAAAAAATTTCAGTTTTTCATCTATCCTAATATCAGTTTTAAACCTTATATAAAAATCAGTTTATATATAAAATAAAAATAAGATAAATAAAAATAAAATTAAATTAAAACTTACCGATGAAGGGGGGGGGGGTCTGCAGATCGTCGGAGGCTTCGAGGCTCGAACGGGGAGGTGGGTCGTGGGTGTCGCGATGCTTAAGGGGGGGGCTCGTGGGTGTTGCGAAGCGGAGGAGGGCGAGGCCTTCGTGGTGGTTCGGCGGTGGCTCGGCGATCGTAGGCGTCGAGGATCTGGAGGGCGGCGGCGATCGGCTTAGGGTTTTCCCCCCCTTTTTTTTTTTTTTTTTTTCTTTTCTGTTTCGAATTATAACTAACGGGGGGGGGGGGGGCAATCAGAAGGGAAAAAGGGGGAGAAAGAGTACCTTTTTTTTTTTATTATTATTTAATTATTATTTTTGCAAATAGGTTGACTTTCATCCACGACCTCGAAACGGGGCCCACTGCCTGTCGCCCATAGCGTTTCACCCCCATTCCGAACACAATGGGATATGCATCGCAAGCTGGTTTGATCGTTATAATCAGTTTCCCTTTGAATTTCCATTTAAATCACTATATTGAATTTTAAACGCACATTTCAAATTACCGGGGTCACATACTAACTAGAAAAATTCCAGAAAAATATTTTCTAGCTTCGTATTGACGATACGGTCCTAACAAAACTTGTTTCGTCGAATTCTGAGACCGTTTGAAAAAGGGCCAATTTCCAGTCGATTAAATTCAACAGAAACTGGTCAAACGCGTTTTCCTTTGCCACGCTCACATATTGATTCGAAAAATTATGAAATTTGAAACCTAGCAATAACTTGACACTGCGGATCCAATAAAAGTGGTTTCGTCGAAATCCGAGGTCATTTGCAAAATGTCCATTTTTAAGGGCCTGAATTCCATAGCGACTATTCAGAATTTTCAACTGGACATACCTTTTGATTCCCGCTATCAAATTTCGATTGGTCGGATTCGTTAGAAAGATATCATCAATTAGATACTAATGTTTTTGGTCTCACTAAAATCCGGATTGTTTTGCACCCGGTATATTCAATTGAAGTTTGAAATCGAATTATCGAACTACCGCGCCATTTTCAATTCTATATATAATTATAATTAATTATATTCGTTTTCAAATGTCGATTCAACTCAGTTTTCATCGCCATTACTTAAAATATTTATTTTAAATATTTAAAATCCATTATTTTAGCCAATTTAAAATTTTTAAATTGGTTCAGATTTTCTGGGTCGTTACAATCTCCCCCACTTAAAACTTTTCGTCCCCGAAAAGGAATAAAGTCGAAAGTGGTTTGATAAATCTACGATCACACATCACAACAACCCATTTGTTTTTTTATATTCAGAGTATAGAATAAACAATGCACATCCATGGGAAGAAAATAGCAACAGAATAGAAAATTAAATGGTAATGCAAGGTAGGGTAAATGTACCTTGCACCGGAGTCAATCAGAGATATCTACTCGGCATCTAGGATAAGCTTTCTGAATGCTCTCCTCAGTTTCCCAAGTACAATCTCGCGGATCTCCACTCCATTGCACTTTGACTAAGCGAACCTTCTTGTTCCTCAGCTCTTTGGTTTCTTTGCCGATGATCTTTAGCGGCTCACGCCTCACAGCTAGTTCTGGAGTAATTTCAATATCCTGCTGAGCTGCTTCTTCCACGATCAAGTCTGGATCATGAACGTGCTTTCGAAGTTGAGATATGTGAAATACATCATGAACTCCAGGCAACCAGTCAGGCAGTTTGACCCTATAAGCGAGAGTTCCAATCCGTTCCAGAATATGAAACGGACCAATGAATTTAGGCGCTAACTTTCCAGTTTTACCGAACCTGATAACTCCTCTCATCGGCGATACTTTCAAATATACATAGTCGCCAACTTCGAAGGATATATCTCTTCTTCTTTTATCAGCATAGCTCTTTTGTCGGCTTTGAGCGGCGAGTAATCGCTTTTTAATAAAATCGACTTTGTCAGCAGCTTCGCGAATCATATCAGGACCCAACACAAGTTTATTTCCAGGCTCGACCCAACAAGCGGGAGATCGGCACGGTCTACCATACAATGCTTCGAATGGCGACATTGTCAGACTCGCCTGGTAGCTGTTGTTATAAGAGAACTCAGCCAAATGTAGATTGTCTTCCCATGATCCACCGAAATCTATAACACAAGCCCGCAATAGATCTTCTAAAATGCGATTCACCCTCTCAGTCTGACCGTCTGTCTGAGGATGATAAGCGGTGCTCAAGTTTAACTTCGTTCCTAGCTCGACTTGAAATGCTTCCCAGAATTTGCTAGTGAATATTGTATCTCTATCACTTACTATACTGAGCGGCACTCCATGCAGTCTAACTATTTCCCTGAAGTAAATATGCGCCAGACTCTGAGCGGTTCTATTTGATTTGACAGGTATGAAATGGGCGGTCTTCGTGAAACGATCTACGATCACCCAAATACTGTCATTTCCTTTTCTGGTTCTGGGCAAACCATCGATGAAATCCATAGAAATATGTTCCCACTTCCAGCCAGGAACTTCTAGCGGTTGTAATAATCCAGCCAATTTCTGTTGGTCGCTTTTGACTAGCTGACAGGTGGGGCATCGGCTTACATATAAAGAAATGTCCCTTTTCATCGACTTCCACCAGAAAGTGCGTTTAATGTCGTTATACATTTTGCTTACTCCCGGATGGATACTGAGTTTTGACTTGTGGCATTCATCCAGTACTTCCTTTCGAAGTTCAGGAATGTTAGGAACGCATATTCGACCTTTGAGCCTTAGAATCCCCTCATTATCAATTTGAAAACTCGAGGGTTCGCCTTGTTGAATTATCCCCCTGATCTTCTGAATGAAGTGATCATCCTTCTGAAGAGCAGATATCTTATCTAGCAATGAAGTCGTGATAATAAAACTGGCGATCATTACATTCTTTCTGCTTAACGCATCGGCCACCACATTGGCTTTTCCTGGAGTATATATAATTTCAAAGTCGTATGCTGCAAGAAAC
Organism: Allium sativum; assembly: GCA_030737875.1. NCBI lineage: Eukaryota > Viridiplantae > Streptophyta > Magnoliopsida > Asparagales > Amaryllidaceae > Allium > Allium sativum. The sequence continues at coordinate 946,819,090 of CM060918.1, forward strand.
TCCAACCAACGTTGCTGTCTCAGATTTAAGTCCTTCTGAGTGAACAGATACTTTAACGACTGGTGATCTGTAAACAGTTCAAATCTCTCGCCCAGAAGATAGTGTCTCCATATTTTCAAAGAGAATATGATAGCCAATAACTCAAGATCATGAGTTACATAGTTTTTCTCGTGTGGTTTCAGTTGGCGGCTAGCATAAGCAATCACTTGGCCTCGTTGCATTAACACTGCTCCAAGGCCTTCTCTAGACGCATCCGTCCAGACTTTTAGATCTTGGTTGCCATCAATGATGGTTAACACTGGAGCTGTCGTCAATCTTAACTTTAGCTCTTCGAAAGCCTCCTCACTTTCTTGAGTCCATTTGAATTTAGAATGCTTCTTTGTAAGCTTCGTTAAGTGGCCAGATATCTTCGAAAAGTCTTTAACGAACTTCCGGTAATAGCTAGCCAATCCGAGAAAACTGCGGACTTCAGTGGGAGTACTGGGTTGTTTCCAATTCTGAATAGCTGTGATTTTGCTTGGATCAACAGCGATTCCTTCTTTCGATACGACGTGGCCCAGAAATTTCACTTCATCTTGCCAGAATATACATTTGGAAAACTTGGCTTTCAATACATTCCGTCTCAGAATTTCTAGAACCTGTTCCAGATGCTTTTCATGTTCGGCCTTTGATTTAGAGAAGATTAGAATATCGTCAATGAAAACCAGAACAAACTTATTCAAGACCCCTCTGAATACCCTGTTCATCAGATCGACGAAATAAGCTGGAGCGTTACATAAGCCGAACGGCATTACTAACCACTCGTAGAATAAGTCGGGGCCTCTGAACGCTGTCATTGGAACACACTCTTCGGCAATTCGAAGTTGATGGAAACCTGTAGCTAGGTCCATTCTTGAGAATACTTGTGCTCCATTTAATCGATCCAACAAATCATCAATCCGCGGCAATGGATACTTGTTCTTTATTGTCTGTTTGTTCAAATCACGATAATCCACACATAGACGAAGAGTACCGTCAGATTTTGGGACAAATACCACTGCTGCACCCCAATCAGAGAAACTAGGCCTGATCAGACCTTTCCATACTAGCTGTCTTGTTTGATTGTCTAATTCCTCCTTCTCTTTCAAGGACATTCTTCGAATAGCGTGAACTACCGGCCTTGCATTGGGAATCAAAGTAATCTTGAAATCTATTTCTCTCTGCGGAGGTAAGCGAACAACTTCTTCGAACACATCCGCATAGTTCTTAACGACAGGAATATCTTTAATGAGGTCAGGAATATTCTCCGTGACTTCAGGAACATTTTCAATTTGGGCTGGAGAAACATCGAGAGCTGACCAGAAATCCTTTCTATTTGATGTCGGGCCTTCGCATGGTATGGTTATATAATTCCCCGATTGGGCCTTTGCTTTAACCACTCTCTCGGCGCATTTAACTTCAGCTTCATATTTGGTTAGCCAATCCAATCCCAGAATAAGATCGAATTCATTAAAATTCATGATGATAGATATAATAGGGAATTTATAGCAAGAAAAAGAGACAGGTACGGCACAAATCCAACTGAGATTGATGGAACCTCCAACTGGATTTTGGACAGTCATTGGCTCTTTGAGCTTTTTCAAATTCAAATCCAGTTTCTTGACTGCACTCTTTGCAATAAAGCTTCGCGACGCGCCTGTGTCAAACAGTACTCTTACTGGAATGTTTTTGACATTGAGCGTGCCTTCTAAAACATCAGATCTTTCCTGACTATCTGAGGGTGCTGAGGTTTCTGCTACTTCATTTACCTGAGCCTCTTTGGCCCTTTTTAACAGCCAGCAATCTCGTTTTATATGACCGGACTGATGGCAGAGATTGCATTTTTTATTCGTTTGAAATCCTTCTTTGGATCGAAGTCTCCCTTTTAATTGCTTCTTTAAAGGCCCGCAGTTTATCGACAAATGCCCTTTCAGATGGCAGTTACTGCATACGGTGGTCGTTACCAGTTCTTTCCCAGATTCAGCCCTTTTTCTCTTAGCATTGGGCTTCTTACTGACCTCAGACTTTGTACTGGCTTCAGGAATATCAGCTTCTGACTTTGCTATGTCACTAGAACTGACTTCTTCTTCGTCACGTAACATTCCTTTCTTATGGAGATCTTCATATTGATAAGCCATATAAATCATTTCTGAAAAAGGAAGCTTCACATGCCCCAATACTTTATTTTGGTATTTCCTTTGAAGCCCGTGAATAAATCTCATATTCTTCCTCTTCGGATTTTGAATTAGATGAGGAGCAAAGTGAGAAAGTTCATTGAATTTCTTATGATATTCGGGAATGGTCATATCTCCTTGTATCAGATAAGAAAATTCATCACATAATCTCTCGGTTACTTCGGGAGGAGTAAATCTTCCTAGGAAAATTACTTTAAATCTGTCCCAGGTGATATCACCTTCTGGATTATCTTTGATGATGGTTTCCCACCAAATTAAAGCTTCTTCTTTAAGCGCCCAAGATGCTACTAACCGTTTCTGGTCATCTCTTAGCTGGATATGCTCAAAGATTCTCTCGACAGAACTCATCCAAGCTTGAGTTTGAATAATAGATTCATTGCCCGAGAATTGTGCTCCACCCAGATTTCGATATCTCTTGAATAGAGCCTCTAGGTCGGGTTCTGTATTCCTTCTGTTTCTGGCACTCATTTTTCTAGTACTTCTGCAATTAGCAGATCAAGTGTCAGGTCACAAAAAAGGTAGTTTAAAATATAGAAACACATACTTCAATGTAAATGTGTCTATCGAGGTGTAATCATTCTGCTTTACTCATACTAGGATATTGCTGATCCTATCTGTATTGAGTTACCCGTCCTAGAACACTACTGGTTCTATTTCTGACGAGTTCGTTCAAATGTTATATTCCAGAACTAAGCTTAACCAAAGCTCTGATACCACGTTGAGACGACCCGATTTCCCGTTCTCACGGAAACAAGGTTATCTTTTGGAATATAACACAGAAACAGATAATAGCAGAACAGAATTAAATAAATACACCAGAATGAACAACAAAATATACTGGATAAAAGTAATCATCAGAGTTACACAGTATACAGGATCTTACTTAGTACAAATACAGTTCAGCTATACATAAATGTCTACAGCGGAAATAAACAAAATATGTACAATAGGAGCTGAACAGCATAAAAAGAAATAAATGATAGAATCCATCTTCAGCTCTAGCTATCCAGTAAGAACCAGCTAAACCTGAATACAAGGCTGCCCGTGTAGAGAAAGGGGCACCCGAGTTTGAGAGTGAAACAAACTACGAGTCAGTCATGGGACCGGTATGAGAAATCCACTCAACACATATATAATTGGTCAATCACAGGACCACGCCACTTTCGTGGAACGGGTTTACTCCATTGGATTGCCAGTGCTTTTAAAAAACAAATCTTTCTTTTAAACATCGCTATGCTTTTTATAAAAATGAAGCCGTTATAAGACTCAATTCCCATCACACAATGCAACGCAAACCGGAGGATAGAGTTTTTACCTTATAACGGCCAAGATATGCTTGATACGAATAAAACAAAAGCATTTGGTATTATGACTAGTGTTTATATGTTTCAAAAACAATTTCAATCATAACTATCAATCATAGACGGCATGGGTACCATATATCATGTCGCCATATATATATACAATCAAAACCGCACGATCACGTATTTGGAAATTGGATTTCCGTCATGAACCAAGGCAAAAGATAGTCCTTACCGAATTCGAGACGCTCTAGCCCGTGTCTCAGGCAAGCGCGCAGGCAAGCCTTGGAGCGACAGGGCCGGTCCACCGATGTGGATTATTATACCTGAACAATATGTTTCCCCGCCCTTTGGGGCGTCAACGAGCCAACGAATGACTCCATCGGACCCGGATCGTCCGATCAAACCGAGGCGCCTCGCAACAGCAACAACCACATAGGTGAAAAGTATATAAATGTCAGGGCTGGTAGGTCACTGACACCACCCTAGCTAGAAGGAAACGCATGCCCTCCCTGAGGTCCTTCTCCCGTTTTAGGTTCATACCGGGGTGTGAGGCTCGCGAATTCACGTTATACACAAAGCTACGCCACACAGGCGGTGCTTTGATCATCACCACAAGACTTTGCTTTTCAACAGAAGCCCTGATCACTGCATCTTAGCATGCCACACAGAATAAATCCTATGTCAGACACACAGTCCATTTACAAGTCCGTTCTGGGTCTGAACGAAACCGGAGGCACTAAATACCTCGCAAACCCATCGACCAACACGTACGTCTGAACGATCACCACTCATTATCCATATTTCGGGATGCCTCCCAATCAGGACCTCGGTTACCATCCAAACGAGGTGAAGATCTCCGGTCTTCGACCATCGTCTTCATCTTCGAATTTCAATCGTCGGTCGATTATTCGAAATGAGAATTAACTCGGCCTTTCCAAATAATTCACGTATATTTAGAATTTCAAATCGATTTATTTCAATGGTTAAATTATTCGACCACACCAATTGTGTTCTTTATATAGTTTTCACACCAAACACATTCAACCATCAAACATCACATAAATCAAGCAAATTCAGTTTATTTCCATTCCATATCGCTTACGATATTTTATAACTATTTATCGCTATTTTTATTTATTTTAAAATAGCTAATATATTCAAAACGACGTTTCAGGCCATAACGTGGCCGTGGCGCTGTTTTTCTTCAGATTTGATTTACACATATCTAAAAATCTAACCGTTGGATCTTCACAAAATTTACATCATTAGAAAGGTCTTTTCAAAACGAATCCAACGGTTCCAGTTTCGGGAAAATCCGACGGTCGGATCTCCCGGTACAATCGTTTGAATTTTCGATTTCAAAATACGAACTGCAGCGTCGTTATTCGATTAAATATAATTTATATTTATATATATAAATAAATATAATCGTTTCTGGCGCTGTTTTTCTTCAGATTTGAATTAAACATTCCAGACAATCCAACCGTTGGATTTTTACAAGGTTGGTGCCGTTGGAAAGATTATTCCAAGGCGAACCCGACGGTTGAGGTTTCGGGAAAATCCAATGGTCGGATTTCCCGTACTAGTCGTTTGAAATCACGGTTTCAAAATACGAACTGCACGGCCTCGTTTCGTTTTAATTTTATTTATATTTATATAGTTATATAAATATAGTTCATTCAATGATTTCTATATCGTTTTCACTTCAAAAAATTTTCTAACACCTTAAATTTTGGAAAAATTTGGCCATAACCTCCCCTGCACCGGGAGCGTCGGGAAATCGCAAATAGCGTCCCGGTCCTTCTAATCTCAAAAAGAAAAAGAAAAAGCCAAGCGGCTAGCCAATCAGGCTCAAAATCATCACCCAAACAAATCAGTAAATGTGTACCTATTTGTCGGGCACAAAATTTTATTCCTCTTCTCTAGCCCCTTTGCTATAACCTGTTCAATGAATATGCATGTACATATATATACAGTTCATATCATTTTTTTTCATTTTCTATTCAACTTCATATTTGATTTCTATTTGGTTTAAAAACTCCATTCATTCTAACGTTACATAAATAGCTGCAAATCATTTCATTAGCTACTTAATGAATATTTCAACTCATATATGTTTATTTTGAACAAGTGGCTATTTTAACACTTCACATTTCAACGATTTATACATACAATAAAAATGTGATTTTTATTGTAAAATAATTTATTTCAAAACACTATTTTTCTATATAGTTCATATAGTCTATAAAAGGTGCTTTTTTATTATCAAACAATTTATTTCAAAATATGAATACCATTCAACACATGAATTTCTAAACAACGAATGAATATCAATTCAACACATGAATGTTTCTATAGTTTTTATATATCGATAAAAATGTGATTTTTATTATCGAACTATTTATTTCAAAATATGAATACCATTCAACACATGAATTTCTAAACAACGAATGAATATCAATTCAACACATGAATGTTTCTATAGTTTTTATATATCGATAAAAATGTGATTTTTATTATCGAACTATTTATTTCAAAATATGAATACCATTCAACACATGAATTTCTAAACAACGAATGAATATCAATTCAACACATGAATGTTTCTATAGTTTTTATATATCGATAAAAATGTTATTTTTATTATCGAACTATTTATTTCAAAATATGAATTCCATTCAACACATGAATTGCTAAACAACGAATGAATATCAATTCAACACATGAATGTTTCAATAGTTTTTATATATCGATAAAAATGTGATTTTTATTATCGAACAATTTATTTCAAAATATGAATTCCATTCAACACCTGAATTGCTAAACAACGAATGAATATCAATTCAACACATGAATGTTTTCTATAGTTTTTATATATAGATAAAAATGTGATTTTTATTATCGAACAATTTATTTCAAAATAAGAATACCATTCAACACATGAATTTCTAAACAACGAATGAATATCAATTCAACACATGAATGTTTTCTATATAAGGAATAAATATAGTTTAAGCATATGAAAATAATTCAAACACACAAATATTATTCAAAATTTCGGCAGCATAACGGCAGGGTAGTTACACCGGCACCGTCCCTAGTACGGCTCCTCGCTCTACCTTAAAACCTCGCGGTTTTTGACAATGGGAAACATGCATCTAGTTCGCACGCAGGCGGCATGTATATATTTTTATTCATTTCCACAAACTAATCCTAAGTGGTTTCAACCAAATATTTCACAACCACAAACGGGTATTTTTCAACCACAATCAACCAATATCAATCGCAAACAATCCCAAACAATCATTCAATTTTCACCACAATTTCAACCAATAAATATCGTCCATGGTTTGTGGACGAGGGGGCGTATATATATATATATAAATATATAGCAATTCACTTTCATATTCACACACATATATTTATATTTTTAAATCAGAAATCTCACCAATAGCTATCCAACTGCACGATACTTCTTAATAGGAATCTTCGCCTATTTGTCGCTTTCACCCGTATTCTCTGCATATGTAAAAATAGAATTTTTACCATGCTATTCTATATATAAAAATATGATTTTTACTTCGACTTTCAACATATAAAAATATGATTTTTCCTTTTGCTTTTAACATATAAAAATATGATTTTTCCTTTTGCTTTTAACATATAAAAATATGATTTTTCCTTTTGCTTTCAACATATAAAAATATGATTTTTCCTTTTGCTTTCAACATAAAAAAAATATGATTTTTCCTTTTGCTTTCAACATATAAAAATATGATTTTTCCTTTTGCTTTCAACATATAAAAATATGATTTTTCCTTTTGCTTTCAACATAAAAAAAATATGATTTTTCCTTTTGCTTTTTAAATTCCTAGTCTCCTTTTAGTTTACAATTCATTTTAAAATCAGTTTTTAAATCATTATAAAAATTCAGTTTTTAAGAATTGTGAAATCAGTTTTTAAAACTTTCTTTAAAACAGTTTAACATTTTTTTTTTTATTCAGTTTTCTTTTTTTAAAAAAAAAAAACAAAAATCAGTTTTGATTTCTTTTACAAAAAATCTGTTTTAACTTGAAAAAAATTCAGTTTTAAACCTTTTTTTTTTTAAAAAAAAACAAAACAGTTTTAAACTTTTTTTAAAAAATTTCAGTTTTTCATCTATCCTAATATCAGTTTTAAACCTTATATAAAAATCAGTTTATATATAAAATAAAAATAAGATAAATAAAAATAAAATTAAATTAAAACTTACCGATGAAGGGGGGGGGGGGTCTGCAGATCGTCGGAGGCTTCGAGGCTCGAACGGGGAGGTGGGTCGTGGGTGTCGCGATGCTTAAGGGGGAGGGCTCGTGGGTGTTGCGAAGCGGAGGAGGGCGAGGCCTTCGTGGTGGTTCGGCGGTGGCTCGGCGATCGTAGGCGTCGAGGATCTGGAGGGCGGCGGCGATCGGCTTAGGGTTTTCCCCCTTTTTTTTTTTTTTTTTTACTTTTCTGTTTCGAATTATAACTAACGGGGGGGGGGCCAATCAGAAGGGAAAAAGGGGGAGAAAGAGTACCTTTTTTTTATTATTATTTAATTATTATTTTTGCAAATAGGTTGACTTTCATCCACGACCTCGAAACGGGGCCCACCGCCTGTCGCCCATAGCGTTTCACCCCCATTCCGAACACAATGGGATATGCATCGCAAGCTGGTTTGATCGTTATAATCAGTTTCCCTTTGAATTTCCATTTAAATCACTATATTGAATTTTAAACGCACATTTCAAATTACCGGGGTCACATACTAACTAGAAAAATTCCAGAAAAATATTTTCTAGCTTCGTATTGACGATACGGTCCTAACAAAACTTGTTTCGTCGAATTCTGAGACCGTTTGAAAAAGGGCCAATTTCCAGTCGATTAAATTCAACAGAAACTGGTCAAACGCGTTTTCCTTTGCCACGCTCACATATTGATTCGAAAAATTATGAAATTTGAAACCTAGCAATAACTTGACACTGCGGATCCAATAAAAGTGGTTTCGTCGAAATCCGAGGTCATTTGCAAAATGTCCATTTTTAAGGGCCTGAATTCCATAGCGACTATTCAGAATTTTCAACTGGACATACCTTTTGATTCCCGCTATCAAATTTCGATTGGTCGGATTCGTTAGAAAGATATCATCAATTAGATACTAATGTTTTTGGTCTCACTAAAATCCGGATTGTTTTGCACCCGGTATATTCAATTGAAGTTTGAAATCGAATTATCGAACTACCGCGCCATTTTCAATTCTATATATAATTATAATTAATTATATTCGTTTTCAAATGTCGATTCAACTCAGTTTTCATCGCCATTACTTAAAATATTTATTTTAAATATTTAAAATCCATTATTTTAGCCAATTTAAAATTTTTAAATTGGTTCAGATTTTCTGGGTCGTTACACTGGGCTTACATTGATATCACAATCCTCAATACCCTTAAAGTTTTGGTCAGAGGCCTTTGTGACATCAGTGTATTTGATAAATAGGCTGCCCACTAAAAGTCTTAAAATATAAGAGTCCATATGAAATGATGTATAATGCAAAACCAGATTACACAGAATTAAAAAAATTTGGTTGCCTATGTTTTCCCTACCTTAGACCCTATAACAAGCATAAAATGAGCTTAAGATCAAGCCCATGCACCTTTCTTGGTTACACAGAAAACCAAAAAGGGTACAAGTGCTTGGACAGCAGTGGGAGGTTATACATTTCAAGACATGTTGTGTTTGATGAATATGTATTTCCATTTGCAGAAAAGGATATTAAAACTACCAAGAAAATCATTGGCACTGAGAGATGTACTTTAGCGCCACCAGAATTGATACAAGATGTGATGAAGAGCAATGAGCAGCAAATTAGCAGAGAACAACAAGTGCATAATGAAGAAAAGGATGAGGAGAGTGTGCCTAGTACAAGATCTAGTTATAGTGCTGATAATTCAATTATTGGTGAGGATGATAATGACCATAACATTGGTGAAAATGAAGCCATCGACACAGATTCAGGAAGTGGGAACAGCAACACCACAATAAATACTAGCAGTGATGATGAAGCACATGATCAAAACAGACATCATATGATAACAAGAGCTAAGCATGGTATATTCAAGCCTAAAATATATACTACAGCCATAGAAAACAGAGAGCCAGTGAACTATAATGAGGCTGTGAAATGTCAAAGATGGAAAAATGCTATGGATGAAGAATATTCTGCCTTAATGAAAAATGAGACATGGAATTTGGTGTCTGCACCAAAGCACAAAAATATCATAGGATGTAAGTGGACCTACAGACTGAAAAGAGCAGCAGATGGAAGCATACTGAAATACAAAGGAAGACTAGTGGCCAAGGGATATACACAAGAATATGGGTTTGATTTTAAAGAGACTTTTCCCTAGTGGTCAAACATTCAACTATAAGAATAATTATCTGCATTGCATTTCATAATCATTGGTGCATTAGACAACTGGATGTTTGCAACGGTTTTTTGAATGGGGAATTAAAGGAGGATGTATATATGGAGCAACCAGAGGGGTATAAGACAGATCATAACATGAATTATGTATGTAAACTAAACAAGGCCATTTATGGATTAAGGCGATCGTCTAGAGTATGATATGATAAACTTAAAGACACATTCGTGAGACTGGGGTTCAACACAGCTAAATCAGATAATTCTCTGCATATTAAAAGAAAAGGGAATGATGTCACATTTATACTTGTGTATGTTGATGATATCTTAATCACTGGAAGCAATCAAGCAGAAGTTAACAAGATAATTCAATACTTGGATCAAACTTTTTCTATCAAAGACTTGGGGAATTTAAACTATTTCCTAGGAATTCAAGTCACTCAAAACTCCAAGGATGAAATTATGTTGTCTCAAAGCAAATATATCACAGAATTACTTGTTCGAGCTTAAATGGATAAGGCTAAACCTATGCCAACGCCCATGACCAGTAACCTAAGACTGTCTAAGCATGAAGGGGAAACTATTCAGAATGCCAAAGAATACAGAAGTATAGTGGGTGCTTTACAATACTTGACTGTTACAAGACCAGACATCAGTTATAGCGTGAATAAAGTATGTCAATTCATGCAATCACCACTCAATAAACACTGGACAGCAGTGAAAAGGATTCTACGTTACCTAAGTGGAACAATTAATTATGGAATCAGACTAAAAACCAGCAAAGACTTACATATACAAGCTTACAGTGATTCAGACTGGGCATCAGACCCAGATGATCGAAGATCGACTTTTGGATATTGCGTATTCATGGGATGTATCCATGTGTTCATCCATGAAATGTTTTTTTGTTCTGTCTTTCCGCCTCAAAATATAAAAAATATAGATTTATATCACATTCTACTGTTATCAAGTGAAGTTAAGAAAACAGTTCGAACTAGTATTCTAACATATAAATAGTAACATATATAAATTAGCAAACAGAAAAGTTAAAAAATAATGAACCAAAAAACAAATAAATAATTGTAACAACTCCGCCTATTATATACTTTTGTAACCCATGGACTGTGCATGTCTGAAAGATAATTGTATAATTCATATTCATTGATACTTCATTAACTGAAAAATGAGTAGTCAAAAAAAAATGATGCTAATAACATATATAATTCTATTAATTTATCATAATGAAATACAAAATTCATCTATGTTTACAGACAAGGGAAACAAATGAAATAATAAAATGTTTTCTCATGATTCCATGTAGGTTCATTTAGCCACTATAATCACATTTGCAGACACACTTACTAATATTGCATTTTGTATATCACAAAGTTCCGAAAATCAAATCACTTTCATTATTGTCACTATACAGTCATATTTCATTTAATATTTTCATGTGTAGAATATCACAATTACCCTTCAAGAATAAATGTTGAACTAATATTCAATCCTAGAGCGTTGCTCACTGTTTCCAACCAAAACAGGAACAAAAAAAGAGAAGAAAAAGGAAAAGAAAAGCAGGAAACTAAGTAGAAACTGAAGACTACCTTGCTGCCATTTTATACATCCCTCTCACATTTTGTTTTGGGCTGATCAGAAATCATTTTGCTTCTTTCTTTTCAGATTGCTCACAAATGTTTACAAGGTTGTGAAGGCCCGTCCCGCACCAGCCTGCATTTCCTCCGAAAGTGCGCTGTACACATGCCCAGCTAGCACAGAACGGTCGTCAGAAGAAAAGAAAGAAGAGAATGAACTAATCAAAGAACCTGTAAAATGTCTCACAGCGCATGGAATAAAATATAATAATAACATACTTGACATAAAACAGGTGAGACAGTGCATAAGCTGATAACTAATAATCAATGTCAACATCAGAGCAGCGGAAATCCAAATACAGCTTATTACAACTTTCCAAATTTACTGTCTCTAAACAAAAGAAAGCTAAAGTGGAAGATGCACCACCAATGCCCAAGCAGTGATCTTCGACAACACAGGGAGAATACTATATATATATTACGTGGAAGCCTCCTGCTCGTCTCCGGATCATCTACCCGTGCATCACCAGCTAACCTGTCTCTAGTCTGCTCGTGTGAGCACCCAGAGTAATAAGAAGAGACATAAAACTCTGGGTCAGACATAAAGCCTGGTATGAGCGATAAGCATCTAAACAGAATAATAACAGGTATACTAAACCATACCTGAACCTGGACCTGCAACCAAAGAGTTAGTACCACATACCGTACAATGCTCTAAGGTGCCATAATAAATAGTGTAAGAATACGGGGGTGGGGTGTGTATGTCAAACAATCAAGCATAGCAACCATCCTCACGTCCCTCACTCAGTGCGTAAAGTATACGATATCTACCACTTTGGAACACTAGACAAAATGAGGTAACGACGAATCCCGACTTGTAGAAACCCCGCTGTGACCAAGCCAAACACTTGGAGTCATGACCAAACATTTCAATGACCCACTTCATTGGTCGTAGCCCTTGGTTCTACCGATGCCATAATGGCCCTGAATCCGCCTTCGTACCTCCTACCATAGTGGTCCAAAGCTATAGACGTCGATAACCCCTTGGCACACGTCCCGCAGCAAAGCCCAACCATGAAGCGAACTCGTTGATTCCCATCTGAATCTTGAGCTCTAACTTCTCATTTGGACTTCCTTTGCATCTCGGGTTTGGTCGAATTGGAGTTGGTCTTCAGAAGAGTCATCACGAAGTAGTAAAAGTACACGTCCAGTTCCCCATGCTCGGTTCGGTTCGGATACGTTTCCCGGTTCGGTTCGGAGTGCCACCATCCTCTGGGTTCGGGTCCTTCTCCCTCATGCGGTTCGGTTCGGTGCTCTCCCTCATGCGGTTCGGTTCGATGATTCTGAAGCGGTTCGGTTCGGATACCCCATAGCTTGAATGTCTCCGTCTCGTCAGCATCAGTTCGGTTCGGGTATTGCTCTCGGTTCGGTTCGGAATATGGTATCCATGCTCCTCTTTCCTCCACTTCAGTCCTCCTTGTTCCTTCCGATCCCACGCTACGCCCCTCCGATCCGACCAGGCCTTCCTTGTTGCCTCTTCACGTCATGCTCCAGAAAGTACCACGCCCCGGTCCGGTTCGGATATGTCCGATCCGATCCCCTACCCGATCCGATCCGGTTAGATACCCTGCAGTTTTCTGCAACTTTCCAGCAACTTGTTTACGCCGTTCGACGACGTTTTTGACAAATCTAACTATTCTAATCAATCACAATTCATGTCAAATAGTCATAACAACATAGCAAACTAACCACAAACACCAAAACAATGAATTCATATGTCAAAATGGATCAAATGTGCCCAAAACCCCTTATTTTCCCTTAAGCATGTTTAAGTAAAACTAATCATAGGGTTAACAAAACTTAATCAAATCGAACCAAATTTCTAACAGAGGCATAAAATATTATTTACGAATTTCTAAACATTTTTCCAGAATTTATTAGTGTATAAATTCGCTAATCTCCACTAATTACTCTTAATTAACCGTAATTAGTGTCAAAATGATGCTATCACTCACCTTTGCCACAACTAGAACCCCAAAACTGAAATATTCTCTGATTTGGCGTTGTTCCCAATCTTACACAGCAGCTCTACCTCGGTTCTCGTGCTAATACTCCTTGATTTGATATTTGCTAAGCCTAATCTTCAATTAGAAAGTGATTTTTGGGTGTTTTAGAGAGATTTAGAGAGTGGAGGCCATGGCTAGGTCAAGAGGAATGAAAGTGGCGGCTGGAAAATGTCTAAAGAAATGTTTTCTAACCCTAATCAGCCCCTATATACCCCTAAACCCGAAATTCCCCTTGGGCCTAGCTGCTAATCACCCGCTTAAGCCCAATTAAGCTGTTTTTCACCATCTGAAACTTGTTTCAGCCATATCTCCCAAACGGTGAGTCCGTTTGGCTAATGTGACCACTCTACGGAAAGAGAAACCGTCATCCGGAGCCAATGGAAGTGGTTTCAGGTCAAAATTCCTTTCCAGTCAAAAGTTATGGCCAAAACAGTGATAACTAGGGGTAAAATGGTCATTTAAAAATCGGGAAAATCATGAACATGGGAAATGACCCCAATAGTCATCCCCCAAAGTTACATGACCATACGACTTCGTATGTGACAGAAATAAATATTCTACGATTCTATGATGCGTAGAATGCGGGTCGTTACAAAGGTTATGTTTGGTATGTTATTGCTTCTACACTGTTGCTTGAATTGTTTCGTAATATTTGTAATGTTTCTTGTTTGTTGATGCTGGATGCACGTTGAGATATAATATCGGCTGATACAAATGTTATGAGGGTTTTATTTTATCTCATCAAACATTAATACATTGTAACTGGGCCGACGTTTACACAAGACCCAACATGGCCCAAGTTCTATTTTTCTCTGTAACCGTTACAACATTATATAAACGCTACCAATGTGTATTAGAATACATACATTCAGCAATACAAGTCCTAATTACTTTTACATTTTATCAATCTCTGAATTACAGTTTTCCTTCAAACCTTAATTTGGTATCGGAGCCATTCCTGCTTAACTGCATTCACTGATTGGTGTTCTGATCTGCATTGTGGGCTTGATTGTAGGTATCCATCTGATCATATTTCATCATTTGGACATCTGAACTCATCAGAGAAAACTCTCTTCATTTGAGTTCAAGATTTACGATCAATAAGTGTGTCGTGCCTAACCTTTTGGTTGTCTGCATCAAGAATCGACCGCAAATCTTTTACATGATAAAAATCATTCGTTCTGCAATTGATCAAGAAAATCAAAGCATACCCTACAATCAAGAAAACTCCTTCAGATCATTACTATTCTCATCTAAAGATTTCACATTTGTTATCATAATAAGGAGTCCTCAAGACTATGCAATATTTTTTTATCATCTCAATACTAAACTGCAGAAATTTGATTCTGACTTGTTTCTTGAAGCTATCACCTCACCATGGTTGATCCATTAGTATCAAAACAAGGTGAAACTTCCAGTTCAAGAATCAATCCACCGTCACAAACTGTCGAGCAACTCATCAAAACCATCATAAACCCTCAGAGCCAATTGATCACGGTCAAGCTTGACGAAAACAACTTTCTTCTTTGGAAGCTTCAAATAGAAACTGTCATACAAGGCTACGGTCTCGAAGGATACATCTATGGGACATTGCCAACTCCTCCTCAGTTCATTACTGACAAAGACAACAACATAATCAGTAATGAAGATTATAATCAATTCCACAGACAAGAAAGATTGATTAGTGCGTGGCTATTATCCTCAATTAATCCAAATCTCTTATCTCAAGTAATTGGATGCAAAACCGCAAATGATATTTGGGTTACAGTTGAAAAGAACTTTAATGCTTAATCTTCAGCCAAGTCCCTGTTCTATAGAAGACAATTACAAAATTGCAGAAAGGAAAACATAGGTATGAAAGAATATATTGCCAAGGTTAAAAACATATGTAATATGCTTCTTGCTTCAGATTGCAAAATTGATTAATCAGAACATGTATTATCATTATTAAATGGTTTAGGCAACGAATATGAAGCTGTTGTTGCTGTCATAACATCTTAAAAGGCTACACCACCCCTCGATGACGTTCACTCAATATTAGTCTCAAATGAAGCTAGAATTGATATCAAGAACACTAATGATTCCGACTATTCACTGAATCTAGTAGTGAGTAACAGGGGAAGGGGACAACCCTACAGAGGCAACAATCCTAATCAAAGAGGAGGCTACCCCAATAGAGGAAGAGGAAGGGGTAGATGGAATAACAATAACAACAAACCAAAGTGCCAAATCTGTGAAAGAGTGGGGCAAAAAACATTTAAGTGTTATTTTAGGGACAATTCAAACTTTGTGCCAAACTAGAATGACAATAACCAGAGAAGCACAAATCCTAATGCTAACATAGCACATACTCAAGGTGATGCATCAAATTCCTTAAACAACAACAAAGTTAACAATCAGAGTGATAGTGCAAGAACTGACAGCATTCATGATGACAATTGGTATCCTGACTTGGGGGCTGCTAATCATATGACAAATAATCTTGATAATCTCAATCAAAGAAACAGGGAGTATGGAGGTAAACAGTCAATAAGCATGGGTAATGGTAAGTGTATCAACATTTCTCATATTGGCAGTAGCATAATTCAAGGAAAAAGGCAATTATTTTTACATAACCTACTTAGGGTGCCAAAGATCAAAAAGAATTTGATTAGTGTATCATAATTTGCTACAGACAATAATGTATTCTTTGAGTTCTTTCCTAAATACTGTCTTGTTAGTGATATTCTAACTAATGAAATTTTACTGTAGGGTGACGCTACAAATGGACTATACAAGTTCAGAATTAATACAAGAGAAAATCCTGCAGTTCAGAATTCATGTTATACATCTGTAATGCAAAACAGTTGTAATAATACAACTGCTTTTTATATTTAGCACTACAAACTTGGTCACCCTAGTGTAAAAATAATGAAAGACATATTCAGTAGAAATAATATTTCCTGTAATGATATTCCTATACCTTATATTTGTACCTACTATCAAATGGGTAAGAACCATAAATTTCCATTCAATGATTCTTTAACTAAGTACTCCAAACCATTTGATCTTTTTGCATCTGATTTATAGGGACCTTCCCCAATAAGTACTGATTATGGTTACAAATACTATTTTCTTTTGTAGATGCACACACAAGATATACATGGATATTTTTTTTGAAGCGAAGTCTGATACTCTTGATACCACATCAGGTTCATGAATATGATAGAAAATCAATTCAATGCCAAAGTTAAAGTCATACAGTCAGATGGTGGGTCTGAATTTAAAACTCTGGATAGTTATTTTAAGGATAAAGGAATCATTCATCGAATCACTTGTCCTTACACTTTAGAGCAAAACGGCTTAGTCAAGAGAAAACATAGACATATAGTTGAAATTGGTTTAACATTATTAGCACATGCCTCCTTACCAATCAAATTTTGGTTAGAGTCATTCAACACTGTAGTTTACTTAATAAACAGAATGCCAACAAAAGTGTTGAATGACCTCATCCCTTTATAAAATCTATATAAGGTTAAACCAGATTACTCTAGCTTAAAAACTTTTGGATGCCTATGTTTTCCCTATATTAGACCATAGAATTCAAATAAATTAGATTTTAGGTCTAAGCCTTGTACTTTCTTAGGCTATGCTGTTAGACAAAAGGGTTATAAATGCATTGATGAAAAAGGGAGAATTTTCCATCAGTAGACATGTGATATTCAACGAGAATATATTTCCATATAGTAACAGTAGTATTAAAACATCAAGCCAAATCTACAATGAAAAAACAGATGTACCTGAGATTCCAATATATGTCGATATTGTGCCTTCCCTTACAAGTAAAACGGATGCTGATGCTCATACTATTGATAATATGACTGATAATCAGCATAATACCAATAATGATGAACCGATCAGCCACGCTAGTCATGTACATGAAGAAAATGAAGACAGTTATGGGCACAGTCAAAGCAACCAGGATAATACTACTAGAACAGAAGGACCTGATAACTTAATACTTGAAGAAGGAAGTGACCATGATCAGCAAACACCTGATCTACCTAAACCAACTGGTCACCCAATGATAACCAGGTCCAAGAGTGGGATATTCAAGCCAAAGATATACACTGCAACAACCAGTGTTGATGAGCCATGCACATTCGAATAAGCAATCAAATACAAGCACTAGAGAGCTGCCATGGATGACGAGTACAATGCACTCATCAACAACAAAACATGGGAGTTAGTCAAAAAGCCAGAAAACAAAAATCTGATTGGTTGCAAATGTAGAATTAAGAAGAATCCTGATGGAACAGTAAGCAGATACAAGGCAAGACTCGTTGCTAAATGTTACACACAAGAGTATGGGTTGTACTACAATGAAACCTTCTCAACAGTAATCAAACCAACAACAATTAGACTGATATTTACTGTTGCATTAAATAATCATTGGAATATAATTCTTCTTGATGTGAATAATGCCTTTTTAAATGGAGTATTGCAGGAAGACTTCTACATGATACAACCACAGGGATACATCAAAGAATCAGGACATGTGTGCAAACTTAAAAGGGCTTTATATGGATTAAAATAATCCCCAAGGGTTTGGTTTGAAAGACTGAAGTCTGCATTAACCAATTTAAGTTACCAATATGCTAAATCTGATAACTCTCTCTTTTTTAAAATTCATAACAGTACGACTATATGCATTCTGATTTACGTTGATGACCTTATTGTTACAGTTAATGACAAAGATGAAGTTAACAAGTTAACTTAATATATGTGTATAGAATTTTCCATCAAATACCTTGGTGAAATCACATATTTTCTAGGTATAGAAGTGCAAAGGAGATCTGAAACAGAAATGACATTATGCCAAAAGAAGTACATAACAGAACTACTGATTAAAAAATATATTGATGGAGGCTAAAGCTCAACCAACCCAAATGGTCTCTAATCAACACAATTCTAAAAACAGGGGAGAAGCCATGAATAACATTAAACAATATAGAAGTGTTGTGGGTGCACTGCAATATGCAACCATATCACGCCCAAACATAGCTTTCAGTATTAATAAGGTCTCTCAATTTTTACAGGATCCAAAGGAAGAATACTGGAAGGCAGTGAAGAGGATATTGAGATATTTAAAAGGCACAATTGACTACGGACTCATATTCATAGGGGGAAAGGAGCTAAACATTACTGGGTACACAGACTCGGACTGGGCTACAGATCCAGATGACAGGAAATCCATTACCGAGCCCTGTATTTTTTTTGGACACAACCCTATCTCATGGAGTTCAAAGAAGTAATCTATAGTTTTGAAGTCAAGTGCAGAAGCGAAATATAGAAGCATTGCTAGTGCCACCATTGAAATAGTATGGATACAGTCTATACTAAAGGAACTGAAACTCCTAAATAATTCTAAGGCAACTATATAGTGTGATAATCAGAGTTCTATATACATGTCATCTAACCCAATTCAGCATGCTAGAACGAAGCATATCGAAATAGATATCTACTTCATAAGAGATACATAAAAAATGGAAAGCTTCAAGTTGATTTCATACCATCTTACCATGAGAAGGCTGATATCCTCACCAAGGCACTGTCAGTAAAGAACTTCATTCGGTTATGCGATGAATTGAAGATCCAGAAGCTAATTTCACCAGAATCTTCAGCCAATAAGCATCATCAGTCAGATCTGTCGCTAAACGAAAAGTCGAGCTCCAGATTCAAGCCTCAAAGCTTCAATTCGAACATCAACAAGCATCATCATTCAGATCCGTCGCTAATCGAAGAGTCGAGCTCCAGATTCACGCCTCAAAGCTTCAATTCGAACATCTCACAAACCCTAAGGCTCTCGAATGAACATCAGAGACAACACAAATCAAGCTCGCTTCAATAAAGTGAGGAGTAGGCCAAGAATCGATAGCTCAACAACAAAATCACAGCTTTATCTTCCACGAAGCAAATCCTAGAGCCATAACCCTAGCCCTAGATTTGAGAGGGGGTGTTGAGATATAATATCGGCTGATACAAATGTTACGAGGGTTTTACTTTTATCTCATCAAACATTAATACATTGCAACTGGGCCGACGTTTACACAAGACCCAATATGACCCAAGTTCTATTTTTCTCTGTAATCGTTATATATAACATTATATAAACAGTACCAATGTGTATTAGAATACATACATTCAGCAATACAAGTCCTCATCACTTTTACATTTTATCAATCTCTGAATTATAGTTTTCCTTCAAACCTTTATTGAGCTGGCGATATCAATTTATTCTACATCTTTTCCCAAAATAAACACTACATTTGGAATTAAAGGAAAGATGTTTTGTACTCACATTTGTGTTGCTGCATAAATTCCATGTTTACCACGTTCGTATCAAAATGAATATGCAATTATTTTGTCCCTTGCCCAACACTATCAAATTATAGCCTCTAATTATGTCATTATCCATAGAGCTCCAACCACTCCTTTACATTTCATTGTTGTTGCTGGTTCAAATCTTTTTTGTCAAACTGGTTTATTGTTTGAGCATTATTCGCTATCTCATTTATACCTACTGTTTGAGTTTGGAAATTTGTACCAGTAATAGATTTTGATTTTAGTTAGAATTAATCTTGAGTGAATCTTGCTAGTATGTTCTATTTATCAACAATAGGATCACCAACTAGATAAATTTTAAAAAGGTAACATTTATTATGCTGGTTAATCTCTCCAATCAATTGCAACTTTGCATTTCCTTCTATTAATTCTATCCTTAATAATACTGATCTCTAAAATTATAGCTAGACACTTGAATATAATTTAGGATTGAATTTAACCCAGATGTTTTGGTGTAGTGATATAACCTAAGAAATAGAAAATCAAATATCGAAAATCAAAACCCGAGAGAAGAGAAAAGGGATTGACCTCAGAATATGGAACTTGCTTTTGAGATGGCGGTTCAAATGAAGGTGGACATGGAGCAAAAAGCGGGTGTAGAAGGTGGCGGTGGACTTCCCGGGAAAGGAGGCCAGTTGAAAGGAGGTACATTGGACTGACGTGGCGGCGGTTGGAGCATTGTGCAGAGGTGTACTGGTGGGCCTCGGCTGCGGAGCAGGGCCATTGCTTTGGATCAAGGAAGGGGGAGGAAGACCGGGTCGGGAGGAGATGAAAGGAAGAAGGTGACGTGGTATGTTGCCACTGATCTGGAGATCGGTTGCCATAGCGTTCGCCATAGAAGTCTTGCGAAATTGAGTTTAATATAAATTTTCTGGATCTAAAAGATATGCGGTACAGCTAATTTGTTCATTTTGGGGAATGATGTGAAGCGGGAGATGAAAATTGAAGGAAGCAAGAGTAAATTATTAGAGGGTGTGGGCGGTTAACGAAAGTTAAAACCTAATTCTAAATTAATTCACATGGTTTTTGTTTTTTTAGAAAATTTGCACTTTATTACATAATAAAATAACAATGTATACAATAGTTACTGATCAATTCAAAAAAGTGAACAGTATTTTAACACATCTGAAAACTCATTCATGCTGAATTAGAGATCAACGGCACATACAAACCAACCTAACAATCGAACAAAACAACACACAACATAGGCATGGACGGCCGGATGGATGTGCAAAATATTAATTATTTGTTTGATTATTATTTAATTATGAATTATATTATTATTTCATTATTTATTTCATTATTAATTATTTTCAAATTATTGGTTATTATTCATTGTAATTGTCATATGATTACAGTTGTAAATAGCAGCTAAACTTAAAGAGCATCAATTGTTATTTCTAAACATATATAAAAGCAACATTTTTTAGAAATTCTGTTTCATTTAAAAAATAATTTAATACCAATTAAAAAAATTAAAAGCAGCAATATCAACAATTATTAGTAACAAATAATTAATTAATTCATAAAAATACATCTTCCAAACACAAATTATAAATTAATTCATACAAAAGATTATTACAAATAATTAATTACTCCTTAACAGTAATATTAATCAATTATCATTTATTTGTTGATGATGAATTTATTATTTACACATATCCGTATTTCAAATTAATTGTTAATTTTTATCCTTTAGTTTGTTATTATTAATTAGTTATTATTATTTAATATTTATTTATTTATTTTATTATTTTTTAACTATTAATTATTATTATTTAATTATCAGTTATAAATATCATTTTATAATAATTAATTTTATTATTAGTTAATAATTACTAAATATTAATCTTAATTATTATATAATTACTAAAGTTAATTATTTAATAGTAACTATTTAAAATTAATTACTAAAATTTAATCATTAAAAACTACTGCTTATTTATTAACGGTTAAATATAAGTAGTCCTTTATGCCTTCAATATGTTTTTCGCAACTGACTTTACCAGTTGTAAAAAGATATAGTTATTGCAAGTGGCGAAAAAAGTTGCTTTTTTTTTTTTTGCAAGGTGCCTGGAAGCGCAGTTGCTAAAGGTATGTTTTTGCAACTGCAAGGGAAGTGCAGTTGCTAAAAACATGTTTTTGCAACAGAAATTAAAAGCCTGTTGCAAAAACTCATCTATTGCAACTGCTACGAAAGGTCTATTGTTAAATATCATTTACCGCAACTGTCATATGTCACCAGTTGCAAATAGCTAGTTGCAATAGAGTATTTTTCTTGTAATAAGAATTTGGAAGATACAGATATCGTTATTCCCAATACGATATCCATTAGTTTTAGAATTTGATATTAAATATAAGTCGATATAATTTCTATTCAGAGTCTTGCATTTAATATCAAATTGGATTTTGGGGTTTGTCGTGAGTGGTGTCTTCAACAATACTAATCTTAAACCCCGATGAGAAAAGAATAAATTTTTAAATAAGATGTAGAGAAGTCTTCCAATTAATTAATATTTAATTGGAACTGAATTGAAATTGGATTTTTGGGTTTATCGTGAATGGTGTTTTAAATAACATTTGTTGTTTAACCCAATTAATAATGAAGAGACGATTTGGAATTTATAAACTTTTTTATTAAGATTTAATGGAAATTTTCCAAAGTAAAGTTATCCAATTTAAAATATTAAATTAGAACTGAATGGAATTCGATTTGGTAATAATCGAGATGAGCTTCTGTAAAGGAAGATCGTTACTATATATGGAATTTAAAAGGCCTTGCCATTATTCCATTTATAGTATTGATTTGATATGTAAATGTATATCGGTTATATACTGTTATGATTTCCATGAAGATTCCATAGTTAATGGAAGATGATTTGGGTTTATCGTGAACGAGGTTATAAAGGACATTCGTTCTTTAACCCAGTTAAAGACGGGATTTATTTCCTAAATTTGAATAATCATTAAATAATGATTTTGAAGATTAATACCAAGATGGTGTTTTAATGAATCTTTAATAAGATTGGAAAGTGAGTGAGGTAATTAAATTTACCGAACTCATGAATTGATCGAGAATGAAGTACCACCAGTTCAATGCGATAGTTATATCTTTAATTAGATTCAAACATGAAATGGTAATTAGATTTACCGATAACACTGTGGGTGTTAGAAATGAAGTACTACCAGTTTTGCTCCGTGGGATGAATAGGTTGTGATTGGGATTAATAAATAAATAATTACTTCGGTATGGCTTGATAATTGCGACAAGTGTTATAAACCTTAATTTGGTTTAGAATTGACAAAGGATAAAGGATAAAATAAAATCTTTTGAAATGGGTATCCAAAGGAAGAGTAAAGAATAAATTTAAAAGAATTTATCTTTGATAAAATTAACGGTAACCTTTCCCTAAAAATGTGAATAAACAAATATTCTGAATTGGAATGAGGCGTATGATGTGTTTTTATAGCACTTGATTATTGATTATAAAATACACGAGTTATTCGAAAAGGCCAGGTTTATCCCATTCTGAATAGATAATACGACAATGATTAAAGGTCGATGATGAAAACGATAGTTGAAGACCGGAGATCTTCACATCATTTGGATGATTACTGATGTCTTTATTGGGTTGTACACCCAAGACAAGGTAATAAGTGGTGATCGTCCAGATGTACTTAGAGATCGACTGGATATGTGAGTGCCTCTCCCATGTATTGGAGATATGGGATGAGGAATATGGTGCCTCCGGTTTCGTTCAGACCCAGAATGAACTTGTAAATGGATGTGTGTCTGACATTGGATTTCATTCTGTATTGATTGATTTCTATTAAATATATATCTGTTTGGTGGGGGAGAATTTATTCTCTTGCTTAACACCCTTCTCTGAGACATACAAGCTTAGAGGTTATATATTGATAGACACCACTTGCATGGCGTGAATTGTCAGTGTGGCATGCTGAGATGCATATGATTAAGGCTTTTGTTAAAAAGCAGAGTCTTGTGGTTGTTGATCAGAGCAGGGCTTTAAATAGCATAGCTTTGTGTATAGCTTTAATTCACGAGCCTCACACCCGATATGAGTCAAAAAGGGGATCGTGACTACAGGGAGTGCACGACGTTTCTTTCTAGCTAGGAGTGTTGTCATAGTATGGAGCCTAGACATTTTTTTACTTATGTGGATGATTGAATGAGGCGCCTCAGATATTGAGTCTCTTCGGGGCTCAGAGATAGGTCCGATAGGACCGAGAAATATGTGTTCAGGAATACTAATCCACTAAAGTAATTGTGGACCGGCCCTGAAGATCCAAGGGTTCACTACGGGGGATCCTGAGGCATTTGCTAGAATGTCTCGAATCAGAGAGGAGCCATCCCTGGCCTCCACTCATAGATGGAATCAACTTTCAATACGTGACTTTTCGGTTTTAGTTGTAAACCTATATGGCGACATAGTGGGATGGGAAGCTCATGCTGTCTATGATTGATATGTTTATATTTGAAGTTGTTTGATACATTATGCACTTATAGTAATATCAAAATGATTTGTTTTAAAATGTGCCAAGCATATTTTTCCATTATAAGGTAAAAGTCTATCCTACGGCTTGCGTTGCATTATGTGGTGGGACCTCAGTCTTATAATAGCAGCTTTTTTCGAAAAGCATTGCGTTGTTTATAAATTGTTTTGTTTCAAGCTTTGGTATTCACATGGAATAAACATGTTCCTTGTTATACAGCATGGTCCTGTGAATTACCCTATTTTAAGTAAAAGCTAAATAACTGTTTTAGTTCTCACACCAGTCCCATGACAGACTCGGAGTTTATTGTTTTCACCTAAACTCTGGGTGCCCATATTTTCCATATGGGCTGCTAGTAGTTTTGGTATTTTCAGATATTTCTTTACACAGGATCCTGGATTTACAGCTAGAGCAATATTTGAAAAGCTTTGTGTCCGTGTATTTCTTTCAGTTGTGCTAGTTGATGTATTTTCCGCTACGCATTGTATTTATATATTTTATCTCCACTGCAATGTAATCTCTGATATTTTTCAATTTATATTATTTATTCATACTCTGGTATATTCTTGTATTCTGATGTAATTGTTGTATCTAATGTTTGTGTCTGATGCGTCGTGTTCTCAAAGCAATCCATGCTTTCTCGTAAGGGTAAGTTTGTGTCGTTTTAGTTTGGTATCAGAGCTTTGGTTTACAAAACTCAAGAACAAGACACATTAGAACCAAACGAAAGAATTCATCAGAGATAGGATTAGTAACATCCTATGTGAATGACTCGTTAGAGATAGGGTTAGTAATACTCATGAATGAGTTTGAAGAGTGTTATTTATTGAAAACAAATTTAGTTTGAAAATTATACCTTATTATACCTATTTGAGTAATTTATTTTATATTGATTTTGGACTATCGGGTATAAGAAGATTTTGTATATACGCCATGCAAACGTATACTCAAAGTCTCAAATATACTGGATAGATATAGAATCACACTCTAGTCGCCCGGAGATGACTCTGATGATAGCAGTTGCATCATCAGTACTTATATTTGAGTTTCAAAAGTGGGATATCTATATATTTCCAATTGACTGGTGTGAGAACCAAAACTTAGCTAGAGTTATTGTTCGTGATTTGGCACTAAAAATATAATCTTTGGGTGTGTGGAAGTTATATGTTTAAAAAGCTAATAAACTAATTGATTACTGGTTGTGATGTGTGATATTAGTTCAACTAATTAAAATATTGGAATAATAAAACCAATATGCAAATGAAGGGTAGATTAAGCCAAATCAAGTCAAATTTTAAACTGAATTGAAAATTGATTGGAATTGCATACATGTACATATATATATATATATACATATATATATATATGTGTGTGTGTGTGTGTGTGTGTGTATGTATGTATGAACAGGTCATAACATGGAAGCTAAGAAGAGGAATAAAATTGTATGCCTAACAAATAGGTACATGTTTACTATATTCATTGGGTCTGATGATTTTATGAGTCGATTACCAAGCCGCTTGGCTTTTTCTTTTTCTTTTTGATTGATGAGGGCCCTATGAGGCAAGTTGCGGTTTTATCGATCAGCTCGTACAAAGGAGGTTATGGCGAAATTTTTCGAAAATTTGGGTGTTAGCCAACTTTTTGAGAAATTAGAAAACTCTTAGAAATTAAAAAGTTGAAGAATGAAAGCCAAAATGAAAGTTGAGTTGGTTAGTTAAACAACTTTCAAATGAATGTACAGAATTCAATATATATCGGATTTCAGTAAAAGCAGAAATGTTAGAATCTGTTAAATTATATCTTTCTAATGAATGTGAAAAATGCAGATTTCAAAATATAAATTGTAAGCTATGTCCGATTTAAAATTCAGAATAGTCGCTATGCAATTTATATATATTTAAATAATATATAGCCCCAAAAAATAGCCATTTTGCAAACAACCTCCCTTTTCGAGGAAAGCACTTATGTTAGAACCAGAATGTCAAATTATTGTTAGGTTTCAAATTTCATAATTTTTGGAATTAATATGTGAGTGTGGTAAATTTAGACGCGTTTGGTCAATTCAGTTTGAATTTAATCGACTAGAAAAATGGCTATTTTTCAAACGGCCTCCAAATTTGACGAAATTTGGTTTTTTTGGACCGTATCGTCAAAGCATAGCTAGATTTAATTTTTATGTAATTTTTGGAGTCAATATGTGGCTCCAGTAAATTAAAATGTACTTGGAATTCAATATTGAACGTTATACTAATTTATATTTTTGTTTTGATAAAATTGATCGAAACAGTCGAATTGGCTTATGAAACATATCTGAATGTATCAAGAATGGGGGTAATTAGATAGGAACGATAGTCGTTGGGTTTGATTTGGAGTTCGGAGGTGAAATTCACTTTTGAGAAATAATTAGAATTAAATAATTATTATATAAAGGGCAAAACCCTAGCCGCCTTCTTCATTCCATCGACGGACCAAATGCTCCCAAAAAGAAATCCAAATAACTCTCAATCTAGACCAAATCAAAACATGAAATCAAAACGAGAATTCAAGAGGGAGGAGACAACTTTAAATCTAGACGGGGGTGATCGTGTATGGTGGAGTAGTTCTCTCGATTTTAGAGCATAAAGCACCGTCGTTCGATCAGGGTTTGCGGCCGCCAGATGCGCTCTAGTTCACTAGAAGGGGGCGGCTCCGGGGCATGGCACGACGGCGGTTCGATGCGGAAGGTCTGATCATGGTCCGGCGGCCCCTGACGATGGCGACGGCAGTTTTCTGATGTCGATGGGTTTTTGGGATTCCAGCATGGTTTAGGAAGAAAGGTAATGTTTAAAACAATAGTTAATTTATTATATTTAATTATATAATAATGTAACTAATATATTAATCATTGTATCTATTTCATACAAGCATGGAATCGTGTGATTTCAGATCCGTTGAAACTGCAAAATTGAGATCTAAAACATGGAACAAACCAGAACGGAAATGGAGCAAATTAGAATTCGGAGAAAATTTAAATCCAAACGGTACCAAAATCATCCAGTAAAGAATGGCGGAGTGGAACCCAACGTGAGAATTCTCTCACTAAAATTTTGTATAGTTATTTAATTTATTTTATAATTGTAAATGTATAGAAATTGCCAGTATTGATTTTTATCTGTTTTATGGAGTTCAACCCATGAATTCACACAAATCACATAAATTGGAAGCGATGTATGCCAACACTTGCATTTCATACTCCGCGAATGACCACTTATGGCGGTGTAAATGGCATTGGATAGTGGAGTATTTATTTATATGGATGATTTGTGTGGTGATTATGATGATTAACATATTAAAGATAATTTCAACATTAAAGTGGTAGTTGAAATTAAAATTATAAATAACCATTTATAATTTAAACTGTAAAATTGGTTAATTATAAAAATGATTCAAACCGAATTAGAATTGGTTAAATTTATTAACCAATGATTTATTCAAATAGACTGTTGTTGTTTGAAAACCCCACATGGACATTGGGATGATATCTGACATACACTAATCCAAATATTTAGTTGTGTGTCAATCGATGGGTTGACAGGCTATGATGAGCGTTATTTATTTATTTTGATGCTTATACATTTGTAAAATGGGCACTCTAGATGATGTTTGAATGTTGAATGATTATTCATCATTATTGTTGAATACATGCAATGTATGAAATCCATATAACTAAAATTATATGGTAATTGATTGAGTCGCATTCTGATTTAGAAATAACGAAGATTTTAAAATAACAAACATTTTAAAATAATGAATATTTCAAAATAATAATATCCAGTGAATAATTAAAATAAGATTTTGATGTCCGATTTTGGATGGACGCGAAAATATATAAATGTTGACATGCTTTTTTGTCAAAGCTGTCACACGTCAATTATCTGGTGAGCGACGCGCTCAAGCGTCAAAAAGCACAAAGCAGCAAGGTCGAAGTCGCGTCGCAAACGCAAGGACAATGAACTCTTAGTCGAGCCGTGCTTCGAGCCGAAGACGAGCCGTCAAGCGGGTCCAGGCACAGCCCCGGTGGGGATCCGAGGCCCCATAGTCCCGGCGGCGATCGACCTTGCTGGTTAGGTTGAAACTATGGGAATAACCCGATTCATCCGATTTTCTCCGTGACCGAAAGCTCAAATTCCTTCACTTCGGACAACAAAACTGCGGATTCCTCCACTTCGCATCCAGGAGCTTCGACACCCTAAAACGGCGAGATTTCAGCACCAAGAAGTTCGCCCCTTTCTCCTCCTCAAATTTCGAATTTTCTGTTTCGAGGCTACTTTAGGGGTGCGAAATTTGCTGTTTGTGGGACCCGCTGCTCACCTACTCCCACCTAACCTTCCTCCTATAAATACCCCAAGCCTTGGCCTTCATTGCGAGGCTTCTCCTTGGTAATTTTTGGAACTTTTGAGCTCCAAAGGCCCATTAATGGCTTCCAACACCTCCACCATAGCCATGGGAGATGAGATGGATAATTAAAACATGACATGCATGTTTTCCTTCAACACTTGAACATTAACAAGGGTTTTCATGCTACTTTTGAACTTCATGGACATGAGCAGCCAACTTGGATACTGTTGACCAAGTCAACGCTTTTCAACGAAGAAGAAAAAGGGCAGTTTAGTCAAAGTGTAGACCAAGCACATATTTTGTTATTCTATTGTAACACTTTGTACTTAGCTATTGTCCGAACTTGTACAACTTTTTAATCGACAAAAGGAATGATGAATGAATATTATAAAGTGGACGTAGGCATTAGTGCCGAACCACTATAAAAGATGTGTCTCCCCGCACTTACTTTATTTACTGCTTGTTTGGATAATTGTTCACACATATTCATTGGGTGTTGGCATGCGACAATTTTACACGTCAACATTTTGGCGCGCCAGGAAGGGGGCGCACAGCTTCGACCTCTGCATCGGATTAACTATTCGGATTTCTCTTCAAACCTCGACTTCAACCTCAACTTTACCCACTTCATACCATGGGTGTTAAACGCAAGAAGCTCCCAGCTATCACTAAAGCTCATGAAGCGACTGGAGATGAAGTAAGTCATGAACTTTCTTCGAATGAAGTTCCATCGAACTATGTCACTCGAGAAGACGTCGATGGAATGATCAAGGATCTTGCCTCGGATTTGAACGCTCGACTCGAGCGACAGGAAGACGCATTCAATACCTTCCTCGCTCGCATTGAAGATAGAATAAGGAGCGCTTCAAGGCCGACTGCCTAGGCTGATATTATTGGAACTAGCACCAACGTTCCTCCACCCGCGACTCGAGACACGGGGGCAATCCCACCTATTAACCAATAGGCCGACGTCGCCCCTCAGAACGGCGCCGGTCCCGCTACACGCGGGGGCACCCCTAATCCCGACATCGCTCCAGCCCATGACACTACTTTACTTGGGCAAGTGGCGAGCTCTACAGTAGGAAATGTTGCTCAAGCGCCAACGTCCGCAGCTTTGGAAGGTAGCACTCCCACGGCTCCGGGAACCAGGATTGCACCTAATATGGCACCTCAAGTTGGAATCCAACTAGACTTTATCATCAACCAACCGATTCCCAACTTGAACTCGAACACTGGGGGCACAGTGCCACTTTGGATAATTTAATCAGTTGCTCGCTTTTGGGAATAGGTCAGAGATCGCGGATGTCCTTCGTCGGTTCACTCGAGGTGGCGCTTCTTCTATGGACATGGATTGTGTGACTCGCAACCCGCTCTCTTTGGATATTAGGAACTCTCAGAACCCACCTGATTTTAAGCTACCAGGCTTGGATGCTTATGACGGTCGTAAGGACCCCACCGCTCACCTCATGAGATACATTCGATACATGGAAGTTCTCTCAGCTTCAGAAATTGTCATGGCCAAGTGCTTCTCGCTCTTCTTAATAGACATAGCCATAATGTGGTACAGGCAGCTCGAGCCGGATTCCATTGCTTCTTGGAATGCTTTGATTACCCGATTCGTGGAATAGTTTAGAGCCAACATAGCTCGCCCAAAAAGTGTCATGACTCTCAATAGCATTAAGCAGAAGTCCGGCGAGACTCTGCGAAAGTTCTTGAAATGGTTCAATGCTGCGGTCACTTCTGTCGACTGACCAGACCCTTCCACGATTTTAATGGCCGCAGTATCTGGTGTCCTAGATAAATCCAAATTCAGGACTTCATTGCATCGGGACTCGCCAAGGGACCTTGGCGAGTTCTACTTTGAAGCCGAAAGGTTCCTTCGAGAAGAAGATGCAAAGGCCAACAATAGCAAGAAGGTTATCGAGGTTAATGCTGTTAAGGACGTGAAATCTCCCGATCCTGGAAAAGCTAAAGATTCTGCTTAGCAACCTCCAATGAAGAATGATCGCAACAACGCGAATAGGAAAGAAAGGTACTCGACCTTCATGGAACTTACTCACACTCTAGAAGAAATCTACCGAGAAGTTAACCCTATTGCTCCCTTCAAAATGCCTTTCACTCGGGATCCCCCTCGACAACTCACAAATCCCGGCCGATATTGCATATTTCACGAAACCGATAGTCACAATACAAATGAATGTCATCATCTTAAGAATTCTATTGAAGGACGTGTTAGGCATGGAGAGCTGGCACGGTTTGTTCGGACCCCTCAAAGGAATTAGGACAGGCCCGTAACCAGCACATGCCGTGGCATCGTCATCAGCTAAGTCTCTCAATGGATCTGATGCCAAGGGTCCAAGCCTCCCTAGCATCAGTATCTTATGGCTTTTCGGTCTTCTAGTCTTATGGATCTCTATGGCTCTCAAATAATGTGCTCCTCACTTATGGCTTTCTCACTGTGGCTCTCTAGGCTCAAGTATTTGGGCTTCAGCCCATGGCATTGTACTTAAGGACCTTAGTCCTCTAGATGTATCCTTCCTTTTGGGTATTAATGAAAAGTTTACTTTTCTTGGCCTCTTGTCTTACTTCGATAAGGTCGCCCTGATCCTACTTGCCAAGGTTATCTTGCTCAGGCGAGATCTCCTTGATTGCTACTAGCCAAGGTCATGCCGCTAAGGAGAGATCTCCTTGATTTCTATCTGCCAAGGTCATCTCACTCAGGCGAGATCTCCTTGATTGCTACTTGCTAAGGTCATCCCGCTCAGGCGAGATCTCCTTGATTGCTACCTGCCAAGGTCATCTCGCTCAGGCGAGATCTCCTTGATTGCTACTTGCCAAGGTCATCTCGCTCAGGCGAGATCTCCTTGATTGCTACTTGCCAAGGTCATCTCGCTCAGGCGAGATCTCCTTGATTGCTACTTGCCAAGGTCATCTCGCTCAGGCGAGATCTCCTTGATTGCTACTTGCCGAGGTCATCTCACCAACGTGAGATTTCCTTGAATGCTACTTGCCGAGGTCATCTCACCAATGTGAGATTTCCATAAATGCTACTTTCCGAGGTCATCTCACCAATGTAAGATTTCCTTGAATGCTACTTGCCGAGGTCATCTCACCAACGTGAGATTTCCTTGAATGCTACTTGCCGAGGTTATCTCACCAATGCGAGATTTCCTTGAATGCTACTTGCCAAGGTCATCTCACCAATGTGAGATTTCCTTGAATGCTACTTGCCAAGGCTATCTCACCAACGTGATATCACCCTGAATGCAGTCTACCAAATGAATAAGATGACCTATGGAAGCCCTGACGGCAACACGACAAGACCGCTCACATATATATGTTTATATACCTTTTCTATGCAGGTTACTAGGATCCTACCGTGTCTCAGATACTTTGGTTTTATGGATAATACGATCCGACGTGGTCGTGGCTCTTCCGTCTTATGAATAGAGAAGCTCGCTCCGAACTTCAGCCAGCTCTGGTTTTTGGGTTTCTCTTCTCCTCGCAAAACACACCTTCCATGGACCAAGTAAGACATGTTTTGGGGGGAAAATGTTGATATGCTTTTTTGTCAAAGCTGTCACATGTCAAATATCTGGTGAGCGACGCGCTCAAGCGTCGAAAAGCACAAAGCAGCAGGGTCGAAGTTGTGTCGCAAATGCAAGGACAATGAACTCTTAGTCGGGTCGTGCTCCGAGCTGAAGGCGAGCCGTCAAGCGAGTTCAGGCGCAGCGCCGGTGGGGGTCCGAGGCCCCACAGTCCCGGCGGCGATCGACCTAACCGGTTATGTCAAAACTATGGGCACCTCCCGATTCATCCGATTTTCTCCGTGTTCGGAAGCTCAGATTCCTTCACTTCGGACCGGAAAAATCGCGGATTCCTCCACTTTGCGTTCAGGAGCTTCGACGCCCTAAAACGATGAGATTTCAGCACCAAGAAGTTCGCCCCTTTCTCCTCCTCAAATTTC
This sequence comes from Allium sativum, assembly GCA_030737875.1. Lineage (NCBI taxonomy): Eukaryota > Viridiplantae > Streptophyta > Magnoliopsida > Asparagales > Amaryllidaceae > Allium > Allium sativum. The sequence goes on from CM060918.1 coordinate 946,851,947, forward strand.
GAATCCCTTGGTGGGGGGTCGAAATTTTGAGCCCCCCAAGGGGTTCGAAATTTCGAGCCCTGCGCCTGGGGGCTCGAATTTCCTGTTTCGGAGCTACTTTTGGGGTGCAAAATTTGCTGTTTATGGGCCCCACTTCTCACTTACTCCCACCTAACCTTCCTCCTGTAAATACCCCAAGCCTTGGCCTTCATTAGGAGGCTTCTCCTTGGGAATTTTTGGATACATGTGAGCTCCAAAGACCCATTAATGGCTTCCACCATTTCCACCATGGCCACGGGAGATGAGATGGATAATTAAAACATGACATGCATGTTTTCCTTCAACACTTGAACATTAACAAGGGTTTTCATGCTACTTTTGAACTTCATGGACATGAGAACCCAACTTGGATACTGTTGACCAAGTCAACGCTTTTCAACAAAGAAGAAGAAGGGCAATTTAGTCAAAGTGTAGACCAAGCACATATTTTTGGTATTCTATTATAACACTTTGTACTTAGCTATTGTCCGAACTTGTGCAACTTTGTAATCGACAAAAGGAATGATGAATGAATATTATAAAGTGGACATATGCGTTAGTGCCAAACCACTATAAAAGCTGTGTGTAGCGACCAGGAATTTTCGACCCTGAAAATCGACACAAAAACACCATGTCGAACATTCAAGCATCGAAAACACCAGAGCGTTATGAGAAAGAAATTAGAGGGTGAGAAAAGAAAGAAAGAAATATTAGAATAGAAGAATAAGAAGATCAGAATCTCACAGCGGAACGAGTAAAATGTAATATATCAAATCCCTTTACACCAAAAGAAATTGTATATACATACCAAACATCAAAGTACATCATATATCAGACACAGCGGAAATAAACTCTAAATAACTAACAGTTAAACCTCCTGCTTCCAGCTCCTGAACTCCAAGCGGAAACTGACCTGTAAATATACTTTGTCTGACCCGAGCACATTTGAAGCAAAGAAAAATTCACCCAGATCAGTCTGGAATACTTTCAGTGGTAAATTCACAACAACACCTTGCTTAACTTTAGAAAATCCTTTCGAAAGGAAAGGATAATAGTAAGACCAGCCGATACATAAATATGGACGGTTTTTACCTTACTATAACCCAGAACATTTTTGAAATCCTGTATATCTTCTGATATTATAATTACGTCTAAATACAAATAAATATCAATCTAACAGAATGCTTGCATCTCACGCTCCACATATATAGTATACAATCAAAACCGTGGGCACTTATTGGAGATTGGATTCCGACTATGACAAGGTATGGAACCACCTGCCGATAGTGTATCTCTAGAGAGTAATACACTGGGTTCAACAAGAACATCTTGCAACCCGACCATACATGACTGAACACTCATTTCTCTTGAGTGTATCGAATATATTGTCACCTACGGTTGCTAGCAACATAACCGTTCCCAGGAGATATAGAAATGAAAAGAAGTAACAAAATGAATATTCTCTAGATGGTGACAATACACCGTAATGGGTGCGACCCACATAGCCATGCTGCCTGCCTGATTTTTGTCATTTCCTGATTGTGAGACTTGAGGTTATAATTCTCTTTTTTGAACATCTGGCCACCATTCACTTTGAACGCTACATCGTCAGATCCGCCCACACCAGTTGTCCTGGGACTGGACAACCCGAAGGCACCCTCCTACCACATCCTAGGAATCACCCTGTAAATTAGTACCGAATAGTCCTTGCAATCCAGAGAATCCAATCACGACAGAATCACGGTTTATCCCAGGGAGCGACCCAGAGATTATAAGTAAATCTTCCGTTTATGAAGATCTACGGTCTTCGTTGCTCCATCTCGATCATCGTCTGATTCCTTCCACAATTACGTATTTACTGGTCAGAATGGTTTCGAATATAAATTCGATCTCGGTCTTTCCGTACCAACAATCGATAATTAGCCAGATTTGATAGTCGGTTATTTAACTATCAAATAAACAAACATTCATCCATAAAAACAAAATATATGTACTAGTTCAGTATCACTTTCCTCTTTGATAATTAATGAATGGTTAATTTGAACTTCAATATCTTTAATACTTGGGAAAACGTTTCCCTTTTTCTTATATACTATAAGAATATTAAATTATCATCTCACTTCCACTTCGTTAGCTCCCATTGTAAATTAGTAAGTGAATAAATATCTAAATACCAACCCCGAAGACCGAAACCAACATTAGATTGACACCTCGAAAGTTACTCAAATAAACCAACGTACCATAGATTCTAATTTCTTTAAACTACACCATACTCCTTACCATATCTAGTAAATCTTTTTAACATTTTAAATAAGCCATTGATTCAAATGAAAATCAAAGATTATATTTAGAAAACTTAATTAAAAACCTATTATAAACCTTTTCCGATTATAACTTCATCCAACTCCATTTCTTGTTTTAAAATACGCGATTTAAGATCGGATCCAAAACATAATCCACCTAACCAATTTTAATCCACTTTGGTTTCTATTTCCATCTCAATTTCATATTTTATATTACTAACCCGTCATTTATTCGTTACATTGAAAATGATATTGTATCTTTATTTACCAATCTCCCTTTCATTCCTTTATTTCAAAACATCCTTATATATACGCCAAATCTCATACATTACCTTTATCTTGCGAAGATCGCCATATATTCTTAACTCAAGAAAATAAAAAATTCATGATTCAAACTTGAGTTAAACCCTGTTAAATTATTCATTGTTTACTTTGAAACTTACCATTTCAATTTCATTATGAATCTTGCCAATAACGTTGCAATATTATCCTGTAATAAACCAATTTTCAACACCCTTACTGTTACAAGCTAATATCATTCCTCGATAGTAGTGATGCCGTTCAGGTTGGGGTTTTTTAATTACCTCTCAGACCTTGACCGACAATGTTCTTATCTCAGAATAGATAAAAGTTTGAAACGCCCAACCTATCATTTCCAATTTCTATTTTCTCACAAATATGGTTTTTTATAACCATTTTTCCAATTGGCATATTTATTTTCAAAATAAATCTCTTTTACTTTTTATTCAAGTGAAGTTAACTAACGCAAAATCTTTTGCTTTAATCCTCTGTAATATAACTCATTTTCTTTTGGTTTTATTTTAAAATCCACTTACCACGTCCTTTACACAAAATCCAACTAAGTGCTTACCCTTTTCATTAATACGTTAATCTTCCTCCTTTAAATATCGCATTTTAGATTTACTTTTTTGTCTACTAGTTTTAGTAATTAAGTAAACAAAAATCTTTATTTAAATCTTTTATGACATATCCTTTATAAACTGAAAACTACTTCACATGTCTTTGCTAGCACTTAATTTATTTATTAAGTACACTTACTTAAACCGCCATATTAGCTTCACAACTGATTCCATAACTTTGGCATACATTGCTTTTAACACAATTCATTCTTAGTGTCGGTTACTTTTTAACGTGCGTCCATTTAAGAAACGAGTTTCTTTGATTATTATTAATTACAATAATAATTAATTTCATTATTATCTAAAGTGAACTAGTTTACTTCATTAAAATAGATCAGTTAATCATTTAACGACGTTATTTAATAATAACTACTTTACTTATGATTTATCAATCATAAGCATTTTTAAATATCATTAAAAGGTAATTAATATTTAAGAAATATTATTAATCAAACTAATGGTTCGTTAAACCCTTTCCATTTGATTAATCGAAAAACAATCAATTCTAATTATCAAATTTAAATTAAACAGTTGACTTTGTCAGCTTAAAATATTAGTTATTTATTAACTGATTCCGATTGCATCTCTCATTAGATTAATATAATTAATCTAATTATATTGCTTAAGTGTTTTACTTAAACAGTTGTTTTCAAATAATGACCCATACGTTAAATTCTGGCTATTACACTTATAAATATCGCTGCTAAATATTATAGAAATATTTTTATAAAACCATTTATAAATATCGTCTTAATTTTTAAACTTTTATTTTAAAAAGAAAATCACTTTTAAAACTATACTTCAATTATACAATAAATTTTATAATTGCAATTACATCACTTCACCTAATGATGAACTAACAGCGTTTCAAATCATTTGCTGCTAATAACATAATCAATACCTTGGATTTCAATTCAATGTTCAGTATATAATCACCCATCATCATTCAAACATGATATAGTGTTGTTTTGGGGTAAACAGTTCATATTTAGATAATATGGATAAATAAAGAACACATAAAATATTTGAGGAATTTGGTCGGATTCCTCCAACCTGTTCTTCCCTGCATCACAGACCATAATAATATTTGACAATTATTTAAATAAATCATCCAATATGACATATTATAAATGTCGACAACCATTTAACGCACCATAAGCAATCAAGGCATTCAATTATCCAATTTCTATGATTAAACGATGAATTATATTTTTATATGAATTTAACACATCATAGCAGTCCAGAAAAGTGTGAGAATTAACTCACGATTATTTTTACGATTTCCGGTGGTTAATTCAATTTTAAACGAACGTTTAAAATTAAACAAATTCCAACTGCTCCCGGTTTCAATCAAATCAGCTCGACTGTGTTAGTTTCGTCACCATGATTCCAACGAATTGTGTTTCATCTGGATTGGTTAACGCATGAAATAGTTAATGGTATTACTAATATAAATTATCATTAATTAATTGTTTTTTTAAATAAAACTTGATTATGTTTTAAAAATACTTACTCATCATCATTCGTTTGTTAAGCAAAAGGGTGAACCGCTATTTCCCGCATCATGCTTCCTCAGTACTTGGCCGCATGTCCCAAAATCTATCTCCCCTCACGTCGAAGAGAAACTGGCACCAAACTTCCCAACGCACATACCAACTCCAACATGCATCTTCACCCCAACTTCATGTAATCTTCTCATCACCATGCTACAGCAAGTCCGCAACTCAAAATGAACCCACACCCTGCACCGAACTTTACATGCCATGTGCACCTCAATTCCTTTCAGCACTTGAACTCCAACAGTGCCTGCACAAACTCCAACTCCTACCATATTATATATATTCGGATTCCCTTACGTGTCCACCAAGCTTGCACCAACGCTGGCTCCAAATTACACACAGTCAGTACCCCTTCCTCCAAACATTCGTAGTGTCCTCTTCACTCATCGTTTATAAATGTTTAGTTCTAGCGTCTACATGCCACATCCGTAACTCCTCTTTTATACAGCAACCCATCCCATCTTCACGCTATACTCAGCTCTGCCCTGTTGTCTGAAACGCAACCTAGCCCCTCAAATTTACTCACGATACTCCCATACTCCTCCTATCCTATACTTGTCGGACCCGACATCTTCATATTGAACATCACCCACTACTTCAAACCACCACTCTAAACGCCTCGGTCCACCGGAATCCGACCCCTGTCGCCAAGCCGACCGCCTTTGACTTAGCTCCCCATCATCCGCTTCATCTCCAGCATTTTGAAACTCTTCTTTTACCCCCGAACTGTTCTTCTTGCTCGCAAACAGCTACAGTAGAAACCATCTTCTTGGCTGACACTTCTCACCAACTTCGATGCACACCTCACCACACACCATTCCAACTCCGTCCTTCCATCTACCCGTACTTGATGACACATACGAGAATGAAAAATGTGGGGTTGTTTTTAATTAGTTTGTCAAAAGAGAATTGCTTACGGGGTTGGCTTATTTTATGGAGAAGGAAAGTTTGGCAAAAGTTTGGCTTCAAGTTTTTCGAAAGCTTGCATTAATTGGTGAGAAGGAAATCAGCCACCCTTTTGTTGCTGAAAGGTTGAAGATGTGCAGTATATATATATATATATATATATATATATATATATATATACATATATAAGAATATGGTGTGGGGAGCACGCTACTAAAATCATTTTATATACTGTAACTTGGCTGGCATGATGTGAAAATGTGGCGGTAAGGAAAATTAAAATATACAAATACGAATGTGCTTTTTATTCCTGTGAGCAAATGTCTTTGTGTGGTGAGCAAGGTATGGACGAAGTGTGGAGCGCAAGGCATTCTATTAATTTATTTTTTTACACAAGGTCAAGAAGGTACGTGTTAGAAGAAAATTTGTTTTGCTCTTCTGCAATTTTATACATGTTAGAAGAGAAGTAAAAAGTTAAATTGTTATATCATATCCATACGCCGATTTGATGGTATTCATATGTTTGAGCGTGTTAATCAAAGCAATGAGCGATAATAATACACCGTACTTTGAATGTACAACATTTTTTTTAAGGATAGGCATGAGTATTTATAAGTACTTAAATTAATTACTTAAGGGATGAGTTTATATGTGTGTGTGTATATATATATATATTTATTTATTTAATTTGGCATTAAATTTTACTGCTAACTGTTATTTATAGTTAACCATTTAATACACATACCGCACATGAAAATTCTAATAATAATGAAAACACCACCACGTCTTGACATTCCGGTTCCATTGAAACTAATTTTGTTGAAAACGGACTCTGTTTGCAAAAAAAAAAAAACTATTTAGATCTCCCTTTATTCATTCATTCACCTTTAAATTTCGCGCACCGACAAAACAACTCCAATTGACTTCAAGCTGGAAATCTAGCAATAACATGTGATACGCATTCCAATAAAACTCATTTCGCTGAAAACGGAGGCTGTTTGAAAAACGGTTATTTGTAATGCTTATTTAATGTCGATATAATATTATAAAATTCCAAAACAATCCAATTAAATAATAAATAAATTATTATCATAAATATTTAAATAAAATAGTATATCACTTCAAATATAAATGAATGTGAAATTTAAAGCTCAACAATAATATTTTCGAATTAAATGATATTCAGATTCTATCCAAATTCCGATCGAATATACGTTATAATTTATTAACAAATCCATAACGTTTATTTGAATATTTGAATTGGACATAACTTACAATTAATATGATGAAATCCCGATTTTTCTCTATCATTGGAAAAATATAATCACATAGATTCAAGCGGTTCTTGTTCCACAGAAACCCAACTTATATCGGACCATGTATATTCAGTTAGAGTTCAAAATTCAATATTACGAATTACCTCATTGTTTCGAGCTCGTTTTAATTAATTTATAAATTTATATATTTGAACTCCATTTTAAATAAATAAATTCGATATAAAATTCATTAATATCACCAAATCAATATTTAAAATGGATTTAAATATTCGTAATTAATGTTCAAAAATCTAGGATGTTACATTCTTCCCCCCTTAAAAGAATTTCATCCCCGAAATTACAAGGTAAAGAGAATGACACGAACCAATAATTTTAAAATAAATATATTTTGAATTATCATCAAAATAAATTTAGACTCTTAAAATTTCCAAAAATTCCGTCAGCACCTTCTCTGCGTGGTTCAATTGGTACAACTACAATTGCCACTCCGGCTCAACATCTCCAATAGAAAAAACAAAACCAAATGGCTACCCAACTCAGGGGTATAAAATCAATTACCAACCAATCAATATTAAGGTTTACCTATTTGTCGGGCATCTCAATTCCAATTTTGAAACAAATCGATTAACTAATCTTCATTTTCCAATTTGTACTTCCAATCTGTGTAACCAAATCAAATCATCTACATAGCCTTCTGGATTCTGCACTTAACTCCACTTATACTGCAAATAACAAATACATGGATAAATAATTCATTTTAATTTCATTTAACTTCTTATTATCTTCAACTTGATTGGTTAAATCCAATTAATACTCAATATTGATATCCACTGGTCTGTGTTTACTTAGGTTAAACATATACTAACATCAATCGATTAATATCTGATCGATTTCCATTGTTACCCATTCGATTTCCAAATCCCAATTTATTGTTTTCAATTTCACTTAACCAGGTTAAGTCTTACTTCCATATCTACTCAATCAATTGGTTTCTAACCAGATCAATTCCATTTCAATTCATTCATTCAGGGTCATTAGACTTCCAAATTGGTTTCAATGAATGTTTAAATCTATACTCATGCACTCAACCATTCAATCAAACAAGGCACAATCAACAAACCAAATCATTTTGATTCGTATTTAACTTTAATGTTAACTTTGATTCCAAATTAAACTTTACATTGAAGTTTTATTTCAAATTTCATACTTGAAATTCCCATCTAGTTCGATCATTTCAATTTTATAATCCACTTTGAATTCTAATTAAAACCATCATTAGTCAGTTAATATAATAATTTAAGAAAATTACAACTTTACTGCTTTGTAAAATATATTGGGCCAAAAATGATTTTGTAACAAATTACAAATACGCACACTCAAATATATACTCACACTCAATCTAGGATATTACTAATCCCATCTCTATTGAGTTACGCCACAGATCTAAGATTTTTACTAAACCATATGCTCTGATACCAACTGTAGCGACCAGGAATTTTCGACCCTGAAAATCGACACAAAAACACCATGTCGAACATTCAAGCATCGAAAACACCAGAGCGTTATGAAAAAGAAATCAGAGGGTGAGAAAACAAAGAAAGAAATATTAGAATAGAAGAATAAGAAGATCAAAATCTCACAGTGGAACGAGTAAAGTGTAATATATCAAATCCTTTTACACAAAAAGAAAATTGTATATACATACCAATCATCAGAGTACATCATATATCAGACACAGCTGAAATAAACTCTAAATAACTAACGGTGAAACCTCCTGCTTCTAGCTCCTGAACTCCAAGCGGAAATTGTCCTGTAAATATACTTGGTCTGACCCGAGCACATTTGAAGCAAAGAAAAATTCACCCGGATCAGTCTGGAATACTTTCAGTGGTAAATTCACAACAAACAACTTGCTTGACATTAGAAAATCCTTTCGAAAGGAAAGGATAATAGTAAGACCAGCCCACACATAAATATGGACGGTTTTTTACCTTACTATAACCCAAAACATTTTTGAAATCCTATATATCTTCTGATATTATAATAATGTCTAAATACAAATAAATATCAATCCGGCAGAACGCTTGCATCTCACGCTCCACATATATAGTATACAATCAAAACCGCGGGCGCTTATTGGAGACTGGATTCCGACTATGACAAGGTATGGAACCACCTGCCGATAGTGTATCTCTACTGTAACAACCCGGATTCCGACAAACCGAATTTTTCTCAAAAACCCAGTCTATCGAAACCCGAGTTGGGCGCTCTGGTATCCTCCAAAAAAAGAGAAAGATAAAGAAAACATATTAGAATTCGTAAGCATCTTATAGCGGAAGGAATTCAAAGTATAATATACTTTAAATATAGCTTTACCTTATAAAACATACTGCCTAACCAGTATCCAAAGCTTATACCATCTCTGTCATGAACCTGACCTGGAAGTATGTAATGAGGAGGATGTCAGAACATAAGTTCTGTGTGAGTGGACTTAGAATAAACTTCTATATAATCCTACATATACCATTCAGTTTTATTTTCTTGCTTATTAGGTTATTCGCGATATTAGCTCTCTAGGCTATACTCACGTCCCACTAGTAGATTAACCTAATACAAACGTATATGTAGATACCCCCAACTCGTATAATCCTTTCCATGTATATATACAGTCCTTTGTCGTATTTCATACAGGCTTCATCATGTAAATCTATACTGCTTTAGTGTAGTGCCACCATTCTCGAAATCGTTTGGACTACCACTCTTGATCTTGCTAGATTCCGTTTATTACCTAGATCTAATCTAGGGTTTTCTATCCAGCGCTTCCTAGATTCAACCAGGGTTTACGCTACCCAAGGCCACTAGGGTTTATGCTACCTATTGAACGCTTTCTAGATCCGACCAGGGTTTATGCTACCTAGGGCCACTAGGGTTTATGCTACCTATCGAACAATACCCCTAGTCTAGGACACACTACCCAGAGCGATATATGTTTCTAGACTTTACGTCCCAATCGTGCCGTTAAACGTGCTAGATATCTAGTTGCACATGTCCTCTATATGTGCGGCCCGAGTCCCGTGGTAAGGCTAATCAAGAAACACGGAACTCGATCAAGAGCTTTAAGTTATCTACCGATGTAGATGCTAAGGTCTGTTATATCTGTATGTGGCTATGGTCCCACTTGACCCCTCCCTCAACTAATGAAAGGCACCCAAGAAAATCAAGAATGAGAACTGTACGCAGGACCTCTATGCCCCATAAACCTATTGGCCACCCTCACCCATAACTAGATAGCAAAGTATATGGTCTTTTGGAGTTCTCCGCCTTCCCGCTTGCGTATCACGATTGACTCAAGATTGTAGGTAGACGACGACGTGCTATCATAGGGCTAAACAAGATATTACCGCCTCACGCTGACCCATCCTAGTCTTTAGGTTGCTTATATTGCAACCAAGGCATACCCATGGCTCTTCTAACGTAGACCTTAACCCTTGTGAGCCCAGGAGGATCATCTGCAACCTCACAGAGGGATACCAAGAGTACCCTCACGTCCCCTCGAAGCTGCGTGCTTCGTAACCCAGTTCGTTGGAGCCTTCTTAATGATCAGATGGATGTTCGCTCCTCCTCGTGTTCTACTTGGATGTCTTGACTAAGGTTTACTACTTAGTTCTCTTGACTAAGGTTTACTACTTAGTTTCCTGAATCGTTAGCTTTCTTAACTAAGGTTCGCTACTTAATTTCCTGAATTGTTAGCTTTCTTAACTAAGGTTTACTACTTAGTCCTCTTAACTAAGGTTTACTACTTAGTTCTCTTAATCGTTCGTTTTCTTAACTAAGGTTTGTTAATTAGTTCCTTTTAACTAAGGTTTACCAATGAATTCAAGCATGACTTAAGTTCTCTTTATCAAATGATAGCGTACAGGTGTTTTCCCACATTTTCAGCTTAGATTAACTTATTTCATGGTAAAAGTCGTCCCACCCTTCGAGTCTTGTATTACATCTTAAGTCATATTCATTTCTTATCCCTAGGATAAGTTTATGTATTATTTAATCTTATCATTCCCCACTTTTCCTTGCTTTGATATGGTTATATTGGTTAAGTTTGCCCATGTGTTCCAGTTGACTTAACCCCCAATCACGTATTCAATTCAACCCACATACCATGCTAAATTGGTTAAGTGTTCTCTATCAGTTCATGTTGACTTAACCCGCCCATATATCATGTCAAATTGGTTAAGTGTTATCTAGCGGTTCACGTTGACTTAACCCACCCATATATCATGTCAAATTGGTTAAGTGTTATCTAGTTTTTCATGTTGACTTAACCTTACCATACTAGCATGTGTCATTAGCATTAATTAATTATTAATGCCCAACCTCTCACATTAGACCTATTGTTGCGATCACTGGATGTGCCGGTTGGTTCTGGGCAGGATTACACCATAACTCAATCTAACCTCGGGTTTCAAGCACGTTATGACTAACTTCTCACATTAGAACCTATTGTTTGCGGTCATTGGATGTGCCGGGCGGTTTTGGGCAGGATTACACCGCAAACTCATTCTAACCTCGAGTTAGCCATGTTTCATGTTTAGCCAATTAACAATTCATGTCTATTCTAGGTGTCATAGGCCAATTATAAATTTACAAGCATGTTCTTGTTCATTCTAGATATCAAATGTCAATTACCAATTCACAAGCATGTTCATGTTCAAGTTATGCCACTATTGTCAATTTCATGTTTTGTGTCGAGTTCCATAATTACATAAAAACATGGTTTTTCCAACATATTCCATTTTTAATTATGTTTCTAGGATCTTAACGGCATATCCAATTTTCAAGTCTAAAATCAAGCTTTACCCAGAAACCCCAATTTAGGTTCATGCTTATAATCCCGTTAATAGGCTATACCTATTATTCCAGTTTCTCATACATGTGTTCCTAACAGGTTGCTATCATTCCTCATATGTTGGTTAAGCTTATTCATATGTCAAGTGCTACTTAACCCATTTCTACTTTGCTTACACAACCATTCGTGTAATAATCTTTTTACCCAAATTGCCTAATTCATTGATTAAATCTCAAGCTCTTCCCAAATAACTATAATTTATGCACTGTTGACCTTGGCTCGAAGGTAGCCAAAGTTTCAAAAATAAAAAGGAAGAATAGGGAAGAGGAATAGATTAAGTATACAAAGATTATTTTAAATTGCAACATGAATTTTAATTGAGGAATGACGAACGATAATAATATTATTATGCATGAAGTGTATTGTAATCCCACTCACTGATTTAAGAACGGATCTTGAATTCTAGGATCTGATTTCTAAAACTGAAAACCTATCCCTCGATCGATCCTCTAATTAAGATTTGATTCTTAGAAAATAGTTGTTGAAGTCGTTGAATTAGCCTTTAATTCTCTACTTGAATTCTAACGAAGAACTTGAGCAGCATAACCCAGTCTTTGATTTATTTTGATATGAATTAGGGCAGAGTATAGGCATAATTAAGATGTGTAGAGAAAACTGTAGCCTTAGGGGTGTTTATATAGGTACTCAGGACCTTATCGTACACGCAGCGCTGAATCGGCATTGAACCCAATTAAGAAAATATTTCAGGTTCACAAATGAATCTAGCCAAATCTTATTGTACACGCAGCGCTGAGTCAGCATTCGGTCCCGCAAGCTGTTTTGGCGCAGAAATTCGAATTTCGAATGTTTGAATTGTTTTGGTGTAGAAATTTGATTTTTGAACTTTTGAATTTCTGGAATTTATTTAACTGTTTTATCCACATGAAATATTCTTATATGTATACAATTACTCTACCGACCATTTTACGTGTATATATATATATATATATATGCAAAATTTTCATTTTATTTTCAAAATTCAAATGATGTTGCACCGTTATTTGATTCTTGGCATATTTCATTGACTGTAGCCTTATCTTGAATTTTATCTTTTGTATACATATATTTATGCATATATATATATATATATATATCTCATATATATACATGTATTTTCTGTATTTCCTTATATGTACGTTCTTATCCTTTCAAATTTTGAATTTGTATACGTACATATATTTGCATGTTCAGTTGGCCCTCTCTAAAACAAAGATAAAAATGTGCCGCCGCCGGGGTTCGAACCCCCGACCTCCATGTTACAAATCCAATGTCTTAACCAACAGAGCTATGAAGTCTTTTGTTAATAAGTCTTAGAACAATGATAATTATTGTTCTCTCCTTACTTTTCTTTTTCATGTTAGTTACAATACTTAAATTAAACCATTGCATGAATCTTTTTCTTTTAATGTTAATGCATTATGTTTGCAAATCAGTGCATGCAACATATTTACATTGCATGCAACCAATCCATTCATTCTTTTAATGCATGCATCACATTTTTTCATTGTATGTATTTATTACATGCAATCCTTATTTTATTCTTTATTTTATATTTTAATTTGTTTATATATATATATACATATACATATATATATATATATATATTTCTCTTGTGCGTATACAAACTTCTAGGCTTAATAACTTCTTCATATGATGTCCGTTTTACGCAAACCAGGTGTCTGCCTTGACCAGAATTCCGAGACGGACGCAATGGTGATGTCCGTTTTACTTAATTCCTGATATTTAAATTAAGTATTTTTATTTTCTTATCTCTTCGATTACACACATTGTTATCGCATTAATTTCCTTACTCTTCAATGTACGAATTAATTTTTCATTATACGTCACCATTATTTACCTATCTATGCATATATACATATTTGTACATTTTTAATTATATTAAAAATGTGGGGTGTTACATCTAGAGAGGAAAACACTGGGTTCAACAAGAACGTCTTGCAACCCGACCATACATGACCGACCACTCATTTCTCTTGAGTGTATCAAATATATTGTCACCTACGGTTGCTAGCAACATAACCGTTCCCGGGAGATACAGAAATGAAAAGAAGTAACAAAATGAATATTCTTTAGATGGTGATAATACACCCTAATGGGTGCGACCCACATAGCCACTCTGCCTGCCCGATTTTTGTCATTTCCCGATTGTGAGGCTTGAGGTTATAATTCTCCTTTTTAAACATCTGGCCACCATTCGCTTTGAACGCCACATCGTCAGATTTGTCCACACCAGTTGTCCTGGACTAGACAACCCGAAGGCACCCTCCTACCACATCCTAGGAATCACCCTATAGATTAGTAGCAAGTAGTCCTTGCAATCCACAGAATCCAAACACGACAGAATCACGGTTTATCTCGGGGAGCGACCCATAGATTATAAGTAATACTTCTCTTTATGAAGACCTACGGTCTTCGTTGCTCCATCTCGATAATCGTCTGATTCCTTCCACGATTACGTATTTACTGGTCGGAATGGTTTCCAATTTAAATTCGATCTCGGTCTTTTCATACCAACAATCGATTATTGGCCAGATTTGATAGCCGGTTATATAACTATAAAATAAAGCAACATTCATCCATAAAAACAAAATATATGTACTAGTTCAGTATCGCTTTCCTCTTTGATAATTAATGAATGGTTAATTTGAACTTCATTATCTTTAATACTGGGGAAAACGTTTCTGTAACAACCCGCATTCTACGCATCGGAGGATCATAGATTATTTATTTCTTTCCCATATGAAGTCGTATGGTCATGTAACTTTGGGAAACATCTATTAGAGTCATTTCCCATGTTCATGAGTTTTGTCGATTTTTAAATGACCATTTTGCTCCCTAGCTGATCTTGTTTTGCCCATAACTTTTGATTGGAAAGGAATTTTGACCTGACACCACTTCCATTAGATTCGTTTGATGGTTTACCTTTCCGTAGAGTGGTCACATGTGAAAACCGGACTTACCGTTTGGGAGATATGGCTGAAACAAGGTTTGGAAGGTGAAAAACTGCTTAACCGGGCCAAATAGGGTGATTAGTGAATAGGCCCATAACCCACTTCAGGATTAGGGTTATGGGGAGGCTGAAAAGGGTTAGAGAATCATTTCATTTCAGTTTTCTAGCCTCCACTTATCTCCAAGAAACCCTAAAAATGGCCTCCAACATTTAAATCACCTCCAAATCATCTTCTAATCAAGGATTAAGCTTAGCAACATCAAATCAAGGGAGATTGTAACGACCCGCGTTCTACGCATCATAGGATCGTAGGATATTTATTTCTATCACATACGAAGTCGTATGGTCATGTAACTTTGGGGGACGACTATTGGGGTCATTTCCCATGTTCATGATTTTTCCCGATTTTTAAATGACCATTTTACCCCTAGTTATCACTGTTTTGGCCATAACTTTTGACTGGAAAGGAATTTTGACCTGAAACCACCTCCATTGGCTCCGGATGATGGTTTCTCTTTCCGTCGAGTGGTCACATTAGCCAAACGGACTCACCATTTGGGAGATATAGCTGAAACAAGTTTCAGATGGTGAAAAACAGCTTAATTGGGCTTAAACGGGTGATTAGCAGCTAGGCCCAAGGGGAATTTCGGGTTTAAGGGGATATAGGTGCTGATTAGGGTTAGAAAACATTTCTTTAGACATTTTTCAGCCGCCACTTTCATTCCTCTTAACCGAGTCATGGCCTCCACTCTCTAAATCTCTTTAAAACACCCAAAAATCACCTTCTAATTGAAGATTAGGCTTAGCAAACATTAAATTAAGAAGAAAAAGCACCAAAGCAAGGTTGGAGCTGCTGTATAAGATTGGGAACAGCGCCAAATCAGAGAATATTTCAGTTTTGGGGTTCTAGTTGTGGCAAAGGTGAGTGATAGCATCATTTTGACACTAATTACGGTTAATTAAGGGTAATTAGTGAGGATTAGCGAATTTATACACTAATAAATTCTGTAAAAATTCTTAAAATCCTAAAATAATGTTTTAAGGCTCTGTTAGAAATTTGGGTTAATTTCGATGTGTTTTGCTAATCGTATGCTTAAACATGATTAAGAGGGATTATGGGAAAATGTGAGGTTTTAGCCACTTTTGATCCATTTTGGTTCATTTGAATTGTTGTTAGGTGTTTGTGGTTGTTCTTACATGTTGCTATGACTCTATGGTATGTTTTATGATTGAGTAGAATAGTTAGATTGGTCGAAAACGTCGTCGAATGGCGTAGAAAGCTCGCTGGAAAGTTGCAGAAATGTGCAGGTTCCGAACCGGATCGGATCGGAGTAGAGGGTCGGATCGGATTTGTGAACTGACCAAGGAAATCTGAACTGGATCGGAGCTTGTCACTGGAGGAGGATCGGCGAGAAGGAAGGCTGTTTGCTTAGAGTTGGAGTGGACAAGGGGGATCGGATCGGAACTAGGGAGCGGACCGGATCGAAACTAGGGAGCGGATCGGATCGGAGCTGTGGAGCGGATCCGATTGGAGAGGATCGGATCAGAGTAAGCTAAGGGGGCGGAGCGGATCGGCAATTGGAGAAGGACAGGATCGGGTATGGGAACTTAGAAGGGAGCAACCACCGAACCAACCAGAGAATAGGCACTAAACTTCCGAACCGAACCAAGTGGAGAACCCGAACCGAAGGACTACCGAACCGAACCGACGAAGATGATGACTACCGAACCGAACCGAATTCCAGGACTGCGCGACAACTCTTCTGAAGACCCACTCCAATTCGACCTAAACCCGAGATGCAAAGGTAGTCCAAATGAGAAGCTAGAGCTCAAGATCCAGATGGGAATCAACGAGTTCGCTTCATGGTTGGACTTTGCTGCGGGACGTGTGCCAAGGAGTTGTCGACGTCTATAGCTTTGGACCACTATGGTAGGAGGTACGAAGGCGGATTCAGGGCCATTATGGCATAGGTAGAACCAAGGGCTACGACCAATGAAGTGGGTCATTGAAATGTTGAGTCATGACTCCAAGTGTTTGGCTTGGTCACAGCAGGGTTTCTACAAGTCGGGATTCGTCGTTACCTCAGTTTGTCTAGTGTTCCAAAGTGGTAGATATCGTATGATTTACGCACTGAGTGAGAGATGTGAGGATGGTTGCTATTGATGATTTGTTTGCTATCATTGTGACATGCACACCCCACCCCCGTATTCTTACACTATTTATTATGGCACCTTAGAGCATCGTACGGTATGTGGTACTAACTCTTTGGTTGCAGGTCCAGGTTCAGGTATGGTTTAGTATACCTGTTATCATTCTGTTTAGATGCTTATCGCTCATACCAGGCTTTATGTCTGACCCAGAGTTTTATGTCTCCTCTTATTACTCTGGGTGCTCACACGAGCAGACTAGAGACAGGTTAGCTGGTGATGCACGGGTAGATGATCCGGAGACGAGCATGAGGCTTCCACGTACTATATACATAATATTCTCCCTGTGTTGTTGAAGATCACTGTTTGGGCATTGTTGGTGTATCTTCTACTTTAGCTTTCTTTTGTTTAGAGACAGTAAATTTGGAAAATTGTAATAAGCTGTATATGGATTTCCGCTGCTCTGATGATTGATGTTGATTTTAGTTATCAGCTTATGCACTGTCTCGCCTGTTTTATGTCAAGTATGTTATTATTATATTTTATCCCATGCGCTGTGAGACATTCTACAGGTTCCTTGATTAGTTCATTCTTTTCTTTCTTTTCTTCTGACGACTGTTCTGTGCTAGCTGGGTATGTGTACAGCGCACTTTCGGAGGAAATGCAGGCTGGTGCGGGACGGGCCGCCACACTTGGTATCAGAGCTCTAGGTTGCGTAGTTAACCTAGGGAAGTTATCAGGGAGAGATAATATACGTATACGAAAGAGCGTATTTGTGGTTATTTTGGTTTTCAAAAGCTATATATATACTATTAGTAGTATAAGGATGAAGTCGTACTGCACTAGCACCACTATGGAGTCGTTAATCATTTCCTTTTTCAGATTGACGATGAGCCGAGATACTAGAGGTGCTGGTAGGGGAGCCAATAATGGGAATGCTGCTGACATGAGGACGATGTTTACAGACCTCATGAGAGAGATGCTTAGAGATGTTCAGAGGGCAGCCCCCAATGGTGGAAATGGTGGTGGTCCAATAGTGCAGGCGCCGAGGGTCGACTTCGCCAAGCTGAATAAGGACTATACTAGCCTTCGTGGGAAGCCGTTCCACGGAACGGAGTCGGCCACGGATGTTCAAGATTGGTTGGATAGTTGCGAACGTATCTTCGAGGATTTGGGTATCGAGGATGCAATGAAGAGAAAGCTAGCGTCCCGTCAGCTACAAGGGCGGGCAATGAATTGGTGGAATGCTATAAAAGCAGCTACTCCCGAAGACCAGATTACTTGGGTTCAGTTTAAGGCTAGCTTTAGCGAGAAGTTCATTCCAGCGGCCCAGAAGTCAGTGTTGTTCAAGAGGTTCTTGGAACTCAAGCAGAATGGAAGGGCAGTTTCTGATTATATTGCTGAATTCGACACTTTGTCAAAGTATGGGTTATCTCTTATTGATACTGCCGAGAAGAAGAATGAGAAATTCATAACTGGGTTAGATCAGTACTTAGGGGAAAGGCTTATTAACCACATCGACGAGACGTTTGAGTCGATTGTGGGGAAAGCATTAAGATCAGAGAGTCTCTACCCTAAGCCGAAGACTGAGGTTGCATCCGCAGATGAGCCAAAGCCACAAGTAAGTGGTGGAGGCAAGGGTGGTTCCCAGAATAAGAGAAAACAGAACTAGACTAAGGATGGCCAGAAGAAAAAGAATAAGCAAGATGTGGAGTGCTTCAGCTGTGGTAAGAAGGGCCATTATGCAAGTAATTGTCGGGCCAAGCCAGCGGATAGGAAGTGCTTCAACTGTGGCCAAATGGGACATCACAAGGACAAGTGTCCACAGCCCCCT
This sequence comes from Allium sativum, assembly GCA_030737875.1. Taxonomy (NCBI): domain Eukaryota; kingdom Viridiplantae; phylum Streptophyta; class Magnoliopsida; order Asparagales; family Amaryllidaceae; genus Allium; species Allium sativum. The sequence goes on from CM060918.1 coordinate 946,870,789, forward strand.
AAAGAAAAGAAAATGGTGAAAGCATACGCTCTTAATGCTATTCCTTCTTCGTCGAATGCCCCAACTGCGGCGGAGAAGGGAAAGAATGTCGTCATTCAAGGTATGCTTTCTGTTTATGATGTTCCTGTTAGAGTTTTGTTTGATACCGGAGCTTCCAGTTCTTTTATATCTAGTGACCTGGTAGATAGGTTGGGATTGGAGCCCGAGATTGTCGATAGACCTTTAGTAGTGACGAACCCGATTGGTGGTTCGACTAGCCTTAGCATGATTTGTCGTAATGTGGTCTTATCGAGTCATGGATGCATGTTTGTTTGTGATTGCTTTGTTTTGGGCTTTACTGGGTTTGGCATTATTTTGGGAGTAGATTGGCTCCAAAGATATGGGGTGGTGGTAGACTGTGAGGGCTTGTTGGTGACAGCTAGAGCGGATGATGGGCGGAGGATAGTGTTTGGTGGTCTACCCAGTAAGGGGGTATTGGCTAGTTTTCTAAACTCCCTCGACATTCCGCATAGTGAGTTGTCAGGTTTGCCCATGGTTGGCCAGTATCCGGATGTTTTCGAAGAAGTGACCGGACTTCCACCACACCGAGAGATTGAGTTTCGTATTGATTTGGTAAAAGATGCCAGGCCTATAGTGATGCCACTTCGTCGTATGGCACCAAGGGAGCAGCGAGAGCACGAGGTGCAAGTCAGCGATCTTTTGAAGAAGGGATTTATCAGAAGGAGTGTTTCTGAATGGGGAGCACCAGTTGTGTTTGCTACCAAGGCGGATGGTTCCCTTCGTTTGTGTGTAGACTACCGCGAGTTGAATAAAGTGACGAGGAAGAACAAGTATCCTCTACCGCGGATAGATGATATATTTGATCAGTTGAGTGGCGCGAGAGTATTTTCTCAGTTGGATCTCGCGACAGGTTTTCATCAGCTTAGAGTGGAAGCTGAGAGTATAGCTAAAACGGCATTTCGGACGCCGTCTGGGTTTTATGAGTGGTTGGTCATGCCATTCGGGCTGACCAATGCCCCAACATATTTTGTGGATCTTATGAATAGGGTATTCAGAGATCAGTTGAATAAGTTTGTCCTTGTGTTCGTTGATGATATTTTGGTCTACTCGAGGACAGAGGAAGAACACAAGGAACATTTAAGAGTAGCGATGGAGGTGTTGAGAAAACACCAATTGAAAGCAAAGTTTTCTAAGTGCCACTTCTGGAAGAGGGAGGTGAGGTTCTTGGGCCATGTTGTATCAGAAAATGGGATTGCCGTGGACCCGGCGAAGGTGGCTACGGTACAGGATTGGCCTACGCCCAAGAATGCAACAGATGTAAGAAGTTTCTTGGGGTTAGCGGGGTATTATCGTAAGTTTATCCAAAGTTTCTCCAAGATAACAGCACCATTGACCCAGTTGACCAAGAAGAATCAAGCTTTTGTCTAGGATGAAAGGTGCGAGAATGCATTCAAAAGTCTAAAAGACAAGTTGACAAGCGCACCAGTGTTAGTCATTCCTAAGGGGGATAAAGAGATGACGGTATACACGGATGCCTGTGGTACCGGACTGGGTGCTGTATTGATGCAAGGCGGTAGGGTTGTAGCTTACGCAAGTCGGCAATTGAAACCGCACGAGAGAAGATACCCTACCCATGATTTAGAATTGGCAGCGATCGTGTTCGCGTTAAAGATGTGGAGACACTATCTCTTAGGAGAAAGATTTGAGCTGTTTACAGATCATAAGTCGTTGAAGTATCTATTCTCCCAGAAGGATTTAAATCTCCGTCAGCAGAGATGGTTAGAGTTTTTAGCTTCCTATGATTTTGACATCGCATACACACCAGGAAAGGGCAATGCGGTGGCTGATGCATTGAGTAGAAGACATGCCAGCTTAGGAGCTATGTTCCTTGAATGGAAGCAACTGGAGTTTATCGCGGGGTTTGATTTTAGACTAAAGTGCTAATTGGATCCAGAAATGTTAGCAAGTTTGACGATCAGACCCACTTTGATTGAGCGGATCGGCTCTAGTCAGAGGGACGATCCTAACCTATTGGAAATCATCTCCAAGTTAGAGATGGGTATCGATGAGGAGATGAACAAGTATGTGCTTGATCGAGATAGATGGCTTAGAAAGAATGGAAAGCTTGTTGTACCCAACGTAAATGGATTGAGAGATGAAGTGCTTAGAGAATGTCATCACTCAAGGCTAACTATACACCCCGGTGGTAATAAGATGTATCGAGATATGAAGCAGACTTACTACTGGGAAGGGATGAAAAGAGACGTTGGGAAGTTTATATCCAAGTGCATGAATTGCCAGCTAGTTAAAGCCGAGCAAAAGAAACTTAGTGGGTTGTTGCAACCATTAGAAATTCCCGAATGGAAATGGGAGCAAGTCTCGATGGATTTCATCGATGGTTTACCAAGGACTAGATCAGGATATGACAGCATTTGGGTAATTGTAGATCGACTGACTAAAAGCGCAAGGTTTATACCAGCCAAATCGACCAGAACGGCAGCTAAGTTAGCAGAATTGTATATGAAGTGGGTAGTGAGATTTCATGGAATACCTAAAAGCATTGTGAGCGACCGAGACCCGTTGTTCACTAGTGGGTTTTGGAAGAGCTTACAAGAGGCTCTAGGGTCAGAGTTACGTCTCAGTACCGCATATCATCCTCAGACCGACGGTCAGACGGAGAGGGTGAACCGTATTTTGGAAGATCTCTTGAGAGCATGTATATTGGATTTTGGTGGATCATGGGATGACCATTTGCATCTAGTAGAGTTTGCATATAATAATAGCTACCAATCCAGTATCGGTATGGCTCCGTTTGAAGCTTTGTACGGAAGGCCATGCAACTCACCATCATGTTGGATAGAGACTGGCGAGAAGTTTGTGCTTGGACCAGATGTGGTGAGAGAAACGTCGGATAAGATTAAGATCATTCAACAACGAATGAAGGCTGCCCAAGATAGGCAGAAGAGTTATGCCGATAAAAGGAGAAGAGACTTAAAATTCTCCGTTGGCAACTTGGTGTTTGTCAAGATTTCTCCGTTGAAGAGCGTAATACGATTTGGCAGGAGAGGCAAGCTGGCACCAAGATTTGTTGGCCCATTCCCTGTTCTTGGACTAGTCGGGAATTTGGCATACAGAATTGACTTACCGGAGAAGATGGCGGGAGTTCACAACGTATTTCATGTTTCCCAACTAAGGAAGTTCGTTCACGACTCAGATATGACTATTTCACCTGATCAGTTAGAGGACTTCGAAGTAGAACCCGAGGCGGTTGGGAACCGCAAGCCGGCCCGTATTGTCGAGCACGACATGAAGCAACTTCGAAGGAAGGCGGTGAAGCTAGTCAAGGTACAGTGGAGCGAGGACGAGAGTGATTGTACTTGGGAGGCAGCGGAGGACATAAGGAAGAAGTATCCAGAACTCTTTGTCTGGTAAGATTTTGACTTCGATTTAGTTTTTCCGCATGCTAGGATAGGCTTGTTCGCTTGTTTTGCATGATTGATTGTTGTATATGGTTGTTAGGCATGCGGGATCCTTTGTTTTGGGTTAAGGAATTTCGGGGACGAAATTTCTTAAGGGGGGGAGAGTGTAACGACCCGCGTTCTACGCATCATAGGATCGTAGGATATTTATTTCTATCACATACGAAGTCGTATGGTCATGTAACTTTGGGGGACGACTATTGGGGTCATTTCCCATGTTCATGATTTTTCCCGATTTTTAAATGACCATTTTACCCCTAGTTATCACTGTTTTGGCCATAATTTTTGACTGGAAAGGAATTTTGACCTGAAACCACCTCCATTGGCTTCGGATGATGGTTTCTCTTTCCGTAGAGTGGTCACATTAGCCAAACGGACTCACCGTTTGGGAGATATAGCTGAAACAAGTTTCAGATGGTGAAAAACAGCTTAATTGGGCTTAAACGGGTGATTAGCAGCTAGGCCCAAGGGGAATTTCGGGTTTAAGGGGATATAGGTGCTGATTAGGGTTAGAAAACATTTCTTTAGACATTTTTCAGCCGCCACTTTCATTCCTCTTAACCTAGTCATGGCCTCTACTCTCTAAATCTCTCTAAAACACCCAAAAATCACCTTCTAATTGAAGATTAGGCTTAGCAAACATTAAATTAAGAAGAAAAAGCACCAAAGCAAGGTTGGAGCTGCTGTATAAGATTGGGAACAACGCCAAATCAGAGAATATTTCAGTTTTGGGGTTCTAGTTGTGGCAAAGGTGAGTGATAGCATCATTTTGACACTAATTACGGTTCATTAAGGGTAATTAGTGAGGATTAGCGAATTTATACACTAATAAATTCTGGAAAAATTCTTAAAATCCTAAAATAATGTTTTAAGGCTCTGTTAGAAATTTGGGTTAATTTCGATGTGTTTTGCTAATCGTATGCTTAAACATGATTAAGAGGGATTATGGGAAAATGTGAGGTTTTAGCCACTTTTGATCCATTTTGGTTCATTTGAATTGTTGTTAGGTGTTTGTGGTTGTTCTTACATGTTGCTATGACTCTATGGTATGTTTTATGATTGAGTAGAATAGTTAGATTGGTCGAAAACGTCGTCGAATGGCGTAGAAAGCTCGCTGGAAAGTTGCAGAAATGTGCAGGTTCCGAACCGGATCGGATCGGAGTAGAGGGTCGGATCGGATTTGTGAACTGACCAAGGAAATCTGAACTGGATCGGAGCTTGTCACTGGAGGAGGATCGGCGAGAAGGAAGGCTGTTTGCTTAGAGTTGGAGTGGACAAGGGGGATCGGATCAGAACTAGGGAGCGGACCGGATCGAAACTAGGGAGCGGATCGGATCGGAGCTGTGGAGCGGATCAGATTGGAGAGGATCGGATCGGAGTAAGCTAAGGGGGCGGAGCGGATCGGCAATTGGAGAAGGACAGGATCGGGTATGGGAACTTAGAAGGGAGCAACCACCGAACCAACCAGAGAATAGGCACTAAACTTCCGAACCGAACCAAGTGGAGAACCCGAACCGAAGGACTACCGAACCGAACCGACGAAGATGATGACTACCGAACCGAACCGAATTCCAGGACTGCGCGACAACTCTTCTGAAGACACACTCCAATTCGACCTAAACCCGAGATGCAAAGGTAGTCCAAATGAGAAGCTAGAGCTCAAGATCCAGATGGGAATCAACGAGTTCGCTTCATGGTTGGACTTTGCTGCGGGACGTGTGCCAAGGAGTTATCGACGTCTATAGCTTTGGACCACTATGGTAGGAGGTACGAAGGCGGATTCAGGGCCATTATGGCATAGGTAGAACCAAGGGCTACGACCAATGAAGTGGGTCATTGAAATGTTGGGTCATGACTCCAAGTGTTTGGCTTGGTCACAGCAGGGTTTCTACAAGTCGGGATTCGTCGTTACCTCAGTTTGTCTAGTGTTCCAAAGTGGTAGATATCGTATGCTTTACGCACTGAGTGAGAGATGTGAGGATGGTTGCTATTGATGATTTGTTTGCTATCATTGTGACATGCACACCCCACCCCCGTATTCTTACACTATTTATTATGGCACCTTAGAGCATCGTATGGTATGTGGTACTAACTCTTTGGTTGCAGGTCCAGGTTCAGGTATGGTTTAGTATACCTGTTATCATTCTGTTTAGATGCTTATCGCTCATACCAGGCTTTATGTTTGACCCAGAGTTTTATGTCTCCTCTTATTACTCTGGGTGCTCACACGAGCAGACTAGAGACAGGTTAGCTGGTGATGCACGGGTAGATGATCCGGAGACGAGCATGAGGCTTCCACGTACTATATACATAATATTCTCCCTGTGTTGTTGAAGATCACTGTTTGGGCATTGTTGGTGTATCTTCTACTTTAGCTTTCTTTTGTTTAGAGACAGTAAATTTGGAAAATTGTAATAAGCTGTATATGGATTTCCACTGCTTTGATGATTGATGTTGATTTTAGTTATCAGCTTATGCACTGTCTCGCCTGTTTTATGTCAAGTATGTTATTATTATATTTTATCCCATGCGCTGTGAGACATTCTACAGGTTCCTTGATTAGTTCATTCTTTTCTTTCTTTTCTTCTGACGACTGTTCTGTGCTAGCTGGGCATGTGTACAGCGCACTTTCGGAGGAAATGCAGGCTGGTGCGGGACGGGCCGTCACAGAGATCTACACCAAATCAACGTTAGAGTTGTTGCTTAGCATCGGGATATGCATCAAATCAGACATTTATTTTAGATCTAGGTTTTGTTTGTGGCTAAGGTGAGTGATTTGCATAGTTCCTCACTAATTATGGCTAATTAAGGGTAATTAGTGTTAATTAGCAAATTTAAACATAATAAATTTTGGAAAAATGTTAATAAATTCTTAAATGATGTTTTAGACCTCTGATATGAATTTGGGTTAATTTGGTTAAGTTTTGCTAATCCTATCATTAGTTTCACCTAAACATGCTTAAGGGGAAAATATGGGGTTTTGGGTATGTTTGATCCATTTTAACCTATCATATTGATGTTTTGATGTTTGTGGTTGATTATGCATGTTGCTATGACTGTATGATATGCTTTGTGATTGATTTCAATAGTTAGAATGGTCGAAAACGTCGTCGAATGGCGTAAACACTTGCTGGAAAAGTTGCTGGAAAAGTGCAGGTTCTGGACCGGGTCGGATCGGATATGGGGGCTCGGATCGGATAAGTTGAACCGGGCAAGGGATTCGATCGGATCGGAACTTGACACTTGAGAAAACTGGCAAAAAGGAAGGCCATGCTAATTGAACTGGGATCGGATCGGCTAAAAGAGGGGGAATCGGATCGGAACAAATGAAGGATGAGGGAGCTGATCGGAGGCGGAGCACGAACTGGAGGGGAGATGGCAACCCGACCCGACCTGAAGTGGGACACCCAACCCGAACCGACACGGTGGAGTGAACCCGAACCGAACCATTACCAGAGGAAGACCATGAACCGACGCAACATAGGGGACACCCGACCCGAACCGATGGCCAACAGCGAAACCCGACCCAACCCAGTATTGACCAATAACCCGAGATGCAAAGGTAGTCCAATATGGGAAGTTAGAGCTCATGATTGAGTTGGGAACCGATGAGTTCACTTCATGATTAGGCTTTGCTGCGGGACGTGTGATAAGGAGTTGTCGACGTTCATAACTTCGATTCACCACTAAAAATGGATGATGGGCTACTTATCAGTGCAGTAGAGTCATTATGACTCGAGGGGCAAGGTGATGGTAGCAAGACTACGTTATCAGTGCAGTAGAGTCGTTATGACTTGAGGGGCAAAGTGATGCGTAGTGAGACTATGAGCCAGCGCAGATGGGGTGAATAACTCCATGGGGCAAGTGGACATAGCGAAGGATTAGTGGCTACGTTATCAGTGCAGTGAAGCCATTTATGACTTCATGGGGCAAAGTGATCGTAGCAAGGTATGTTAGGTGATCAAAGTGGTGAATATCGTATGCTTTACGCACTGAGTGAGAGAAGTGAGGATGGATGCTATGTTTGATTGTTTGCTATCACTATAACATGCACACCCCCACCTCCGTATCTTTACACCATTTGATATGGCACCTTAGAGTGTTGTACAATATGTAGTGCTAACTCTTTGGTTGCAGGTCCAGGTTCAGGTATGTTTTAGTCTACCTGTTATCGTTCTGTTTAGATGCTTATCGCTCATACCAGGCTTTATGTCTGACTCAGAGTTTTATGTCTCCTCTTATTACTCTGGGTGCTCACACGAGCAGACTAAAGACAGGTTAGCTGGTGATGCGCGAGTAGCTGATTCGGAGGCGGGCAGGAGGCTTCCACGTATTATATAGATATTCTCCCTGTGTCGTTGGTGGTCGCTACTTGGGCATTAGTAGTGTGCCTCCTTTATCTTGCTTTTGCTTTGAGACAGTTTGAAAAGTTGTAATAATGTTTAACTTTGGATCATAAGCTGTACTTACATTTTCCGCTGGTATGTTAGTTGTTTCAGCTTATGCACTGTCTCACCTGTTTTATGTCAAGTATGTTGTTATTATATTTTGTTCTATGCGCTGTGAGACATTCTACAGGTTCTTTGTTGATTCTTCGTCTTCTTTCTTTTCTTCTGACGACCGTCCCGTGCTGACTGGACATGTGTACAACGCACTTTTGGAGAAAATGTCGGTTGGTGCGGGGCGGGCCGTCACATTTGGTATCAGAGTGAGGTTGCGTAGTTAACCTAGGGTAAGACACTAGGGAGAGATAATACGTATATGAGAGAGCGTATTTGTGATTACTTTGGTTTTCAAAAGCTATATATGTATATATACTATTAGTAGTATAAGAATGAAGTCGTACTTCACTAGCACCACTATGGGGACGTTAATCGTTTCCTTTTACAGATTGATGATGAGCCGATATGCTAGAGGTGCTGGTAGGCGAGCCAATAATGGGAATGCTGCTGACATGAAGGCAATGTTTACTGACCTCATGAGAGACATGCTTAGGGAGGTGCAAGGGGCAGCTCCCAATGGTGGTAATGGTGGTGGTCCAATAGTGCAGGCGCCTAGGGCCGATTTCGCCAAGCTGAATAAGGATTATACTAGTCTTGGTGGGAAGCCGTTCCACGGAACGGAGTCGGCCACAGATGTTCAAGATTGGATGGATAGCTGTGATCGTATTTTCGACGACTTGGGTCTTGAGGATGCGATGAAGAGAAAGCTAGCGTCCCGTCAGCTGCAAGGGCGGCGATGAATTGGTGGAATGCTATAAAGGCAGCTACTCCCGAGGATCAGATTCCTTGGGAGCAGTTTAAGGTTCGCTTTAGCGAGAATTTCATTCCAGCTGCTCAGAAGTCATTGCTGTTTAAGAAATTCTTGGAGCTCAAGCAGAATGGCAGAGCTGTCTCGGAGTATATTGCTGAATTCGGCACTTTGTCGAATTATGGGTTATCTCTTATTGATACTGCTAAGAAGAAGAATGAGAAATTCATAACTGGTTTGGATCAGTACTTGGGGGAAAGGCTTATTAACCACATAGATGAGACGTTTGAATCGATTGTGGGGAAAGCATTGAGGTCAGAAAGCCTCTACCCTAAGCCGAAGACCGAGGTTGCATCTGCAGAAGAGCCAAAGCCACAAGCAAGTGGTGGAGGCAAGGGGGGTTCTTAGAATAAGAGAAAGCAGAATCAGACTAAGGATGGCCAGAAGAAAAAGAATAAGCAAGATGTTGAGTGCTTCAGCTGTGGTAAGAAGGGCCATTATGCTAGTAACTGTCGGGCCAAGCCAGCGGATAGGAAGTGCTTCAACTGTGGCCAAATACGACATCACAAGGACAAGTGTCCGCAACCCCCTAAAGAAAAGCAAATGGTGAAAGCATATGCCCTTAATGCTATTCCTTCTTCGTCGAATGCCCCAACTGCAGCAGAGAAGGGAAAGAATGTCGTCATTCAAGGTATGCTTTCTATTTATGATGTACCAGTTCGAGTTTTGTTTGATACGGGGGCTTCCTGTTCCTTCATATCTAGTGACCTGGTGGATAGGTTGGGACTGGTACCCGAGATAGTCGATAGACCATTGGTTGTGACGAACCCGATTGGTGGTTCAACTAACCTTAGTATGATTTGCCGAAATTTGGCCTTATCGAGTCATGGATGTATGTTTGTTTGTGATTGCTTTGTTTTGGGCTTTATTGGGTATGGCATTATATTGGGAGTCGATTGGCTCCAAAGATACGGGGTGGTGGTAGACTGTGAGGGCTTTTTGGTGACAGTTAGGGCGGATGATGGGCGGAGGGTAGTGTTTGGTAGTCCACCTAGTGATAGGGTTATGGCTAGTTTTGTAAATTCCCTCGACATCCCACAGGATGAGCTGTCAGATGTGCCCGTGGTTGGCCAGTATCCGGACATCTTCGAGGAGGCGACCGGGCTTCCACCGCACCGAGAGATTGAGTTCCGTATTGATTTAGTGAAAGATGCCAGACCTATAGTGATGCCACTTCATAGTATGGCACCAAGGAAGCAGCGAGAGCTTGGGGTGCAAGTCAGCAATCTTTTGAAGAAGGGATTTATTAGAAGAAGTGTCTCCGAGTGGGGAGCACCGGTTGTGTTTGCCACTAAGGCAGATGGTTCCCTTCGTTTGTGTGTGGACTATCGCGAGTTGAATAAGGTAACGAGGAAGAATAAGTATCCTCTACCGCGAATAGATGATTTGTTTGATCAACTGGAAGGAGCAAGAGTGTTCTCCCAGTTGGACCTCGCGACAGGATTTCATCAGCTTCGAGTAGCGGATGAGAGTGTTCCGAAAACAGCATTTAGGACGCCGTCTGGATTTTATGAGTGGTTGGTCATGCCATCTGGGTTGACCAGTGCACCAGCCTACTTTGTGGATCTTATGAATCGAGTATTCAGAGATCAGTTGAATAAGTTTGTTCTTGTGTTCGTAGACGATATCCTTGTTTACTCAAGGACAGAGGAGGAACACAAGGGACACTTGAGGATAGTGATGGAGGTGTTGAGGAAACACCAATTGAAAGAGAAATTCTCTAAGTGTCATTTTTGGAGAAGAGAAGTGAGATTCTTGGGTCATGTTGTTTCCAAGAATGGTATTGCCGTGGACCCTGCGAAGGTGGCTATGGTACAGGATTGGCCTACGCCCAAGAATGCAACAGATGTAAGAAGTTTCTTGGGATTAGCTGGATATTATCGTAAGTTTATCCAGGACTTCTCCAAGATAGCAGCACTGTTGACTCAGTTGACTAAGAAGAATTAGTCCTTCGTCTGGGACGGAGTGTGTGAGAATGCATTCAAGAGTCTAAAGGAAAAGTTGACGCGTGCGCTAGTGTTAGTCATTCCTAAAGGGAATGAAGAGATGACGGTATACACGAATGCTTTTGGTACCGGACTTGGTGCAGTATTGATGCAAGGTGGTTGGGTTGTAGCTTATGCTAGTCGGCAACTAAAGTCGCATGAGAAAAGGTATCCTACCTATGATTTGGAATTGGCAGCGATTGTGTTTGCGCTGAAGATGTGGAGACATTATCTCTTGGGAGAGAGATTCGAGTTGTTTACTGATCATAAATCGTTAAAGTATCTCTTCTCTCAGAAAGATATGAATCTCCGTCAGAAGAGATGGTTAGAGTTCTTAGCTTCGTATGATTTTGATATCGCATACACACCTGGGAAAGGTAATGCGGTAGCCGATGCCTTGAGTAGGAGACATGCCAGTTTAGGGGCTATGTTTCTTGAATGGAAGCAACTGGAGTATATCGCAGGGTTTGATTTCAGACCAAAGTGCGAATTGGATCCAGAAATGCTAGCTAGTTTGACGATCAGACCCACTTTGATAGAGCGGATTGGTTCCAGTCAGAGGGACGATCCTAATCAATTGGGAATCATCTCCAAGTTAGAGATGAATATCGACGGTGAGGAGATGACTCTGTATGGGCTTGATCGAGAAGGATGTCTTAGATAGAATGGAAGACTAGTTGTACCCGACGTGAATAGTTTGAGAGATGAAGTGCTTAGAGAATGTCATCACTCAAAACTGACTATACACCCCGGTGGTGATAAGATGTATCGAGACATGAGACAGACTTACTACTGGGAAGGGATGAAAAGAGACGTTGGGAAGTTTATATCCAAATGCATGAAATGCCATCTAGTTAAAGCCGAGCAAAAGAAGCCTAGTGGGTTGTTGCAACCATTAGAAATTCCCGAATGGGAATGGGAGCAAGTCTCGATGGATTTCATCGATGGTTTACCAAGGACCAGATCGGGATATGATAGCATTTGGGTAATTATGGATCGATTGACTAAGAGTGCAAGATTGATACCAGTCAAATCGACCAGAACGGCAGCTAAGTTAGCAGAATTGTATATGAAATGGGTATTGAGATTTCATAGAGTACCTAAAAGCATTGTGAGTGACTGAGACCCATTGTTCACTAGTGGGTTTTGGAAGAGCTTACAAGAGGCTCTAGGGTCAGAATTACATCTCAGTACCGCATATCATCCTCAGACCGACGGTCAGACGGAGAGGGTGAATCGTATATTGGAAGATCTCTTGAGAGCTTGTATATTGGATTTTGGTGGATCATGGGATGACCATTTGCATCTAGTAGAGTTTGCATATAATAATAGCTACAAATCCAGTATCGGTATGGCTCCATATGAAGCTTGGTACGGAAGACCGTGCAACTCACCAACATGTTGGATAGAGACTGGCGAGAAGTTTATGCTTGGACCAGATGTGGTGAGGGAAACTTCAGATAAGATTAAGACCTTTCGACAACGAATGAAGGCTGCCCAGGATAGGCAGAAAAGTTATGTTGATAAGAGGAGAAGAGACTTAAAATTCTCCGTTGGCGACTTGGTGTTTGTCAAGATTTCTCCGTTGAAGAGCGTGATACGATTTGGCAGGAGAGGCAAATTGGCACCAGGATTTGTTGGCCTATTCCCTGTTCTTGAATTAGTCGGGAATTTGGCGTATAAAGTTGGCTTACCAGAGAAGATGGCGGGAGTTCACAATGTATTTCATGTTTCCCAACTAAGGAAGTTCGTTCACGGCTCAGATATGACTATTTCACCTGATCAGTTAGAGGACCTCGAAGTAGAACCCGAGGCGGTTGGGAACAGCAAGCCGATTCATATTGTAGGGCACGATACGAAGCAACTTCGAAGGAAGGCGGTGAAGCTAGTCAAGGTTCAGTGGGGCGAGAACGAGAATGACTGTACTTGGGAGACAGAGGAGAGCATTAAGAAGGCGTATCTAGAACTCTTTGCCTGGTAAGATCTATTTCGTAATTTAGTTATTCCGCATGCTAGGATAGACTTATCTTGCTTGTTTTGCATGTTTGATAGTTGTTTTATGGTTGATAGGCATGCGGGACCCTTTGTGTGTTTTGATTAGGGAATTTCGGGGGCGAAATTTCTTAAGGGGGGGAGAATGTAACAACCCGAATTCTACGCATCGGAGGATCGTAGAATATTTATTTCTTTCCCATATGAAGTCGTATGGTCATGTAACTTTGGGAAACATCTATTAGAGTAATTTCTCATGTTCATGATTTTTGTCAATTTTTAAATGACCATTTTGCCCCTAGCTGATCTTGTTTTGCCCATAACTTTTGATTGGAAAGGAATTTTGACCTAAAACCACTTCCATTAGATTCGTTTGATGGTTTACCTTTCCGTAGAGTGGTAATATTTGAAAAACGTACTTACCGTTTGGGAGATATGGCTGAAACAAGGTTTGGAAGGTAAAAAACTGCTTAACCGGACCAAATAGGGTGATTAGTGAATAGGCCCATAACCCATTTCGGGATTAGGGTTATGGGGAGGCTGAAAAGGGTTAGAGAATCATTTCATTTCAGTTTTCTAGCCTCCACTTATCTCCAAGAAACACTAAAAATGGCCTCCAACCTTTAAATCACCTCAAAATCATCTTCTAATCAAGGATTAAGCTTAGCAACATCAAATCAAGGGAGATCTACACCAAATCAACGTTAGAGCTGCTGTTTAGCATCGGGATTCGCATCAAATCAGAGATTTATTTCAGATCTAGGTTTTGTTCGTGGCTAAGGTGAGTGATTTGCATAGTTCCTCACTAATTATGGCTAATTAAGGGTAATTAGTGTTAATTAGCGAATTTAAACAAAATAAAATTCTGGAAAAATGTTCATAAATTCTTAAATGATGTTTTAGACCTCTGATATGAATTTGGATTAATTTGGTTAAGTTTTGCTAATCCTATCATTAGTTTCATCTAAACATGCTTAAGGGGAAAATATGGGGTTTTGGGTATGTTTGATCCATTTTAACCTATCATATTGATGTTTTGATGTTTGTGGTTGATTATGCATGTTGCTATGACTGTATGATATGCTTTGTGATTGATTTCAATAGTTAGAATGGTAGAAAACGTCATCGAATGGCGTAAACACTTGCTGGAAAAGTGCAGGTTCTGGACCGGGTCGGATCGGATATGGGGGCTCGGATCGGATAAGTTGAACTGGGCAAGGGATTCGATTGGATCGGAACTTGACACTTGAGAAAACTGGAAAAAAGAAAGGCCATGCTAATTGAACTGGGATCGGATCGGCTAAAAGAGGGGGAATCGGATCGGAACAAATGACGGATGAGGGAGCTGATCGGAGGCGGAGCACGAACTGGAGAGGAGATGGCAACCCGACCCGACCTGAAGTGGGACACCCGACCCGAACCGACGCGATGGAGTGAACCCGAACAGAAGCATTACCAGAGGAAGACCATGAACCGACGCAACGTAGGGGACACCTGACCCGAACCGATGGCTAGTAGCGAAACCCGACCCGACCCAGTATTGACCAATAACCCGAGATGCAAAGGTAGTCCAATATGAGAAGTTAGAGCTCAGGATCCAGTTGGGAACCGATGAGTTCACTTCATGATTGGGCTTTGCTGCGGGACGTGTGATAAGGAGTTGTCGACGTTCATAACTTCGATTCACCACTAAAAATGGATGATGGGCTACTTATCAGTGCAGTAGAGTCATTATGACTCGAGGGGCAAGGTGATGGTAGCAAGACTACGTTATCAGTGCAGTAGATTCATTATGACTTGAGGGGCAAAGTGATGCGTAGTGAGACTATGAGCCAGTGCAGATGGGGTGAATAACTCCATGGGGCAAGTGGACATAGTAAAGGATTGGTAAGGCAATGAGCCAGCGCAGATGGGGTGAATAACTCCATGGGGCAAGTGGACATAGCGAAGGATTAGTGGCTACGTTATCAGTGCAGTGAAGCCATTTATGACTTCATGGGGGCAAAGTGATCGTAGCAAGGTATGTTGGGTGATCGAAGTGGTGAATATCGTATGCTTTACGCACTGAGTGAGAGATGTGAGGATGGATGCTATGTTTGATTGTTTGCTATCACTATGACATGCACACCACCACCTCCGTATCTTTACACCATTTGATATGGCACCTTAGAGTGTTGTACAGTTTGTAGTGCTAACTCTTTGGTTGCAGGTCCAGGTTCAGGTATGTTTTAGTCTACCTGTTATCGTTCTGTTTAGATGCTTATCGCTCATACCAGGCTTTATGTCTGACCCAGGGTTTTATGTCTCCTCTTATTACTCTGGGTGCTCACACGAGCAGACTAAAGACAGGTTAGCTGGTGATCCGCGAGAAGCTGATTTGGAGGCGGGCAGGAGGCTTCCACGTATTATATAGATATTCTCCCTGTGTCGTTGGTGGTCTCTACTTGGGCATTAGTAGTGTGCCTCCTTTATCTTGTTTTGCTTTGAGACAGTTTTAAAAGTTGTAATAATGTTTAACTTTGGATCATAAGCTGTACTTACATTTTCCGCTGCTATGTTAGTTGTTTCAGCTTATGCACTATCTCACCTGTTTTATGTCAAGTATGTTGTTATTATATTTTGTTCTATGCATTGTGAAACATTCTACAGGTTCTTTGTTGATTCTTCGTCTTCTTTCTTTTCTTCTGACGACCGTCCCGTGCTGACTGGACATGTGTACAGCGCACTTTTGGAGTAAATGTCGATTGGTGCAGGGCGGGCCATCACAGTTTCCCTTTTACTTATATACTATAAGAATATTAAATTATCTTCTCACTTCTACTTCATTAGCTCTTATTGTAAATTAGTGAGTGAATAAATATCTAAATACCAACCCCAAAGACCGAAACCAACATCAGATTGACACCTCGAAAATTACCCAACTAAACCAATGTACCATAGATTCTAATTTCTTTAAACTACACCATACTCCTTATCATATTCAGTAAATCCTTTTAACATTTTAAATAAGCCATTGATTCAAATAAAAATCAAAGATAATATTAAAAAACTTAATTAAAAACCTATTTTAAAGCTTTTCCGATTATAACTTAATCCAACTCCATTTCTTGTTTTAAAATATGCGATTTAAGATCGGATACAAAACTTAATCCACCCAACCAATTTTAATCCACTTTGGTTTCTATTTCCATCTCAATTTCATATTTTATACTACTAACACCTCATTTATTCGTTACATTGAAAACGATATTATATCTTTATTTACCAGTCTCCCTTTCATTCCTTTATTTCAAAACATCCCTATGTATTCACCAAATCTCATACATTACCTTTATCTTGCGAAGATCGCCATATATTCTTAACTCAAGAAAATAACAAATTCATGATTCAAACTTGAGTTAAACCCTGTTAAATTATTCAATGTTTACTTTAAAACTTACCATTTCAATTTCATTCTGAATCTTCCCAATAACATTGCATTATTATCTTGTAATAAACCAATTTTCAACACCCTTACCGTTACAAGCTAATATCATTCCTTGATAATAGTGAAGCCGTTCAAGTTGGGGTATTTTAATTACCTCTCAGACCTTGACCGACAACTTTCTTATCTCAAAAAAGATAAAAGTTTGAAACACCCAACCAATCATTTCCATTTTCTATTTTCTCACAAATATGGTTTTTAAAAACCATTTTTCCAATTGGCATATTTATTTTCAAAATAAATCTCTTTTACTTTTTATTCAAGTGAAGTTAAATAACGCAAACTCTTTTGCTTTAATCCTCAGAAATATAACTCGTATTCTTTTGGCTTTATTTTAAAATCCACTTTCCACGTCCTTTACCCAAAACCCAACTAAGTGCTTACCCTTTTCATTAATACATTAATCTTCCTCCTTTAAATAACGTGTTTTAGATTTACCTTTTTGTTTACTAGTTTTAGTAATTGAGTAAACAAAAATCTTTATTTAAATCTTTTATGACATATCCTTTATAAATTGAAAACTACTTCACATGTCTTTGCTGGCACTTAATTTATTTATTAAATACACTTACTTAAACCGCCATATTAGCTTCACAACTTATTCCATAACTTTGGCATACATTGCTTTTAACACGATTCATTCTTAGTGTCGATTACTTTTTAACGTGCATCCGTTTAAGAAACGAGTTTCTTTGATTATTATTAATTACAATAATAATTAATTTTATTATTATCTAAAGTGAACTAGTTTACTTCATTAAAATAGATTAGTTAATCATTAACGATGTTATTAAATAATAACTACTTTACTTATGATTTATCAATCATAAGCATTTTTAAATATCATTAAATAGTAATTAATATTTAAGAAATATTATTAAATCAAACTAATGGTTCGTTAAACCCTTTCCATTTGATTAATTGAAAAACGATCAATTCTAATTATCAAATTTAAATTAAACAGTTGACTTTGTCAACTTAAAATATCAGTTATTTATTAATTGATTTCGATTACGTCTCTCATTAGATTAATATAATTAATCTAATTATATTGCCTAACTGTTTTACTTAAACTGTTGTTTTCAAACAATGGCCCGTACGTTAAATTTTGGCTTTTGCACTTATAAAAATCGCTGCTAAATATTATAGAAATATTTTTATAAAACCATTTATAAATATCGTCTTAATTTTTAAACTTTTATTTTAAAAAGAAAATCACTTTTAAAACTATACTTCAATTATAAAATAAATTTTATAATTGCAATTACGTCACTTCACCTAACGGTGAACTAACAGCGTTTCAAATCATTTGCTACTAAAAATATAATCAATACCGTGGATTACAACTTAATGTTCATTATATAATCACCCATCATCATTCAAACATGATATACTATTTTTTTTGGGTAAACAGTTCATATTTAGATAATATGGATAAATAAACAACATATAAAATATTTTGAGGAATTTGGTCCGATTCCTCCAACCTGTTCTTCCCTGCATCACAGACCATAATAATATTTGACAATTATTTAAATAAATCATCCAGTACGACATATTATAGATGTTGACAACCATTTAACACACCAAATGCAACCAAGGCATTCAATCAAACAATTTCTATGATTAAACGATGAATTATATTTTATATGAATTTAACACATCATAACAGTCCAGAAAAGTGTGATAATTAACTCACAATTGTTTTTGGGATTTCTGGTGGTTTATTCAATTTCAAACGAATGTTTGAAATTAAATAAATTCCAACTGCTCCCGATTTCGATCAAATCAGCTCGACTGCATCAGTTTCGTCACCATGATTCCAACGAATTTTGTTTCATCTGGATCGGTTAACGTATGAAATAGTTATTGGTATTACTAATATAAATTATCATTAGTTACTTAGTTAATTAAATAAAACTTGATTATGTTTTAAAAATACTTACTCATCATCATCCGTTTGTTCAAGAAAAAGGGTGAACCGCTATTTCCCGCATCATGCTACCTCGGTACTTAGCTGAATGTCCCAATATCTATCTCCCCTCACGTCGAGCAGAAACTAGCGCCAAACATCCCAACGCGCACACCAACTCCAACATGCATCTTCACCCTATCTTCACGTAATCTTCCCATCACCACGCTACAGCAAGTAAACAACTCAAAATGAACCCACACCCTGCACCGAACTTTACACGCCCTGCACACCTCATTTCCTTTCAGCACTTGAACTCCAACAGTGCCTGCACAAACTCCAACTTCTCCCATATTATACATATACGTATTCCCTTACGCGTCCACCGAGCTTGCACCAACGCTGGCTCCAAATTACACACAGTCAGTACCCCTTCCTCCAAACATTCATAGTGTCCTCTTCACTCATCGTTTGTAAATGTTTAGTTCCAGCGTCTACATGCCACATCCGTAACTCCTCTTTTATACAGCAACCCATCCCATCTTCACGCTATACTCTACTCTGCCCTGTTGCCTGAAACGCAACCTAGCCCCTCCAATTTACTCATGATATTCCCATACTCCTCCTATCCTACACTTGCCGAAGCCGAAATCTTCATATTGAACATCACCCACTACTTCAAACCGCCACTCTAAACGCCTCGGTCCACCGGAATCCGACCCCCATCGCCAAGCCGACCGCCTTCGACTCAGCTCCCCATCATCCGCTTCATCTCCAGCATTTTGAAACTCTTCTTTTACCCCCGCCCTATTCTTCCTGCTCGCAAACAGCTACAGCAGAAACCATCTTCATGGCCGACTCTCCTCACCAACTTCGACGCACACTTCACCACACACCATTCCAACTCCGTCCTTCCAGCTACCTGTACTCGATGACACATACGAGAATGAAAAAATGTGGGGATGTTTTTAATTAGTTTTTCAAAAGAGAATTGTTTATGGGGTTGGCTTATTTTATGGAGAAGGAAAGTTTGGCGAAAGTTTTTCTGAAGCTTGCATTAACTGGTGAGAAGGAAATCGGCCACCCTTTTGTTGCTGAAAGGTTGAAGATGTGTGATGTGTGAGTGTGTGTGTGTGTGTATATATATATATATATATATATATATATATATAAGAAGATGGTATGGGGAGCATGCTACTAAAATCATTTTTATATACAGTAACTTGGCTGGCACGATGTGAAAATGTGGCGGTCAAGGAAAATTAAAATATACAAATACGGATGTGCTTTTTATTCCTGAGAGCAAATGTCTTTGTCTGGTGAGCAAGGTATGGACGAAGTATGGAGCGCAAGGCATTCTATTAATTTATTTTTTTATACAGGGTCAAGAAGGTACGTGTTAGAAGACAATTTGTTTTGCTCTTCTGCAATTTTATACATGTTAGAAGAGAAGTAAAAAAAGTTAAATTGGTATATCATATCCATACGTCGGTTTGATGGCATTCATACGTTTGAGCGTGTTAATCAAAGCAATGAGCGGTAATATAACATTATACTCTGAATGTACAACATTTTTTTTAAGGATAGGCATGAGCATTTACAAGTACTTAAATTAATTACTTAAGGGACAAGTTTATATGTATGTATATATATATATATTTAATTTGGCATTAAATTTTACTGGTAACTTTTATTTATAGTTAACTGTTTAATACACATACTGCACACGCAAATTCCAATAACAATGAAAATGAACACACCGCCACGTCTTGACGTTCCGGTTCCATTGAAACTAAGTTTGTTGAAAACGGACTCCGTTGCAAAAAATGCTGTTTTGGTCTCCGTTTATTCATTCTTTCACCTTTAAATTTCGCGCACCGACAAAACAACTCCAATTGATTTCAAGCTGGAAATCTAGCAATAACCTGTGATACGCATTCCAATAAAACTCGTTTCGCCGAAAATGGAGCCTGTTTGAAAAACGGATATTTATAATGCTTATATAATATCAATATAATATTATAAAATTCCAAAACAATCCAATTAAATAATAAATAAATTATTATCATAAATATCTAAATAAAATAGTATATCACTTCAAATATAAATGAATATGAAATTTATAGCTCAACAATAATATTTTGGAATTAAATGATATTCAAATTCATATCGAATATACGTTATAATTTATTAACTAATCCATAACGACTATTTGAATATTTGAATTGGACATAACTTACAATTAATACAATGAAATCTCGATTTTTATCTGTCATTGGAAAAATATAATCACATAGATTCAAGTGGTTCTTATTCCACAGAAATCCGACTTATATCGGACCCTGTATATTCAGTTAGAGTTCAAAATTCAATATTACGAATTACCTCGTTGTTTCGAGCTCGTTTTAATTAATTTATAAATTTATATATTCTAACTCCATTTTAAATAAATAAATTCGATATAAAATTCATTAATATCACCAAATCAATATTTAAAACGAATTTAAATATTCGTAATTAACGTTTAAAAATTTGGGATGTTACACTGTGTCTCCCCACACTTACTTTATTTACTGCTTATTTGGAAAATTGTTCACATATATTCATTGGATGTTGGCGTGCGACAATTTTACACGTCAACAATAAAAAGTTATGAAGCCGGGTTAAGTAGTAAAATGCCATTATAACCCAAATGGGTTTATCGTTCGATTTTGTTCATTTTATAATGAGTATGAAAAGGAAATGATTTCGAAATCTGATATTTTGAGAATATTACCATTTTATTATTATAATGATATAGAATATCCAATTTTGATTTAAAATTGAAAATGAAGTTGAAATCATTCTAAAATGAATTTATAAACGATTTATAAAATACGGTTTGAATTGAAATCGATGATATATATATTATTTATATTTAATGGCTTGAATGGAACGCGCCGCGCGGCTACTGTTCGCGAATTTCAACCATTAAATTCAAATTGATGTAACGGGAGATCCGGTCGTCGGATTCTCCTTAAACCAGAACCTTTGGGTTCGTATCGAAAAGATCTTTCCAATGAATATAAGAGATCTAAATTTGAATGGTTGTATTTCAAATTATGCCAAAATCAATTTCAGAAAAGGTCATTATGGATGCAGATCGGTAGCCGTTATTGGAAATCGACTCAAATGGAAATATTAAAATTATTAAAAATATGGAAAAATGGTGCAAATCATAATAAAAGATTTGGAAAGATTTTGGATAAAAAAATTCCATTTTTTGAAAGATAAAAGTATATTTTTATCGAAATGAACTAGTTAACAACTAGAATAAAAATCCAATTATTTTTAGAAATAAATAAAGTGGATTTGTAAATGGTTTTTGAAATAGCCAGAATTTTCCAATATATAGAATTTGGAATGGAAATAATCTTTGGAATATATCGATATTAGATTCCGTGATTATACAAATATTGTTGAGGAATTTAAAAGATACAGATATCATTATTCCCAATAAAATATCCGTTGGTTTCAAAATTTGATATTGAATATAAGCCGATATAATTTCTATTCAGAGTCTTGTATTTAATATCAAATTGAATTTTGGGGTTTGCCGTGAATGGTGACTTCAATAACACTGTTCTTAAACCCCAATGAGAAAAGAATAAATCTTTTAAATAAGATTTAGAGAAGTTCACCAATTAATTAATATTTAATTGGAATTTAATTGATATTGGAATTTTGGGTTTATCGTGAACGGTGTTTTAAATTACATTTGTTCTTTAAACCAATTAACAGTGAAGAGATGATTTGGGATTTACAAAGTTTTTTATTAAGATTTAATGGAAATTTTCCAAATTTAAGTTTTCCAATTCAAAATATTAAACTGGAATTGAATGGAATTCAATTTGGTAATAATTGAGATGAGCTTCTGTAAAGGAAGACCGTTACTATATATGGAATTTAAAAGGCCTTGCCGTTATTCCATTTATAGTATTGATTTTATACGGAAATGTATATCGATTATATATTGTTATGATTTCCATGAAGATTCCATAGTTAATGGAAGATGATTTAGGTTAATCATGAATGAGGTTATAAAGGACATTCGTTCTTTAACCTAATTAAAGACGGGATTTATTTCCTAAATTTGAATAATCATTAAATAATGATTTTTGAAGATTAAAACCAAGATGGTGTTGTAATGAATCTTTAATTAGATTGGAAAGTGAATGAGGTAATTAAACTTACCGAATTCATGAATTGATCGAGAATGGAGTACCACCAGTTTTACTCCATGCGATAGTTAAAACTTTAATTAGATTTGAACGTGAAATAGTAATTAGATTTACCGCTAGCACCGTGGGTGTTAGATATGGTGTACTTCCAGTTTTTCTCCATGGGATGAATAGGTCGGGATTGGGATTAATAAATAAATGATTACTTTGGTATGGCTCGATTATCCCGACAAGTGTTATAAACCTTAATTTGGTTTAGAATTGATAAAGGATAAAGGATAAAATAAAATCTTTTGAAATGGATATCCAAAGGAAGATTAAAGAATAAATTTAAAAGAATTTATCTTTGATAAAATTAATGGGAACCTTTCCCTAAAAATGTGAATATTTGAATAAACAAATATTCTGAATTGGAATAAGGCGTATGATGTGATTTTATAGAAATTGGTTATTGATTATAAAATACGCGTGTTATTCGGAAATGCTGGGTTTATCCCATTCTAAATAGCCAATACGACGACGACTGAAAGTCGATGATGAAGATGGTGGTTAAAGACTGGAGATCTTCACATCGTTTGGATGATTACTGGTGTCTTGATTGGGTTGTGCACCCAGGACAAGGTAATAAGTGGTTATCGTCCAGACGTACTTGGAGATCGACTAGATATGCGAGGGCCTCTCTCCTGTATTGGACATATGGGACGAGGAATAAGGTGCCTCCGGTTTCGTTCAAACCCAGAACGGACTTGTATATGGATGTGTGTCTGACATTGGATTTCATTATGTATTGGTTGAATTCTATTAAATATATATATATTTGGCGGCGGAGAATTTATTCTCTTGCTTAACGCCCTTCTCTGAGACGTGCGAGCTTAGAGGTTATATATTGATAGACATCAGTTGTATCGCGTGAATTGTCAGTGTAGCATGCTGAGATAAAAATGATCAAGGCTTTTGTTGAAAAGCAGAGTCTTATGGTTGACGATCAGAGCACGGATTTAAATAGCATAGCTTTGTGTATAGTATTAGTTCGTGAGCCTCACACCCGGTATGAGTCAAAAACAGGATCGTGATTGCAGGGAGTGCACGACGTTTATTTCTAGCTAGGAGTGGTATCATGGTATGGAGCTCAGAGATTTTTACTTGTGTGGATGATTGAATGAGGAACCTCAAAGAGACTCAAAGATAGGTCCGATAGGACCGGGAAACGTGTGTTCAGGAATACTAATCCACTAAAGTAAGTATGGCACGACCCTGAAGATCCAAGGGTTTGCTACGGGGGATCTTAAGGCATTTGCTAGAGTGTCTTGAATTGGAGAGGAGCCATCCCTGGATTCGACTCATAGATGGAAACCAATTTCCAATACATAAATGTTCGGTTTTAGTTGTAAACCTATATAGCGACATACTAGGATGGGGCGCTCATGCCGTCTATGATAGATACATTTATATTTGAAGTTGTTTGATACAATACGCACTTATAGTAATATCAAAATGATTTGTTTTAAAACGTGCCAAGTATATTTGGTTATTATAAAGTAAAACTCTATCCTCTGGCTTGCGTTGCGTTGTGTGATGGAACCTGAGTCTTTTAATAGCTTCATTTTTCGAAAAGCATTGCGTTGTTTATAAATTGTTTTGTTTCATGCTTTGGTACTCACATGGAGTAAACCCGTTCTGTGTTATATGGCGTGGTCCCGTGAATTACCCTATTTTAAAGTAAAAGTTAAATAACTGTTTTAGTTCTCACACCAATCCCACGACTGACTCGAAGTTTATTGTTTTCACCTAAACTCTGGGTGCCCATATTTTATCCATGGGCAGCTGGTAGTTTTGGTATTTGCAGATATTTCTTTACACAGGATCCTGGATTTACAGCTGGAGCTATATTCGGAAAGCTTGTATCCGTGTGTTTCTTTCAGTAGTGCTAGTTGATGTATTTTCCTCAATGCATTGTATTTACATATTTTATTTCCACTGCAATGTAATTTAATCTCTAATGTTTTTCAATGTATATTATTTATTCATACTCTGATATATTCTTGTATTCTGATGTAGTTGTTGTAATAGCAATGAAATGTTCTATTGTTTGTGTCTGATGCGTCGTGTTCTCAAAGCAATCCGGTCTTTCCTATAAGGGGAAGTTTTTGTTGTTTCATGCAATAAACCAGGCCATATGAAGAGAATGTATCCATATCCATACAAATCAGTTCAACAAACGGACAATAGCAATTCATCAAAGAAAAGAAAGCATACGCAACAACTTTTGATTATTCAGATTCATCATCAAGTGATAAAGAGCCAGAAACTGGAAATTCAAGCATGTGCTTCACAGTAATTCAGAATTCCGAAAATGTTGAAGAAACGGATTTAAAAACCAGGTACACCTTAATTAGTTGTTAATTTTTTTTGGTTGAATGGATGCTTTGATTGCCTTGATTGTTTGCTATTTTTTTACTTTGAAATTTAAACATTAAAATTCAAACTTGAAATTTAAAATTCAGTAATTTGAATTTTGAAATTCAAAGCAATAATAATTTAATAATTTATAAATTAATAAAATAAATTTTGGATGTTTGCTTGGATTAATATTATTTCAGGAAATAGTTAAACCTGAAATATAAATCGATAACTTAAAACCAAAAGTCACAAAATCATATTCCTTGAAAAATTTACACATGTATATCGACATACATAAGTCTATATGTCGACATATCAACATGTAACTTGAAATTCAAATTTTGAATTTCAAAGGTTTAAACTTTCAAACTTCCATCTAACTTTTCACCAACTCCCAAGGTCTAAAAAGGTGTCATTGATTTCTGAAATGTTGTGCATGTTTAATTTATATCCATTCAATTTCTATTTATACATTTATTCTCTCTACATCTCATTCACAATTCAAACTATATTCTTCGTATTTATACTCTTCAAAACAAACATTTCAATGGCTTCCTCAAGTTAATCTCAAAAATTGAAATTAACCAAAACCATTTAAGGTTATCTTCACAATGATAGAGAAGCAATCAAAACCTATGTTGACTATATAGCAAATGCAAAAGTCAATACGGGTGCCGTCTTTAGAGATTTTCCATCTTATGATTTTATCTCTCTTTTCAATCACAACGAAGTATTAAGCTTGATTGACTTCCGGGATACGATGAAGTGTGTTACCCGAAGCTTGTCAAAATGTTCTACACAAATCTTAATCGCGATTTTTATGAAGGAAATGAAGACCAAATTTGGAATAGCATCAAAGTTACTCAAATTGTTCTAGATTGCGAAATCTTGGGCAATATCTTATATTGTAGAAGCACGGGCTAGGATTTTTTGAGTTTCAAAATTGATGAAATCGATTTAGAAACCTTTCACCATATATTTGAAAGTGATGTTCACATGGAATTCAAAAATCGCTTTTCCTCCAAAAACCAGAATCGTAAACCTTCTCCTTCAACATACCATTACTCCTCATTCCAAAATTTTTAACAACCCAATCTCATGGTCCAAAAAGCACTCTTTGTTGTTATTGGTGGATACAACATCAATTGGACCAATATGATCTTAAGAGAGTTCAAGCCCATAGAAACATCATCAAGAGAAAACACACTTTACTATGAAGTTTATCTCACTCGTATTTTCAAATACTTCGGAGTTGATCTTCATAGAGAAAAATTTTTGCCAAGAAATGTGTTTGCCTCTACTAACATGCACCTTATGCAAATTCCACTCACTTTCAAACCTTATGAGGCATTCGAAGACAAACAAGTTTGAATGAAAAAAGAACAAGAGCCTATGGAAATCGAAGAAAATAAACTTCTTTGGAAAGTGTTAAGTGTCCAATCAACACTAGAACCATTTCCAGAGAGATGATTGTTCAAAACCAAGTAGTGACAGTCAAAAATCAAAAGAAGCTCAAAAAGAGTTTTACAAGAATGACTATGTTCATGAGCAAGAAAGGAAGAAACTTGGAATTTCATCTTCCTCCTCATCATCCGTTGAAATTTAACCTATCTAGTTTAAGTTATCTTTAATATTTGCTTGTATTTTCTTTTGAATCTCGTATTTAGTGCGTCTTAGTTAGTTGGATGTATTTTCTTTTTTAAGAAGTAATGTGTAACACCCCGTGTTTTCTGTTAACATAAACTAACAAATTAAAGAAAACTTAATTTTAAATGTGAGAATCAAGGGAAACGGGTTACTCGATTGTGTTTGTCTCGAAATTCTGGTTGAGATAGAGTCCGAGTTTGCGTAAATTGGACTTCGTATGAAGAAGTTATGGCTGTCGGAAGTTTCCAGAAAATTCAAATAAATTCAAACAGCTCGAAATAAATTCAAAATTTAAAATCAAAAGTCAGAAGCGGGCTGGGTGGGAAAATTCCCGCCTAGGACCCAGGTCGACTAGGGGGTCTGCCCTAGTGTCGACCTCCCCCCTGTAGGTCGACCTAGGGGTCGACTTGCCCCCTCCCCCCCGGGCAGAACTGAGTGGTGACGATTTTCTGACTCCTAGCTGAGTCACTAAGGCTTACTTGTCACCCTATCTTGACTGAATGCTTGTGGTTAATTCTAGGTTGATCGGATTCACATATATGCAAGTTTACACCTTTAGATTTAGATCTATGACATACATCGTTTTATGCAAGTTTGTGACTATGGCCTATGCAAGTTTTAGGAGAAAAACTATATCACATATATGCAAGTTTACACCCCTACGTTAAGATCTATGACATGTATAGTTTTATGCAAGTTTGTGACTATGGCTTATGCAAGTTTTAGGTGAAAAACTATATTATATACATGCAAGTTCACACCTTTCAGGTTTATGTTTAGATTCATGACTATACAAAGTTTATGCAAGTTATGTTGTAATTCTTATTTGCAAGTTAGATCTATTTTGGGTGTTATGCAAATTTTGTGATGTTTCTTCCCTTTTATGCGTTAGACTAATGGATAGTCTAATATATATGTCATGATAAACGAACGAAACAACGTGGGGACAATGGGGGTAATATTGAATATGCATAAATTGAGAATTGGCATAAATGGCCTGAAAAGGCATATAATTAATTTAAGATATTAATTGGCATAATTGGTATTTATGGACATAATTTTGAGAGACAATCATGGACATAAATTAATTTGGAATATATTGACAAATTTGAATAGGGATAATAATCCAATTTGGGGTTAAATGAAGATGTGTAATAATAAACCGCCTTAGACACGAGGTTAGACTCTTTTGTGGTGTAAGACTGCCCGGACCCGCCCGGCAAATCCAGCTGCCACAAATGCCAGTATAATGTGAAAAGTCAAAGGCATGAATTAAATGCGTAATAGTTGTAAAGACACGAGGTTAGGCTCGTTTATGGTGTAAGACTGCTCGGACCCGCCCGGGAAATCCAGCTGCCACAAATGCCAGTCTAATGTGGTAGGTCTTTACAAGATTACGGTGTTAATGAATTAAGAAACACTTAACCAGATAAACATGTGGTGGGACATGGGGGTTAAGTGGGTGCCTTGGGTGGCATGTGAAATTAAGTGTGTGCCTTGGGTGGCATATGAAATATGATTAGATGCACTTAACCAAGATTGAAACATGTAAGAAGACATGAATAAGAATGGGGTTAAGTGGGGAAAAACCTTAGAGGGGACCAAGCACAGGTGGAAAGCTTGTGTCATGCATGGAGGCCCTTCTCATACCAGTAACCCATTAAGTATCTTTGTGGGCTCGACCCAAGTCGATGACGGGACACGCGTACTTGATTTGATTGTGAGAGGTCAAAACGGGTCAGCGGTGGCAACGCAAGTCCAACGGGTTCATATGCTTATGTGTGCCCAGGCTTGTAGGTAAGACATTGTTGCATTGTGTAGATATAAGCCGTGCAATTTTGGTGGTATCGGTTTGCCACTTTGGGGAGTGATACACCCCACTGTAGGGCCAGAACGGGTATCTACGAGTTAGGGAGCCGATGGAATGAGGGTAGTATGTACACCTAGTGGAGATTGGGGCAGATGACACTTATGAAGGTAGCTAGGGGTACATGAAACTACCATTATCATTACTAAGTTTTGTAGGTGGGATCAACCTTTAGGGTGACTAGCGGTGGTGCAGTATAGTAATTATCCTATAGTGATTAGGGGCGCCTTTAACGTTATCTTCGTTCATCTTATTTCCTTTGTTTGCTCTGTCATACCCAATTATTCACAATCATTTCCTTATTTTCCAGGTTATGCCTTATCCTAGTTACTTAATGATTATATTGTTAAAGTTATTGCACTCGCCAGACTTTATGTCTGACTCCCTTGTTTCCACCTCTTTTCTTCCCTCCCCCCCCCCCCAAGGTGCTCAGGGTGGGACTAGTACTAGTGGAGCTTGATTTGGGTAGCTTTATCTCTTTCTTTGGAATTTGATTGGATCACTAAAGTAAAAGTTCAGCCTATCTTATTTATGGCTATTTTATGTTGGGGTTACGTCTTTCATTTTATGTACTCTGATTTAGTCAAGATGGATAACTTGACTCTAGTCCTTGGTTTCTAATGATGTAATCAAACTTATCTGTTACCACTGCAATGAATAAAGTTTTAAATTTTTAAGTACTATCTTATATTTGTCTTGTTGTAAAGTTTCTGTTCTATACACACTTAAAACGCTCCATAGAAGTTAATGCATTCCCTTAGTGAGTGACATTAATGGACATGTGGTGTCACATGTGGTATCAGAGCTGAAGGTTACCAAAACAGATATGAATTTTGAAAAACTATTTTTCAAAAGCACTTTTGTAAAGAAATACTTTCAAAAGTACGTTTTAAGGAAAGTATTTTCAAGAGAAAATTTTATTTTGAAAACATAACCCCAAGAGCCATATATCTTTCTTTCGAATTCTTCGTTTGAATCTCTTCATTTTCTTTTCAGTATGTCTGGAATTCCTGAGATACCCGAGGGGTACCGATCCCAGGGTGGTTTAGAAGGTATCTGGAAGCTAGGGCCAATATCGCAGGCCCAGCAAATGCTCCTCCTCCTCCACCTCTTCCTCCTCCGCCCCCTCCTCCTCCTCCCCGTGTTGACACTTTTGCAAAGATATGCAAGGACTTTTGGGCAATGGGCGGGAAACCTTTTCACTGGTCAGAGACATTTGTTGAAGCTCGAAATTTGCTAAAGGAGGTGGAAGAATTGTTTGGAATCTTTGAGGTAGAAGATGGAAGAAAGGTCCGGTTAGCTTCCTGGTTAATGAAGGATGAGGCCTCGTTTTGGTGGGAGGTCACTAATGGAGAGCGTCCAGTTGATACATGGCCGGATTTCAGGCGTAGGTTTGAGGCAAAGTTTCTCTCACGGGCTGAAGAGAATTTATACATGGAAAGATTTTTGGCATTGAGGCAGGGGAATCTATCAGTGAAAGAATACGTCAACAAGTTCAATCAGTTGGCGATATTTGGCTTGCACTTGGTGAATACACCCGAAAAGAAGGCCCTGAGATTTGTTAAGGGTTTGAACGAGCCGCTACATGGGTTAGCTATGACCCACATCCCTATGGGGCCACCTTTGAGAGACTTGTTGACATGGCGCTTATGCATGAAGAGGAGAAAGGCGGCAATGCTAATAAGGCACCTGAGAAGAAAGGAGATCAAAAGAAACCACAACAACAAAACAAGAAAGGCCGGAAGAACAATAATGGCAAAGGAAAGAAGAAATGCTTTAATTGTGGGACACTAGGCCATCTGAGTAAAGACTGTAGGAAAAAGAAGAAGACTGGCTGTTTCCACTGTGGAGAGGCAGGTCACATAGTTAACGATTGCCCAAGGAAACAGGGGCAAGGGCAAAGAACTTCTGGAGGGCAGCTTCAGGCTCTCATGGCACCAGGGCAGGCAAGGGAGCAGGTCCAGGCTCTCGTGGTCCCACCACCGCAAGAACGAGGTAGAAACATTTCCGTTGAAAGTTTAGTTTTTTTTTAATCATCTTGTTCGTACTTTGTTTGACTCTGGCACTTCACACTCATTTGTGTCTACTTCGTTAGTTGAAACACTGCACCTAAATACTAGTCTAGTTTCGGATCCCATAGTAGTCTCAAATCCTATTGGTGGTTCGGCTCATCTTTCTATGATTTGTCGGGAATTGAGAGTGTCTATCTTGGGCGTTGGGTTTGAATGCAACGCCTTTGTTCTTGGCTTCATGGGCTACGGCTTGATTCTAGGTATGAATTTGCTAACTAGATATGGGGCCATCCTAGATTGTGAAAGAAGGGTAGTTAGACTGTTGATTCGTTGTGGAAAGACCCTTGATATTTCTTGTGACCCTAGAGGTCCAGTAATGCTCAGCTACCTAGAATCCCTAGACGCATCCAATGATGATTTGAAATCTGTTCGTGTGGTCCGTGAATATAATGATGTCTTCGATGAAGTTCGAGGTTTACCCCCGAGGCGTGAGATAGACTTTCGAATATACCTAGTAGATAATGCGAAGCCAGTTGCATTACTAGTGCGCCACATGGCTCCGAGATAGAGAAGAGAACTCAGTAAGCAAGTGAAGAATTGCTTGAGAATGGGTTCATAAGAATAAGTATTTCGGAGAGAGGTGCTCCAGTCGTTTTTGCTACAAAAGCTGATGGTTCACTTAGATTGTGCATGGACTATAGAGAGCTGAATAAGCTAACAAAGAAGAACAGACACCCGTTACCAAGGATAGACGATTTATTCGATCAGTTGGTGGGTGCTTCGGTTTTCTCGCAACTGGATTTGGCTACAGGGTTTCATCAGCTAAGGGTGGCTGAAGATAGCATCGATAAGACTGCATTTAGAACTCCTGACGGTTTCTTCGAGTGGTTCGTCATGCCTTTTGGTTTGACGAATGCACCCGCATACTTTGTTGACTTAATGAGTAGGGTGTTTAGGGAGTTTCTGAACAAGTTTGTGGTAGTCTTTGTAGACGATATTCTGGTTTTCTCTAAAAATGAAGAAGAGCATGCCCTACATCTTAGGGAAGTCTTAGAGACCCTACGAGCACATAAACTAAAAGCTAAGTTCTCCAAGTGTCATTTTTGGAGAACAAAAGTGAGGTTCTTAGGACACGTGGTCTCTAAGGAAGGGATAGCTATGGATCCCGCCAAGGTAGTGGCAATCCAAGATTGGAAAATGCCTAAGAACGCAACCGAAGTAAGAAGCTTTTTAGGGTTGGCTAGCTATTATAGGAAGTTCATTAAGGACTTCACGAATATATCGGCCCCTCTCACTTGATTAACGAAGAAAATTTTGACTTTTACTTGAGACGTTGACTGTGACGATGCTTTCCAACGTCTGAAGAGAGCTTTGATGACTACTCCAGTTTTAGTTTTGCCAGACGGGAGTAAGACATTCATTGTATATACTGATGCTTGCAGGACATGGATTGGCGTAGTTTTAATGCAAGAGGGAAGGGTGATATGCTATGGTGGAAGACAGTTGAAAACCCATGAGAAAAATTACCCTACCCACGACTTGGAGTTGGCGGCTATAGTTTTTGTGCTTAAGTCGTGGTGTCATTATTTGCTTGGCAAAAGGTTTGAGTTGTATACAGACCATAAGTCGCTAAAGTACTTATTTTCTCAGTAGGACCTAAACTTGAGGGAACAAAGATGAATGGAGTTTTTGGCATCCTACGATTTTGACATCACATATACCCCTGGCAAGGGTAACGTTGTAGCTGACGCCTTAAGTAGAAAGAAGTTCACTTTAAGTCCTTTGTTTGTAGAGCGACAGAGTTTGGAGTATATATCTTCCTTTGATTTCAGACCCTCTATCGATTATGTACCCGGATTATTCGCATCATTAGAGGTGTAACCTACACTTTTGGGTCAAGTTGGAGAGGCACAGCGGAACGACCCATAGTTGGTTGAGATAGTAGGCAAGCTTATAGGAGGGGAGTCCTCAAGACATCTTGATAGATATGCTATAGATGAAAGAGGTTGGCTATGTAGAGATGGAAGACTTTGCGTACCACAAGACGAAAGTTTGAAGAAGGAAATTCTTGAAGACTCACATCGCTCTAAGATGACCATACATCCCGGTGGTGATAAGATGTATAAGGATATGAAGCGAGTTTTCTTTTGGACCGGAATGAAGAAGGACGTGGCCGAGTTCGTTGCTAGATGCTTAGTGTGCCAGCAAATCAAGGCAGAGCAAAAGAAGCACGGAGGCTTGCTCCATCCCTTAGAGATTCCGCTTTAGAAATGGGAAAGCATTTCCATGGATTTTGTAGTTGGGTTACCAAGATCGAGGAAGGGTAATACGGGGATTTGGGTAACTGTAGACCGACTTACTAAAAGTGCCCATTTTATTCCCATTAAAAGTAAAAGGACCGCCGCATGGTTAGCATCTGTTTACCTTCGAGAGATAGTTCGTTTGCACGGCATACCCTCCAGCATTGTGAGCGATAGAGATCCTATTTTCACAAGAGAATTTTGGAAGATCTTACAAGAGGCGGTTGGAACGCAATTATGCTTAAGTACCGCTTATCATCCTCAGACGGAAGTCCAGACCGAGAGGGTGAATCGGATTCTAGAAGACCTTCTGAGGCTATGCATTCTAGACTTTGGAGGAACATGGGAAGAACGCCTTCCACTAGTAGAGTTCGCCTATAATAATAGATTTCAGGCTAGCATTGGCATGGCACCTTTTGAGGCTCTTTATGGACGATCGTGTCGATCAACTACATGTTGGTGGGAATCCACGGATAAGGTTTTTCTTGGACCCGACATGATTAGGGAGACTTCAAAGAAGATAGACTGATTCGACAACGAATGAAGACAACACAGGACCGACAAAAGTCATATGCTGATAAGAGATGAACGGATCTTGAGTTCAATGTTGGGGACATGGTTTTTATTAAGGTTTCACCGTTGAGAAACGTAGCCCGCTTTGGATCGGTAGGAAAGTTGGCACCGAGGTTCGTAGGACCCTTTCCAACTACAGAGAGGATTGGACAGATGGCATACAGAGTAAAGTTACCATAGAATCTCAGCGTAGTTCTTGACATGTTTCACGTTTCGCATTTGCGTAAGTGTTTACACGATACGGCGGAAGTGGTAGAGCCGAGCACGCTGGAAGGAGTGGAAGTAGAGCGCAATGCCATGATAAGACGAGCTTCTACACGCATTCTCGGATCGGAGGTCAAAAAGCTTCGCAACAAAGAGGTCAAGTTGGTCAAAGTGCAATGCGGAGATGATCAAAGAGACGCAGCTTGGGAGACGGAAGATAAGATGCGTACGTTGTACCCTTTCCTTTTTGAGGGTATGTTTTAATTTTTCCTTTTTCTACCGCTTTGTTGATACTTGTCATATCTTTTAGTATTATCCTTGTGATGATATACTCAATCTTTAGTTAGGAAGAACCCTATGGTTGAAACATGTGTTTGAGACATGTTATGTCTGATGGATGCAAATGGATGCAAGTGGTTGCTAGTGGTTGCTCGTGGATGCATATACACACACCTTAGGCACTAGATTGGCTCAGTCACCTTCATGTTGCATATAAATGTGTGTGCACATTTAAATTAATGGATGTATAATGGTTGTGTTATCATATGGATGCTGCATTTTGATGAATGGTTGTGCACACATGTAGAAATAATATGTATCGATAGGATTCTTTCGCATACATAATGGACGCATGCCACTATCATGATTTGCATTAAGGAGGTCAACTGTATCAGTAGACCACCTAATTTTGCATTAGATAAGGAACATATACACACACTTCTTGCATATGTTCATACAGCATTAGAAATTTTGTAAGGACAATGGATGCCTGTGTTTGATGATTGAGTAGATGGATGATTGGATGTTAGGATATGCATTCTCCTTAACTTGGAGATTTCGGGGACGAAACCCTTTAAGGAGGGGAGAATGTAACACCCCGTGTTTTCTATTAACATAAACTTACAAATTAAAGAACACTTAATTTTAAATGTGAGAATCAAGGGAAACGGGTTACGCCATTGTGTTCGTCTCGTAATTCTGGTTGAGACAGAGTTCGAGTTTGCGTAAATTAGACTTCGTATGAAGACGTTATGGCTGTCGGAAGTTTCTAGAAAATTCAAATAAATTCAAACAGCTCGAAATAAATTTAAATTTCAAAATCAGAAGTCAGAAGCGGGTTGGGCGGGAAAATTCCCGCCCAGGACGCAGGTCGACCAAGGGGTCGACCCTAGTGTCGACCACCACCCTATAGGTCGACCTGGGGGTCAACCTGCCCCCCTCCCCCCGAGCAGATCTGAGTGGTGACGATTTTCTGACTCCTAGCTGAGTCACTAGGGCTGACTTGTCACGCTATCTTGACTGAATGGTTATGGTTAATTCTAGGTTGATCGGATGGCCTAAATTAATCCAAAATTCTATATAAACACATGTAGACTCAAATCCTAAAACCTAATTAAAATTAGAACCATGGTCGTCATGCTATCACCTTGCAACCTAAAGTAGCCGCCACCAATTAGAGAGAAAGTAAAGCTAATCAACTCAACTCAATTCAAGTCTATAACAACAACTACAACGAATTGTCCACTACAAAGTCGAGCTAAATCAATTTCAGAACTCAGATTCCAGAACTCAAGACCTTCTTTGAGTCGTGAGTTCAATTTCTTTAATAAGATAATTAACAACTTAATTAGGTTGAGTTATAAATTGGGTTATATGGCTATGTTTGTGAATCAGTGGAAAAATGTGATATTTTGTGAATATATGCTAGTTGTTTATCATGATAGTTATGTTGTGGATCCCTTTTCATATGCCAAATCTTCTATGTTCAACTTGATTCACGTTTGACATCATTTTACGTGCAAGTTTGGGTGTAGATTGTATGCTAGTTTCTATTTGAATTGTATACAAGTTTACATGTGAATCAAATAAAGTGATTATATGCAAGTTTAGGTAGAATTTGGATTCACATATATGCAAGTTTACACCTTTAGATTTAGATCTATGACATACATCGTTTTATGCAAGTTTGTGACTATGGCCTATGCAAGTTTTAGGAGAAAAACTATATCACATATATGCAAGTTTACACCCCTACGTTAAGATCTATGAAATGTATAGTTTTATGCAAGTTTGTGACCATGGCTTATGCAAGTTTTAGGTGAAAAAGTATATTATATACATGCAAGTTCACACCTTTCAGGTTTATGTTTAGATTCATGACTATACAAAGTTTATGCAAGTTATGTTGTAATTCTTATTTGCAAGTTAGATCTATTTTGGGTGTTATGCAAATTTTGTGATGTTTCTTCCCTTTTATGTGTTAGACTAATGGATAGTCTAATATATATGTCATGATAGACGAACGAAACAACGTGGGGACGGTGGGGGTAATATTGAATATGCATAAATTGAGAATTGGCATAAACGGCCTGAAAAGGCGTATAATTAATTTAAGATATTAATTGGCATAATTGGTATTTATGGACATAATTTTGAGAGTCAATTATGGACATAAATGAATGTGGAATTTATTGACAAATTTGAATAGGGATAATAATCCAATTTGGGGTTAAATGAAGATGTGTAATAATAAACCGCCTAAGGCACGAGGTTAGACTCTTTTGTGGTGTAAGACTGCCCGGACCCGCCCGGAAAATCCAGCTGCCACAAATGCCAGTCAAATGTGAGAGGTCTAAGGCATGAATTAAATGCGTAACAGTTGTAAAGACACGAGGTTAGGCTCGTTTGTGGTGTAAGACTGCCCGGATTCGCCCGACAAATCCAGCTGCCACAAATGCCAGTCTAATGTGGGAGGTCTTTGCAAGGTTACGGTGTTAATGAATTAAGAAACACTTAACCATATAAACATGTGGTGGGACATGGGGGGTTAAGTGGGTGCCTTAGGTGGCATGTGAAATTAAGTGGGTGCCTTGGGTGGCATTTGAAATACGATTAGATACACTTAACCAAGATTGAAACATGTAAGAAGACATGAATAAGAATGGGGTTAAGTGGGGAAAACCTTAGAGGGGACCAAGCATAGGTGGAAAGTTTGTGTCATGCATGGGGGCCCTTTTCAAACCAGTAACCCATTAAGTATCTTTGTGGGATCGACCCAAGTCGAGGACGGGACACGCGTACTGGATTTGATTGTAAGAGGTCAAAACAGGTCAGCGGTGGCAACGCAAGTCCAACGGGTTCATATGCGTGTGTGCGCCCGGGCTGGTAGGTAAGACGTTGTTTCATCGTGTAGATATAAGCCGTGCATTTTTGGTGGTATCGGGTTGCCACTTTGGGGAGTGATACACCCCACTGTGGGGCCAGCACAGGTATCTACGAGTTAGGGAGCCGATCGAATGGGGGTAGTGGGTACACCTAGTGGGGCAGACGACACCTATGAAGGTTGCTAGGGGTACACGAAACTACCATTATCAGTATTAAGTTCTGTGGGCGGGATCAACCTTTAGGGTGACTAGTGGTGGTGCAGTATAGTAATTATCCTATAGTGATTAGGGGCGCCTTTAACGTTATATTTTTTCATCTTATTTCCTTTGTTTGCTCTGTCATACCCAATTGTTCACAGTCATTTCCTTATTTTCTAGCTTATGCCTTATCCTAGTAACTTAATGATTATATTGTTAAAGTTATTGCACTCGCCAGACTTTATGTCTGACCCTCTTGTTTTCACCTCTTTTCTTCCCTCCCCCCCCCCCCCCCCAAGGTGCTCAGGGTGGGACTAGTACTAATGGAGCTTTATTTGGACAGCTTTATCTCTTTCTTTGGAAGTTGCTTGGATCGCTGAAGTAAAAGTTAAGCCTATCTTATTTATGGCTATTTTATGTTGGGGTTATGTCTTTCATTTTATGTACTCTGATTTAATCAAGATGGATATTATGTACTTGACTCTAGTCTTTGGTTTTTGATGATGTAATCAAACTTATCTGTTACCGCTGCAATGAATAAAGTTTTAAATTTTTAAGCATTGTCTTATATCTGTCTTGTTGTAAAGTTTCTGTTCTATACACACTTAAAACGCTCCATACAAGTTAATGCATTCCCTTTGTGAGTGACATTAATGGACATGGGATGTCACATAATGAATGGAGTTTTATTTATGAAAAATCATCTTTAAGTTCCTGTAAAAACTTTAGAATTAAATATAATATAATATAAGAACAAAAGATTCAAAAAATTTAACTAAGTATGTCGACATACATAGTTGCCTATGTTGACATATAACTTCCAGTTTTTCGAAAAAATACAAAATTTAAATAACTAACTCATGTCCGTTCAAATCCAATGAATTCCATACCTTATTTAAGCCTATTTCTTCAAAAAAAAAATTATATTATTTCTCCTTCTTCTGTATTCAATTCTTATCAAAATTATTGCAAATCCAATTCATAACTTAAGTGAAAATCTTGAAGAAACATTGAATCCTTCAAGAAAATCCTTTTTATAATACTACGAAACCAGTGTCATCTTAAATTAAGCCAAATAAAGATGTTTGAGCAACAAGAGAAGCACTTTGATGCCATCCGTTGGCTAATTTCTTCTCTTTTTAGAGATGAAGATACAAATCTTGCTAAGGACAAAAGAAGAAGAAGATTGGGAGGTTATCAAGAAGAATCCTATCTTTGGAGAAGACGGTTGGATAGAAGTCCCAAGAAACGTTTGATTGATTGGTATGATTTGATTGGTTTGATTTGTTAGAACTTATGTATTGATTGGTTTGAATTGCCTGACTTAAAACATGTATGCATTAAAACATATGTAAATATTACTTAGATTTGTTTACTTGTTTGTAAATATGACTTAAAACATATGTAATCATGATATTTGGATTGATTTGTTTATATACTTAGTACTGATTATTGTATAGCCATGAATATAGGCGGAGTACTTTATGCTAGTATGATTATAGGATATGTATAGATAAATATAAGATTTAGGAGGTGTATTTTTAGAATTTCTTTTTGATAATGCCAAAGGGGAAGAAGTTATAAAATATAGACTTAGTTTAAGTAGAATACATACGAATCATATTGACAGGGGGAGCATTAGAAGGATCAACATCAACATGTATGAA
The DNA here is from genome assembly GCA_030737875.1 of Allium sativum. Lineage (NCBI taxonomy): Eukaryota > Viridiplantae > Streptophyta > Magnoliopsida > Asparagales > Amaryllidaceae > Allium > Allium sativum. Next base: position 946,909,203 of record CM060918.1, read on the forward strand.
TAGGTATGAATATTTTATAAACTAAGGTTGTCATCATCAAAAAGGGGGAGATTGTTTGAGAATGGAGTCTTGATGACAACAACCTTATTTCAATATTAATTGATTATAAAATATATATACTAACATTTCTATCTAGAATATATATATGTATGTATATATGTATGCATATATATGCAGGAATTGTAAACAGGAATTAATACTGAAGACTGTATACTTTTAGAGATTCAGGAGATTCAGAATTTAGAGAAGATTCAAGACTCATGAGTAATCAAGAAATCAAGAGTCCAAGAATTCAAGATAAATATAGCGATAAAGTCTAGTTTATGTAAGACTCTGAATAACACTCCAGGTTCAAATTCAAATTCTGTTTTTCGAATTCTGATTTTCAAATTCCAATTAAGTTTTTCTGTTTTACTTTTGATTTTAAACTTGAGTTCTAAAGATTATAAGTTTATATATATTTATATAGTTATATACTTTTATATTTATAGTTTAAACTTTATAATTTTATAAATATGTTTATATAATTTATATTTATGATTTCATATGATTTTCTACTTTATAATACTTATTTATATCACTATGTTTCAAATCAAGGATTTCTGGAATTATATATATAGTAAAACACTGTAAAAATTTTCAAATTTTCAAAGACATATGTCAACATATGTATGTGGGGATGTCGACATACAACTGTCATATTTTCAGTTTTGAATGGAAGTGTCTTTTCACCATTTATAACATTTCAGGAGCGTTGCAACCTTTCAAATATTATAAATAAGGGTTGATTTCGAATTTTTTTAACCAATCTTCTTCTCCATCTTCATCCCTTTCCATTCCTCCATTATTATTTCATATTTTTATGATTTTTACACTTATACTCTGCCGATTTCTATTCTAAATATATAAAACTTCTTCTCTTCTCACTCTCACTCATTACTCTCTGAATCGAAGTGCTATTGAAGAGTTACAGGGATGTTGTAATCATTTGGGATTGTTTTGGATAGTCTTGGAAACGGAATGTTCCTTGTAGCTATGAAAACAAGGAAAGGAAACAGTGTTAACCTTGTAGCCGGGAAATCAAGGGTGGTGGAAACGGTGTTAAACTCGTTGCCGTGAAATCAAAGGGATTGTGGTGAGATTTTGATCTAGTAATAAAACTTTGCGCAATCCAACGTTGCATGTGATAGACGTAGGAGCAATCCGAATTATATGAAATTCGGTGTGTTCTTTCCTTTTCTGCATTTTATTTCTGTGTTTGTGTTTTATTTTGTGTCTATGATTATCTCTGTGGTGTGTGATTCATATAGTGATCATATAAGTTTTAGAATTTCTTAAATTCCTTGAAAACATATTTCGCTTCCCTGTAGTGTTAGTTTTGCCTTAAGATCCATTCTGCATTCCCTAACATTACACCCAAGACGAGGTTATAAGTGGCAGTCTTCCAGACGTACTTGGAGATTATCCGGATTTTCAAGGGCCTATCACCTTTATTAAATGAGGGATAAGGTGCCTTCAATTTCGTTTAGACCTATAACAGACTTGTAAATGGAAATGTGTCCGATGTTGTATTTTACAACATAGACAGTTGGTTTTTATTGATGTTATATCAATTGGTGGTAGAGGATTTATCCTTTTAGCTTAACACCCTCCTTTGAGACTTTTGTTCTCAGAGAGTTATATATTAATCGACCCCGATTATATTTTGTGAACTGACAATGTGGCATGCTAAGTGCTGAGCCGATCAAAGCTTCTGGTTGAAAAGTAGAGCTTTGTGGATGATGATCAAAGCATGGCTGATATAACGTAGCTTTGTGTTGAAATATAACTTTAGAGCCTCATAACTCGTGAATGGTCGAAAACAAGATGATGGACCGTAGAGATAAGCACTAACGCTTTCTTTAAGCTAAAAAGTGATGCATGATACGGAGCCTAGCCAGGTTCACTTATGTGAATGATACATCGAGGAGCCTCGGATGATAGTAAAATACGATCAAGGGATGCTATGTTCAGGAAAGATTCTGATTCGCCTGTTAGTGTTGATCGGCTCTGTCGTCCCAAAGGATCACATGCGTGTGAGTCTTGGGACATCTTATTAGAGGTGTTCCAAACGGTTAAGGAAGATACTTTGCCATGGTCATTGATGGAATCCAACTTTCAATACGAGCTTTGCGTTTTTAGATGTAACCTAATAACAAACATAATGGGGTAAGGGCAATATGTGAGATAAGATTTATACATTTACTTTTGAAAGTGATTTTGACACTATGCACTAGTAAAAACAAAAGAGATTTTCTCGTATCAAGCATATTTGGTTATTATAAGGTAAAACTCTCTCCTCCTCCGGTATGCATTGCATTGTGTGACAAGACATGAGTCTTATAATAGCTTCATTTTTCAAAAAGCATTGCAAGTTTTTTATGATTGGTATTCATGTTGAGAAAACTCGTTCCATGTTATACAGCGTGGCCCTATGATTTACCTAACTTTAAAATAAAGGTTAATAACTATTTTAGTACTCAAACTAGTCCTATGATTGATCCAGAATTAATTGCTTCCCACCTAAACTCTAGATGCCCATATTTTCCACATGGGCAGTTTGGTAGTTTTGGTTTGCAGATATTTTATAGAGCAGGTGCTGGATTGAAGCTAAAACTTTGTGCAAAGCATTTTATTTCTTCTGCTGAGTTTATGTTTTCCACTGTGTATAAGTTATATTCTAATATAGTTATTCCTCCTGTGCAATGTATTTATTATTGTACTCTAATGTAAGCCATACTCTGATGTAAACTTTATTGCAATGATAATGAAAAAGTTGTTAATTTTTTCAGTTCTTACTAGTCGTAATTCCAAGCGATACGTCTTGTTGATCGATTTAACTCTGTTTAACCATCAGTTTGGACTGGCCAATAGGGCAGGTCATCACAATAAACAATCAAATAAGCGAATAACCATTCAAACAAAAATTATAAAAATTATTATAAAGGTGTACCAATTTTTAGATCCATTCTTCGATTTCTACTGATTCATGAATCACTATGAAGCACATATTCAAATTGTTTGTTTCTTGTTCTTCATCACTAGAAGATGAGTCAGAATCATCCAAAGTTGCTGCATATGCTCTTTTTCTCTTCTTTGTTGAATTATATTTTATCAGTTGATTTTGATTTCTGTATATAGATGGTATCTTTTTAGATGGCCTAGTTCATCGCAGTTATGACATCGGACATTATTCGGAATCTCATTACTTTTCACAAAGTTTTTTCGCTTATTTCTCTTGAAATTATTTCTTTTTCCGCATCTCAGGAATTTTCTAGAATTCCTTTTCATTAGGGTTGTCTCTTCATCATCATCACTATTTGAGTCAGAATCTTCAGTTGTCACTTTAAATGTTATCTACATCATTTCCGATGACTTATTTTCTTTTCTTCCTTGCATCTAAACTTCAAACAACATTAGGTTACCGATTAATTCTTCAAATTTTCATTGTATTGGTATCATTAGCCTCTTCAATTGCAAGTGTCTTTTGAACCCAATCTGAAGTTAATGAATTCAAAACTTTTCTGACTTGATCTTCCTCAAAATATGTTTTTTCCAAAGCCTTTAGTGAATGCACGATTTCCTGAAATTTGCAATACATATTGGAGATAGACTTGTTCTGATTTATTTTAAATAATTCAAACTGATTGGTTAACATGGATATTTAGGTATGTTTAACTTTACTTATTACTTCATGAGTCACTTGCCCAGTTTTCCAGATTTCATATGCAAATTTACAAATACATACCCAATTAAACACAATCCTATCTAGTGAATAGAATAAAATATTCATAGCCTTTGAATTATTTTCTGCAGTGGCTTTCTGATCATTAGTCCATAGTGCAAAATTATCAATGGATTTGACATATCCGGTTTGTGTGATATTCAAAGTGTCTAATCCTACAGATTGTAAATAAATTTTCATTTTACATGCCCAATATGCATAATTACTACACTGAATAGTTGTGATCTAACAGTGGACTGGCCCTGTATAAAAAACTATTATTATATGTTAATTCAAGTGTTAATTTCCATTTAAACTTTTCAAAAATTCAAATTATGAAAACTTTGAAAACCAATCCTCTAGTACCAATTGTTGGGGATGCAGATTAAGGATCTTAAGGCGAACCAAATACTAGGGAGTGAATAGTGTTTTATGGATTACATTAAATTTCTTGAAATCTTTTAGGATCAAACAAAATGCTATGCAAATCACAGATATCACAAATCGTAGAATCAATCATAGATGCAGAAAATTAAATAAAAAGCAGTAAAAGGAAAGTGCACACCAGGATTTTATACTGGTTCAGGACTTCCTTACATCTAGTCCTACACAACACTGGGTTGATGTGGATTTTTGTTCAACAAATCCAAATTACAATCCTTGATTTCAGGGCTATAAGGGCACACCCCAGCTGATTCCAAGTGCAATGAGTCTTAGTTGATTTTTCGGGCTAAAACTTTACACCCAATCGATTTTCGGAACACATTCGCACCCAGTCGATTTATACGAGACACAACCACACCCTCTCCTTATCAATTTTTGCAGTGTTGATTTGATAGAACTTGGTCTTCCGATCTTTCATTACAAACAGCGTATAACTCTTGAGTAACACTTGAATTTCAGAGAGTGTGTGATATGAAATTGAAAGAGAAGAAGATTGATATAATTTCTATGGAAATCGGTAGAGTATAAGTGTAGATATTAAGAAGAATAATGGCAAGAGATTAAGGAAGAAGAAGGAGGTAAAAAGTGACTAAAATTTCAGATTTTGAAGCATTAATATAGTTTTCCAACAGCCATGACCTTTCAGAAAAGATTTGAATTCAAAAGACTCAACTTTTCAAAATTTAAAAAATAAATTGACAGTAAGTATGTCGACATAATACTTCTTATATATCGACGTATAATAGTATTGATTCAAAAATAAAGTTTTAAATTAAATCAAATAATGTTTAAATAAATTATGGTGATTCCTGAGTTAAAACAAACTATTTTCCTTTATATAAAAATAAAATATACTAAGTAAAAAATATATTTAAAAATATATATTAAGATGATTTAAAAAATGATTAGAAACTAAATATAAAATGATATAAAAGTATATATATAATAAAACTATAAATATATTAAAACTTAATATAAATAAGGAAATTCAAAATATAAGTAAATATAATAAAATTAGTATTTTTTTTGACAAGGCCAACTGGTTTTTAAAGTGATCCGTAACACTTTTTATTAACAAAATAATAAAATACATTGTCAACATGTGATATACAGAGCATATATCAACTAAGATCTTCCACACAGGGAAGCGAGTGCATAACTCATACAAAATACACGGGTCGATACATGATTACATTTCTTGGAACAAATTCGACCTGCTTTGTAATGGATACACATTACAAATGCCTTATGTTAGAAGCATGCCTCCTAACCGTTCTCCTGTAAATTCCTCAACATCTCTTTTTCATATTACGGGTGATCGGAGCGTTTGGTTGCGCTTTTTCATCCATACTCGTGATAACCTGAACAAGATGGATATCGAGTGGTCTTCGCTTATGCTCCGAGGGACGTGCAATATTAGCATATAGAGACACAGTATTTTGCACGGTACTAACATTGGTTTTGACATGATCAGTTGTTAAAGATCGATTTTGGTATTCTTTGATATTCCTTTTGATCAGCCTTGTTATATCATTTTCCCATTCTTTCTTAAGTTCTCCAATTTTCAAACCAGGCAGTATCTTAGCACACTCATTAAGCTTCATTTGAATCTTTGCAGCCTTATCTGGATTGTTACTTTCATTTGCAAAGTCCTCAAGTAGTAATTCGGTATTTTGTGAGATAAGTAACTCTAGCTCCATATATTCATTCTAGTCTTCACTCAATGTGTAACACCCCACCTCCGCCAGGGTGACTCTTGCAAGCACTCTGACTTTGGAGGGGCGTTTGAATCAGGTAAACATGCATAATGATATATCAAGGCAGAACAAGAACATATGTATATGCGTAAACAGAGTAAATAACATAGATAAAACAGCGGAAGATTTTAAACCATTTCAAAACAAGTCTGTTACATCATAATGTCAACTTCCCAAATAAACCAGTCTAGATAAAACAACATCAACTGAAAACTGAAATACATAAATACTAATCCCCAAAAGAAGTGATAGCCACAGCTAGCTTCATGTCCAAACCGTACATGACCTAAATCCCACAAGCAAGCAGTCAGAAATCCAGCTAAGCTCCAGTATTCCCTCCCTGAGAACCTGGGGGGAAACGGAAGAAAAAAGGCGAAAGAAAACAGGTCAGTCAAAAAGACTGAGTAAGCCCTACTACAATCAATGTAAACTGATAAAGTTAACAGGCATGAGAAGCAGGTATGATCATAAGGATAACAACATACTAGCATGGTGATTAACTAACAAGGTAGATAAAGGTGTCATCGCATAATCAGGATTAAGGTTTTGCACCACAGGTGTACTAGCAAACTAACATGACTTGAATAAACAAGTATTGATCCTTGGCCCAAGCTTTGGCCCAATAACATGAAATGACCCTAATACAAGGTCCAACCACACGGTCTAGTCGATCGGCTCCCCAAGCCTAACTCGTCACGTGTTGGTGTCAATACGGCCCAAACATGATTGTAGTCGGACTGTGCAGGGTCTCCCATCAGGTGTATCAAGCCCTAGGGTGGCAACCCCTGGACACCATAAACATGAGTGCACAGTCTCGATCTACTGGTACCCGTGCATGATTTCCCCGGCTTCGGACTATGTGCACGACCATGGTCCGCCCGGAACTACACCGGCGTACCCTCTACCGTCGCTTTTGGTCACTTACCTCCAGTCTAGTAATCGTGCCCCCACCCTAGCCTAGTCCCTAGGGTCATGATGATACCAGCTTGGGATTACTGCTGGAGTGGGCCACCATTGCTAGGATTTTTCTAGTGGGTTAAATATGGTTTAACCCTCCTGCTAATCATGGATTAACTTGGTTAAGTGTAACGATGAGTTCACGACTTAACCCCGATTAATCTACCAAGCCCCAAATTGGTTAAGTAATTAAGTGGACCATGACTTAACCCTAATCACGAGGCATTAATTAATTTAATGCACCTTAACCTCTCACATTAGACCTTGTTGTGGTTACTAGTTAAGCCGAGCAGGTCCGGGTAGCTTTACACCACAACTTGGTCTAGCCTCGGGTCCAAGGTACAACATGACCAACTTCTCACATTGGGTCCTATTGTTTGTAGCAACTAGTTAAGCCGGTCGGTTCCGGGTAGGTTTACGCTACAAACTCAACCCAACCTCGAGTTGGCCACACTTATCTTTTCTAAGTGTCATGTCCATCATGTTTCCAAAACATGTTACAAGTTTTCAAGCAATTGGGTAGACCTAACTTAATAGGTAAATTCCCAATGGGTAGACCTAACTTAATAGGTAAATTCCCAAGCTTATGTTTTTATGTCTTTTACTTTTACCCAACCCCAAACGCAATCCCATCGCTTACATATCGCAATAGCGCATAAAGGATAGAAAGAGGGAACTTGGCATAATCATGACATAAAAGGTGTTGAAGCCACAAGTTCAACATGGTGGCATATGAAATGTTCATGTGTTCATATACTTGCATATTACATATTTTGGCCTCAAAAGCATGCATAAAACCAAACTTGGCATATTGATGATACATGGTGCTAAACGACATGTAAACATGGCCATAAGTTCGCATTTAGCCTCACATGCAAATTATCATAAGAGATATGATAACTTACATGTTGCCAAAATGCAACCTTTTAGCATAAAGCTTGAAGCTTTATGTTCATAAACCCAAGATAAGCTTGCATAACATGATAGCATGAACAAAATGTTCAATCCAAACTTGCATAACACAACTTGCATATCATATAACAACTTGCATATCAAACTTGCATAACATAACATGATGAACTTGCATATCACATCATAGCATACTTGCATAACATGATAAACTTGCATATTACATCATAGAAAACTTGCATAACATACATTTAACTTTAGAGTTTAAGTATGAAAGTAGAATAGGGCTTACTATGCTTAAGAAGTCACAAAAATATGACAAAGCCCTTATGAAATCAATCAAACCCAAAATGCAAGCAAAACCCTTGAGCAAAAATGATCAAAACTCTTTCTTTATAGAAACTTGACTTGAATGCAAACTAATGATGCTCATACAAGTCTAAAAACACTTGTATGCATGGAAAATCACTTAGAAATTTATTTAGGAATTTATGAAGAGAGTGGAGGCCATGAGAGGATTGATTTTGCCATAGTTTAGTTGCTAGAATGAATAATGATGATTTAGGGTAGGTTAGGGTCTTATTTATAGATTAGGCAAGTGTTTTAGGCCATAGGATTACACCCTAGTAGCAATCTCAACCCTTAAAATCGAATCTGGCCCCCAAGCTCAACACAATCTCAAAATGGTGCACCAGGCTAAACAGCCCGGCTGGACCAAGTCGACAGCCAAGTCGACAGGGCTGTCGACTTGGGTCCAACCAAGTCAACTCCCAAGTCGACAGGGCTGTCGACTTGGGTGTTCTGGCGGGAATTTTCCCGCCTGGCCCAAACTGGCCCAATTTTCCAAATTCAGATTTGAATTTGAAATCTGTTTTTACTTAGAAGTTTTCTGAAAACTTCGCTGGGCCTTAATCGGGTCATACGGACTCCGATTTTCGAAAACTCGGACTCTATTTCGCGTATTTTTCCGAGACGAACGCAATGGCATAGCCCGTTTCCCTTGATTCAGATTTTAGAATTAAATTCTACCTCGATTTATGTTATAACAGGTTATTGAATATACGGGTTGTTACACAATGCAATTGCAACTTCCTGCCATACCTCTTGATTGCTTTTCTGCTGAATGAATGCCGCCAATAGTTTATGCAAGTTACCCCCTCGGTTGATATTTCAATGTTCATATGATCATCATTCTTATTTTATGCAGCACTTAAGACCACCACACATTATCTTCATCGTGTTGGCTGGAGTCATCAGTAGGCATAACACCTACTTCAGTTCTATTGCCACTACTTCCTACTTTCTTCATCACATTGTTCCCCTCCTCATCAAATTTGTGTACTTCTACAATCAGTTCACTCAGAATATCTACATTATTGTCCTTATCAACATGCTCAGCAACGTCATGTTTTCTAAACTATCCCTCTTCTAACTCTATTTCTTTTGTTTTGCATTCCATATACTTACCATTATCAGTTCCCAAAAAATTATGTATAGCAATACTTGACTGAAAAATCACTGGCCCAATGTTTGTGATTGAATTCCAGCAATGGAATGTCCAGAATGTCCTCATGTTCGGTTCCTTCATCTTTAGTATCCTCAGTTACATAGGCTTCGGTCAAGATAGGTGCCTTATTTACTTCATTTTCTTGTGCACCTACCTGAGTTCCACTGTTAAGACATATATTATTCAATGTTTTGAAGTTATTACCAGTTTCGACAGCTGTCTTACCCAAGTCAACAATTCTACTTTGAATCACTGAAACACCATCAGTTTTCCTCCACTGCTTGTGAGTTCCCAAAGGATAGGTGTTGGACTGCCATTTGGGTGCTACATTGTAATGTTCTTCAATTCCTGCTTCTTGATTTTTCTTAACTCCACATGTGATGTTAACGTCCACCTTACCATCCAGTTTATTATCTCTCCCAGTTGAAAATTGTTGCAATCACTTAAAGGGAAGTTGTCATGATTGTGTCCAAATGCGTCACAAGTTTGACAAACATTGGATTTCTAGACATAATTTTCTTTGATGATATGCTCGGTGCCATTTTCAAGCAGAACTGATATAGATTTGGGTAATTTGCTAGATGGACTAATTTCCACCAGGACTTTTGCATAGCCTAGCCAATCGAGGCTCTCTATTGCCTTGTCAATACATAAGAACCTACGAACATGTGATGCTAGCCACGCAATACCAGTTTTGGACCACGCAACCATCGGCAAGCTATACATCTTAATCCAAATAGGTACAAATTTGATACCTACCAGAATTGCCCAAATTCTTATCCCATTTCTTTATGTTGAATAATTTATTTCTTATGACGATGGGGTCTTCCTCCAGAATCTTCTTGCTGTTTTTAGAATTCGATAGAGGAAAGAAGAACTAGGTGTCATTCGATTTCACTTTAGTTGTTCCACGTGGCTTCCACAATTTTGTCAAATGAGAAACAACTTCGGAGTACCACAAAGGAGCGTCAAGAAAAAAACGAGCTATGTATTCGTGCCACACCTCAGTACTTTCCCTAACAGTGTCTTATGTTGGTACCAGACTTCTGCCCAAATATTTGAGTGTAAACGTTGGAGGCGAAAAATCCCCAGCACTTCGTGGTTTCTTTGCAAAGAGCGATGACCATCTTACTATGGGTAAGGGAGGCTGTGACGGCTGATTGTTGAGCGGAGCGTCTGGAGAAGGAGGATTGGGTGGCGGTGGATTTAAGACTAGAGGCAGATCTGAAAGGGAAAGTGGCTGTGACGTGGAGAGAGGGATTGAGGGGCTCGAGGAGGATGTTTGCGAAGATGCCATTTTTAGTTGGTGCTTTTATCTAAATAAGGTGATAAAATTAGTATTTAATTTGTAAGTAAAATTTATTTGAATTAAGAATTAAGTATAAATTTTTTTAAAACAAGAGTTAAAATAAATTACAGGAGATAAAATATTTCTTAAAATAAAGAAGTATAAATTTAAAATAAGGAAGCAATTTTGAAATCATTAGAAAAATAAACTTAATAACAAAGAATTAATTTTGAAATCATTTGAAAAGAAATTTGAAATCAGAATTAAGTTTGAGATCCAAATTCAGTGCTAACAAGAGTTTTAACATGATATCTAGAAACAATTGCTCTATATTTCTTGAATTATTGATAGTTATGAGTCTTGAATCTTGAACTTTTATACTTTGAAATCTTGATTTACTAAACTGTACAATCTTCAATAATCATTACCTATATATATTTCTTACATATATTTATATTCTAGATAACAGTGTATATATAATATAATAATAATTGAAACAAAGTTGAAACAAGGTTGTTTTCATCAAATTTATCACCATCAATATCTCAGTTATTGGCACCCCCATGTCGGCCTCGTCATCTACCCCAGTTTCCCTCCGACCATCCACGTCTCTGTCCCCAACACCATGCCTCGTCTCTCTTCCTTATGCGTGCATCGACCATATTTATAAGTATGTGCACATGACGATACGCATATCCATGTACTCTCATATACAGGTGCATCTAATCCATGCACATACGATAGTTGCTCGTGATGGTGCATGATAGTGGGTCGCCCTAGGCGTGGGGAAGGATAAAAATATTATATGGACGGAATGAATCAAAATCCATACCTCAATGTAAACCAAATCAAATCCACTGTTTCCAAAACCCCATATCCCCTTGTACCCAACCAATCAGGACCATCTGATTTCCACCTATTGCAATTAAGTCATTTTTTCTCTTTGACTTAATTGTAGAAAGGTATAAATCAAAGACACTGATTGGTTGGGTACAGGAGGATAGAAAATTTTGGGGACAAAGGATTGTGTATCTAGAAGATAACCAAATCAAATCATCTATACCCAAAATCCTCTATCCCGTTGTATTCAACCAATCAAGACCCCCTGATTTTCATCTTTTTGCAGTTAAGTCCTCTTTCACTTTCTAACTTAATTGCAAAAATGTGAAAATAAGGTCTCTGATTAGTTAGGTAGAGAGGGATAGAGGAATTTGGGTACCGAGGATTTCCTGACTGCATTGGCTACTACACAGGGATCTCTTCTCATTACTAAAACTTAAAAGCATTTTTTAGGGAAAAAAATTTATGCAAACGTTTGCTTTTCTGAGCACCCAACCTTTACCGTAAGTGTCTCTTTTCTTCTATGCAGGACCAAGTGCAGTCCCCGTAGATATAATCAAAGTAAACCATCAACTGCTAAACAAGCATACTCATAAATTAATTAATACTCTAATCTATAGTTATGTTATTAATAGAGTATGTTATTACAAATAGAAAATCATAAGTACGACCTATGAAATAATGCATAAGGCTAAAATAATTGTTTTGGGGAATCAGACTTACGTTAAAATGGCGTTAAGGTTTACCTGGACTCATTTGTTTACTATGGTGTAATCCTATAGCCAAGTTACTGGAAAATTGTAAAGATGTGTATTTTTGAATCACCAAATTTAAGTATTTAATTTATTTAAGTATATGGATTTGAATTCAAATTATATTAGAATACAAATTACAAATTTTCATCCATTTTATGTTGTTGTATTCTAGTTTAATTTTATTTGATCTTTCCAGAATTCTGATTTGGAAAATAGTAAGTTTTTTGTTGGATCCATTTAGTGTCACTTGTCAGCATTTTTAAAATTCACTAAAATGAATTAACCTTTTATCTTATTGTTGCTAGCGGCTGCATTCGCATGCGAATGAAATATTATGTACGTAGCGTGCTGTTGAAATTATATTTTTTTAAATCTCAACATAAATCTTTCACGGCATTTCTAAAATCTTTATATTGTCCTCTTTATTTCTTTAGATATTTGCATTTAATATTTGTACCTTTTCATTTAACATACACATGTAGAAGTTCAAGTAGTACCAAAAATGAAAATGAAGTATCCTGTATGGAAATTTTTTTGAAACAACAACATAATATCTTTTCCATATGATATCTTTCCCGCTAACTTATCATTAATATCCTTGCTTGAGTGTAGATAATTTTTTTAATTTAATGGATCTTCCTTGATTTTAACAATGAAGTGATATGTGACATGTATATGTACACGTTCGTTATCATTTTAGCCTCTGCAAAACATAACAAACTTGAACGTACTCCATTTTTTTTGTTTGTTTTCCTTTATTTTCATTGCTTTCCTATGCGTAAGAGTGTATTTTGCATGTGAATGTAGCGTATGTGAGTATATTCAACTTAGCAGAGTGGAGAGGTGTAGTCAACAAAATAAAAGGAGAATGGGAACGTGTAGCTTGTGAGAACATTAGTTGCATTTTTGGTGCGGGTATGTTTGGGTAATGGGAAGGATGAGGCTCCGCCACCCAATCCTCCTCTCTCTACATCACAGCCACTTTCCCTTTCATATCTTCCTCTAGTCTTAAATCCACCGCCACCCAATTCTCCTCCTCCAGACGCTCCGCTCAACAATCAGCCGTCGTAGCTTCCTTTACCCATGGTTAGATGGTCATCGCTCTTTGCAAAGAAACCACGAAGTGATGGGGTTTTTTCACCTCCAACGTTTACACTCAATTATTCAGGCAAAAGTCTGGTACCAACAGAAGACATTGTTAGGGTAAGCACTGAGTTGTGACATGAATACATAACTTGTTTTTTTCTCGTTGCTCCTTTGTTGTACTCCGTCGTGGTTTCTCAATTGAAAAAATTATGGAAACCACGTGGTACGATTAAAGTGAAATCGAATGGCACCTAGTTCTTCTTTCTCCTATCGGATTCGGAAGACAGGAAGAAGATTCTGGAGACAGACCCCATCTTCATAAAAAATAAAGTTTTCATCATAAAGAATTGGGATGTGAATTTGGGCAATTCTGGTAAAGGTATCAAATTTGTACCTATTTAGATTAAGATGTATAACTTGTCTTGGTCCAAAACCAGTATTGCGTGGCTAACATCACATGTCGGTAGGTTCTTATGTATGGACAAGAAAATAGAGAGCCTCGATTGGCTAGGCTATGTAAAAGTCCTAGTGGAAATTAGTCCATCCAGTGAATTTCCCGAATCTGTATCAGTTCCGCTTGAAGATGGCACCGAGCATATCATCAAAGTAAATTATGTCTGGAAACCAAATGTTTTCCAATCTTGTGATGCTTTTGGACACAATCATGACAACTTCCCTTTAAATGATTGCAACAATTTTGCAACTGGGAGAGATAATAAATTGGATGGTAAGGTGGACGTTAACACCACGTGTGGAGTTAAGAAAAATCAAGAAGCAGGAATTGAAGAACAATAAAATGATACACCCAAATGGCAGTCTGACACCTATCCTCTAAGAACTCGCAAGCAGTGGAGGAAAATTGATGGTGTTTCAGTGATTCAGGGTAGAATTATTGACTTGGACAAGACAGCTATCGAAACTGGTAACAGCTTCGAAGCATTGAATAATATATGTCTTGACAGTGAAACTCAGGTAGATGCACAAGAAAAAGAAGTGAACAAGGCACCTATCTTGACTGAAGCCTATGTAACCTAGGATAATGAAGATGAAGCAACCGAGCACGAGGCCAGTCTGAACATTCCATTGTCAGACTTCAATGACACAATCATTGGCCCAGTGATTGTTTAGTCAGGTATTGTTATACATAATTTTTTGGGAACTGATAATGCTAACAAAAGAAACAGAGTTAGAAGAAGGAGAGTTTAGAAAACATGACGTTGCTGAGCATGTTGATAAGGATAATAACGTGGATATTATGAGTGGGTTGATTGCAGAAGTACACAAATTTGATGAGGAGGGGAATAATGTGATGAAGTAGTGGCAATAGAACTGAAGTAGGTGTTATGCCTACTGATGAGTCCAGCCAGCACGATGAAGATAATGTTGTGGTGGTCTTAAGTGTCGGACATAATAAGAATGATGATCGCATAAACATTGAAATATCAACAGAGGGGGATAACTTGCATAAACCATTGGTTGCATTCATTCAACTGAAAAGCGACCAAGAGGTATGGCGGGAAGTTGCAATTGCTTTGAGTGAAGACTCGAGTGAATATATGGAGCTAGAGTTACTTATCCCACAAAATACTAAACTGCTACTTAAGGACATAGAAAATGAAAGTAACAGTCCAGATAAGACTGCTAAGATTCAAATGAAGCTTAGTAAGTGCGCTAAGATACTGCCTGGTTTAAAAATTGGAGATCTTAAGAAAGAATGGGCAAATGATATAACAAGGCTAATCAAAAGGAATATCAAATAATGCAAAAATCGATCTTCAACAACTGATCATGTCAAAACCAATGTTAGTTCCATGCAAAATATCGTGTCTCCATATGCTAATATTGCACCTCCCCCGAGGCACAGGCCAAGACCACTTGATATCCATCCTGATCAGGTTATCACGAGTGTGGATGAAAAAGCACAACCAAAGACTCCGATCACCCATAGTATGAAGAAAGAGATGTTGAGGAATTTACAGGAGAACGGTTAGGAGGCTTGCTTTTAACATAAGGCATTTGTAATGTGTATCCGTTAAAAAGCAAGTTGAATTTGTTCCAAGAAATGTAATCATGTATCGATCCATGTATTTTGTAAGAGTTATGCACTCGCTTCCATGTGTGGAAGCTCTTAGTTGATATATCCTCTTTATATCACATGTTGACAATGTATTTTATTAACAAAAAGTGTTACGAATCACTTTAAAAATCGTTCGGCCTTGCCCAAAAAAATACTAATTTTATTAAGTTACTTATATTTTAAATTTCCTTATTTATATTAAATTTTAATATATTCATAGTTTTGTTATATATATACACACATTTTTATATCATTTTATATTCAGTTTTTAATCATTTTTTAAATCTTCTTAATACATGTCTTTAAATATATTTTTTACTTAGTATACTTTATTTTAGTATAAAGGAAAATGGTTTGTTTTAACTTAGGAATCACCATAATTTATTTAAACATTATTTGATTTAATTTAAAATTTTATTTTTTAATTAATATTATTATATGTCGATATATAAGTAGTATGTCAACATACTTAATGTTAATTTATTTTTTTAAATTTGAAAATTTGAGACTTTGGAATTCAATTCTTTTCTGAAAGGTCATGACTATTGGAAAATTATATAAATGCTTCAAAATCTGAAATATTTAGTCACTTTTCACCTTCTTCTTCTTCCTTAATCTCTTGCCATTGTTCTTCTTAATTTCTTAAATTTCTACACTTATACTCTACCGATTTCTATAGAAATTATATCTGTCTTCTTCTCTTTCAATTCCACATCAAACTCTTTTTGAAATTCAAGTGCAACTAAAGAGTTATAGGTTATTTGTAATCAAAGATCGCAAGATCGATTTCTATCAAGTCAACACTACAAAAATTGATAAGGAAAGAGTGTGGTTGTGTCTCGTACAAATCGACTATGTGCGATTGTGTTTCGAAAATCGATTAGGTGTAAATTATGGTCCGAAAAATTAACTAAGATCCACTGTACTTGGTATCAGTTGGGATGTGCCCTTGTAGACCTGAAATCAAGGATTGTAATTTGGATTTGTTGAACAAAAATCCACATCAATCCAGTGTCGTGTGGGACTGGATGTAAAGGAGTGCTGAACCAGTATAAAATTCTAGTGTGCACTTTCCTTTTACTGCTTTTTATTTGATTTTTTTGCATATGTGATTGATTCTACAATTTGTGATATATGTGATTATCATAGCATTTTGTTTAATCATAGAGATTTCAAGAAATTTAATATAGTCCATAAAACATTATTTACTCCCTAGTGTTTAGTTTTCCTTAAGATCCTTAATCTGCATCCCCAACAATTGGTATCAGAGGATTGGTTTTCAAAGTTTTCATAATCTGAATTTTTGAAAAGTTTAAATGTCAACTAACACTTGAATTACCGTTTAATAATAGTTTTTTTATAGAGGGTCAGTCCACTGTGAGATCACCACTATTCAGTGGTAGTAATTACGCATATTGGGCATGTAAAATGAAAATTTATTTACAATATGTAGGATTAGACACTTGGAATATCGCACAAATCGAATATATTAAACCCACCGATAATTTTGCACTATGGACTAATAATCAAAAAGCCACTGCACAAAAAAATAATTCAAAGGCTATGAATATTTTATTCTGTTCACTATATAGGAATGAGTTTAATTGGGTATGTGTTTGTAAATCTGCATATGAAATCTGGAAAACTAGGCAAGTAACTCATGAAGGAACAAGCAATGTTAAACAGCCTAAATATCCATGTTAACCAATCAATTTGAATTATTTAAAGTGAATCAAAATAAGTCTATCTCCGATATGTATTGCAAGTTTCAGGAAATCATGCTTTCACTAATGGCTTTGGGAAAAACATATTTTGAGGAAGATCAAGTCAGGAAAGTTTTGAATTCATTAACTTCAGATTTGGATCAAAAGACACTTGCAATTGAAGAGGCTAATGATATCAGTACAATGAAAATTTGAAGAATTAATCAGTAACCTAATGTCGTTTTGAAGTTCAGATCCAAGGAAGAAAAGAAAATAATACATCGGGAAAATGTAGATAGCATTCAAAGCGACAATTGAAGATTTTGAATCAAATAGTGATGATCATGAAGAGATACCCTAATCACAAGGAATTTTAGAAAACTCTTGAGATACAGAAAAACAAATCATTTCAAGAGAAATAAGCAAAGAAACTTTGTGAAAAGTAATGAGATTTCGAATAATGTCCGATGTCATAACTGCGATGAACTAGGCCATCTAAAAAGATTCTGTCCATATCCAGAAAACAAAATCAACTAATAAATTATAATTCAACAAAGAAGAGAAAAAGAGTGCATGCAGCGACTTTGGATGATTTTGATTCATCTTCTAGTGATGAAGAACAAGAAACAAACAATTTGAATATATGCTTCACAGTGATACACGAATCAGAAAAATTTGAAAATGGATCTAAAAATAGGTAGACCTTTCTAATAATTTTTGTTTGAATGGTTGTTTGCTTGTTTGATTGTTTATTGTGACGACCTACCCTGCTGGCCGGTCAAACTGATGGTTAAACCGATCAACAAGACGTATCACTTGGAATTACGACTAATAAGAACTGAACAAATTAACAACTTTTTCATTATCATTGCAATAATTTTTACATCAGAGTACGACTTACATTAGATTACAATAATAAATACATTGCATAGGAAGAATAACTATATCAGAATATAACTTATACACAGCGGAAAATATAAACTCGGTAGAAGAAATAAAAATGCTCTGCACTTAGCTTTAGCTTCTGAAACGACCCAAACTCCCCTGTACGGGAAAGCCCGGATTGAGTTGGGAGCACGACGCATTGGAACGCAAACAACAGAACATCTCATTATTATTACAACAATTTGTGTCATAGTACAAGAATATCAGAGTACGAATAAATATTACACAGCAGAATTACAATATCAGAGATTAATAGTTTACATAGCAGGGAAAATAAAATGTATAAATACAACGCACAACGGAAATACAACAACTAACACAACTGAAAGAATTACACAGATACAAAGCTTTCTGAATATAGTTCCAACTGTATTCCAGGATCCTGTTTAAATAGAAATCTGCAAAACCAACTACTAGTCGCCCGTGTGGAAAATATGGGCACCCAGAGTTTAGGTTAAAACAATAAACTCCGAGTAAGTCATGGTATGGTGTGAGAACTTAAAATAGTTACTAAACTTTAATTTTAAAATTAGGTAATTAAGGGGACCATGCCGTATGTCATGGAACGGGTTTACTACATGTGAATACCAAAGCTTAAAACAAAACGATTTAATAAACAACGCAATGCTTTTGGGAAAAATGAAGCTACTATAAGGCTCAGGTCCCATCACACAATGCAACGCAAGCCGGAGGATAGAGTTTTACCGTATAATAGCCAAACATGCTTGGTACTTTTAAAACAAATCATTTCGATATTACTATAAGTGCATAGTGTCAAAAACAACTTCAAATATAAATGTATCAACCATAGACGACATAGGTACCATATATTATGTCAGCATACTAGTTTTACAACTAAAACCGAAAAATGTCATATTGGAAATTGGATTTCTATCACGAACCAAGGTAAGGGATCTCTCCTTTCGATTCAAGACAATCTAGCCTACCATGTCTCAGCACTCAGCCGCAACTGCACCTGGGAGCGGAAGGGTCGGCCAGCCGTAGCTGATTAGGGTTACTCCTGAGCAATACGTTCTCTGCCCTATCGGGCATAAAATCTGGTCAGTACGTCGACCATGTCTAGAGCCACTAGGGACTCAAATCCGAGGTACCTCGCTTTCCATCATCCACATAAGTAAAAATGTCTAGGCTCCATACCATGACACCACTTCTAGCTAGAAAGTAACGCCTGCTCTTCCTACTGTCCCTCATCCCATTTCTGGTTCATACCGGGGTGTGAAGCTCGCGAATTAACGCTACACAAAGCTATGCTAATTAAAGCTGTGCTTTGATCATCATCCACAAAACTCTGCTTTTCAACAAAAGCCTTGATCATTGCATCTCAATATGCCACATTGTCAATCCATACCATACCATTGATGCCTACCGATATATAACCTCTAAGCTCGTACATCTCAGAGAAGAATGTTAAGCAAGAGAATAAATTCTTCACCACCAAACAGATATATATTTAGCAGAGATCAACGAATATAGCACACAATACAATGTCAGACATAATCCATTTACAAGTCTGTTCTGGGTTTGAACGAAACCAGAGGCACCTTATTCCTCGTCCCATATGTCCAATACCGGTGAGAGGCCATCGCACATCCGAACAATCAATAAATACATCCAGACAACTACCACTATAATCCCTTCAAGGCTGCAACTCCATCCAAGGCATCAGTAGTATCCATTTGATGTGAAGATTGTCGGTTTTGCACCGTCTTCATATCTTCGACTTTTAATCATCGTAACATTTATTCAGAATGGGTTAAACCCGGTCTTTCCGAATAACTCATGTATCTTTATAATCATGTGATAAATAAAGATAAAACACACACATCTCATTCCAATCCAGTGAATATTCTTTTATTAAAATATTCATATCATTTGGGACAGTTTCCCATTAATTTTATCAAAGATAAAATCTTTTAAACTTCTTGTTTAATCTTCCTTTAAAAACCATATCAAAAGATTTTATATTAACCTCTAACAACTCAAACCGGTTAATGTTTATATTACTAGTGCTTAGTGTCGAAATCACTTACGAAAGTAAATATATAAATCTTAGCTTGCATAATTCCCTACTCCCATTATGTTGGTTATTAGGTTACATCTGAAAACGCAAAGCTTGTATTGGAAGTTGATTCCATCAATAACCAAGGCAAAGGATCTTCCTTAACCGTTTGGAACACCTCTAGTAAGATGTCCCAGGACACACACGCATGTGATCCATCGGAGCGGCAGAGCTAGTCGACACTAATAGGCTGATTAGAATCTTTCCTGAACATAACATCCCCCGGTCATATTTGACAGTCATCCAAGGCGCCTCGATCTATCATCCACACAAGTAAACCTGCCTTGGCTGCATACTATATCATAAATTTTTAGCTAGAAGGAAACGTTAATCATTATCTCTGCAGTCCATCATCATATTTTCGGCCATTCATGGGTTGTAAGGCTCTAAAGTCACGTTTCAACACAAAGCTATGTTATATCAGCTATGCTTTGACAATCATCCACAAAGCTCTGCTTTTCAACAAGAAGGTTTGATCGACTCAGCATGCCACATTGTCAATTCACAACATATAATCAGTGTCTATTAATATATAACCCTATGAGTACAAAAGTATTATAGGAGGGTATTAAGCTAAAAGGATAAATCCTCCGCCACCAACTGATATAATAGCAATATAAACCAATTGATTAAGTTGTAAAATACAACGTGAGACACACATCTATTTACAAGTCTGTTTTGGGCCAGAAAGAAACCAAAGGCACCTTATTCCTCATCTAATAAAGGTGAGAGGTGCTTGCAAATTCGAACTATCGACAAGTACATCTGGACGACAGCCACTTATAACCTCGTCTAGGGTGTACCTCCCAATCAAGATATCAACAATAATACAAACAATGTGAAGATCTCTGGTCTTCAACCACCATCTTCAGTATCTTTAATACTCGTCATATAGTTATTCCGAATGGGTCGAAACCCGATCTTTTCAAATATCTAGCGCATCTTTAAAAACCATAATTAATATATAAAATATCAAGAGTCTCATTCCACTTTGGAATATTCATTTGCTCAAATTATTCTTTACATTGGGAATTACTCCTTTAATTCTTATCAAAGATTTACATACTTTAAATCTGCTTTTAAATCTTTCCTTGGAAATCATATCAAAAGATTATTAAATCTCATTTCACAGATTTAAATCAAATCAAGGTTTTCTAAGCCTTATCGGGATTACTGAACCTTACAAAAAGGTAATTTTTCAAATTGTTATCCCATTCCCATTATGTTCTTCCCATAGAGCAAAACTAGTGGTACTCCATATCTAACACCCCTTGTGTTTTGGTATGTTTAATTACCTTCTTTCATTTTAAATCTAATAAAAAATTAAACCTTGTCATTAATTGAAAACATACTTACTCAAATCCAAATCATTCATTAACCATCACAATGGTAAATCACTTTTAACTTTCCTAAATCATACCTTTGGCGCAAAATCATACTTGCGGTTTCTTATTTATATCGTTAGGGAAAACCATTCATTAACTAGAATTGGTTCTCGATTGCACAATGCCAAGAGGATTATTTATCAAGTGTATGACCCTGAAGTCCTAAACCAACACCAGATCAAACATCCAGAAGATCACCTCACTCAATGAAATTATTTGAGTTCCAACTTCTTCCTTCAAACCTTTATATTCAATTTAAATAAAGAGTTTATTTCAACCAATCTTGAAAATCATCTTTTCCTTTAAATGAGTTAAAGAACAAATGTTATTTAAAACATCGTTCATGAAAAACCTAAAACCAATTGATATTAAATATACGAATTCAAACAGAATATGCATCAACTTGTATTGAACACTAATTCTCGTAATCAATGAATATTATAAGTGGAATAATGATATAAATATCTTCCAAATTCCACAAAATAGTAAACGTCTACACAATGGTAATCAATACCAAAAATCCGAAGATCATTTCTATCCAAAGCGATATTCCAATTAATCTTGATTAAAAAATTATTCAAAACTCATCTTTCAAATCCAATAAACCAATATTTGGAAATCTTTAGTCTATTTAACTTCAATTCTCAAAACGTCGTTTTATTGTTTTCAACCTATTAGGCCGAAAGCACAAAAACCGAAATATAGTTCAAAACTTCATATTCCTTTTCCAAATCACTTTGAAATCACTAATCATGATTTATCATATTTTTAACAATTTAAAAATAGCTCATTTCATTAAAATCCAATTTCGGGTCACTAACGGCACCAACGTTGTTTTTCTTCAAATTTGATTCGAACTTATCTCAAAATCACCATTGGATTTTAAAACTTAACATGTCATTTGAAAGCACTTTTCATTTCGTACCAAATGATTTTCGTTTCGGGAAAATCCGATGGTCGGATCTCCCGGTACGTCAATTTGAAGTCAACTGTCGAAATTCGCGAACTGTCGTTGCACGACACATCATATTCGAACCATATTATTACTTATAATTAAACTAATCAATTCAGTTAAAATGTGTTTTATAAAACATTTATAGACTCGTTTAGAAACGATTTCATCTTCAAATTCAACCATACATCAAAATTGAATATTCTATATTATTATAATATTAAAATAATAATATTTTGAAATCCAAACTTTTCTGAAATCCATTATAAAAATAAATAAGATCATTGGAACAATCCATTTGAGTTAAAAATGTCATTTATATATCTAACTCAAATTCACTTTTGAATTTATTATTCAAAATCCAATTTAAATTAAAACAATTTGTTTCCAATTCAAAACTCTTTTAAATTCATTTCGACCTTTTCAAATGTTGTTTGAAATCATATTAACTCCATTTCCAAATCATTTCAGATATAAAAATCCATTTTCCATTTTCATGTCAACTTTCACTTAAATGAATACAATATTCATTTGAAACCTCAATGGAACTCGACTCGATCAATTCCCAAATAATTTCATAATCGTGGGTCAACGTGTGTGAATATTTATAATAACAACCACAATAGTCTATCATCCATCAATCAACAGTCATAAGATAAGCTCATAATCGGTAACCCTTAAATGTACATAACAGTATAAATAAATGAATGTAATAAACATCCATCATATACGAAGCAACCATAGCAACCAAAAGCAATCAATATATAATTAGATAAGATTATAATAACTTTTAAATTACTTCAGGGAGTTCTCACATTGATTTTTGATTATTATAATAACATTCACTTTTGTATTAAATTAAACGTGGGTTTAATTTAACCCAAAATTCCAACTAGCTCCAAATCACTCTAAACCAGTTTGCAAGCGTAGCCTGCATCCATTCAATCCCAACGAGTATTTATTTCATCAAATTCCGAGTTTATATGAGAGAGACATACAAGTTTACACATTGATAAATTAATTAAATAATCATCCTCTTACTATTCATCTTCTTCCTCGTTGCTCCACCCTCCCTCGAGCTCGCCACCGCGCCTGCAGCCACCCGGATGACCAGCCAGCACCACCACCATCTCCCTCGTCGCATGCAACCCCCATGGCTAGAGCGCTGCCCCGCCTGGGCCCACCAACCGTTGAAATTTAGCCCATGACCAGAAAATGGTTCGACCACCCTACTGGCCACCACACACTACCAATCGACACGAAATTTGCTCAGCACCTCGGCCTCACTTCCATGAAAAACTTTCATGTTGACCACTTCGCCTGAATTGGCCTCCATTCGCTGGAAATTGCAACTTTATTTTCGCTACACCCAAAAATAGTTCACCCAAGTTTATGCCACTGCCATGGCCGCCACGGCGATTTTCAGGCCGAACCCCCA
Source organism: Allium sativum (assembly GCA_030737875.1). Classification (NCBI taxonomy): domain Eukaryota; kingdom Viridiplantae; phylum Streptophyta; class Magnoliopsida; order Asparagales; family Amaryllidaceae; genus Allium; species Allium sativum. Next base: position 946,933,089 of record CM060918.1, read on the forward strand.
ACTACAAACTTGTAGCCCTCTCTCCCCTCTCTGACTTTCTGATTGGTGACTTTTGCTAATTCTTCTTTTTTTGCCTCCAAAACACCCAAATTGGCCCGAAATTTTGAATCTTAAAATAATTTATCATTACGGATCCGATAAAATTGATTTCGTCAAAATCCGAGATCATTTGCAAAATGATTAATTTTCCATATTCAATTAAATCAATATAATATAATTTAAATTCAAAATAATTAAATTTTTAAAAAAATTATGATAATCCTGTATATCCAAATAGAATATCATATAGCTCCAAAATAAGCATACCTGAATTTATAACCCGATACTTTCATTTTCAGACTAAATCAATATTCAATTTATATGAAAATCCTTTTATTTTAAACGTTATGGTTTACTAACGATTCCCTAACGACTTTTTGGAAATTTTATTTGGACATAACTTACAATCTATGCGACGAAATCTCGATTTTTCACATTCATTAGAAAACTATAGTTCAATAGATTCAAATGTTTCTTTTCTCAACGAACTCTGACTTATATTGGATCCAGTACACTCATTTGAAGTTCTACGAGCTTGTATTTTAATTATATTATAAATTATATGTTCAAACCTTAAGTAAATCAATTTCATGTCCTTAATTCTTAAAATAAATTGTTTTAAATATTTAATATTCATTATATATTTCTTGATAAAACTCGGGTTGTTACAACTATCTTGTTTGAAAATCTAAATTTTAAATTCAAATTTCGAAATTCAAAAATTGTAATTTGAAATTTAAAATTTAAAATTACAATTATTCAATAATATAATAAAAGTATAATATTAAAAGTATTTTATAATAAATATTATCCTAAGAAATAATTAAACAAGAAATATTAGATATAAATAAATCAAGAAAACAAAAATCAAACATCACTTTAAAAAAACCAGAAGACATGTCGATATACATGTTTATGCATATCGGCATATGTGTGTTTTGAAATTTGAAATTCAAAATTATGAATTTCAAACTCTCGAATTTCCCTCCAACCTTTTCACTAAACCCAATGTACTGAAAAGGTGTCCTTTTACCAGTAGACATGTCCTTTGATTCCTTATTTATCTGCCTATTCCTATCATTTCTTTCTACCTTTATTTCAAAATTCAAACTTATCTTCATATTCCTATACTCCTCAAAATTATTCTCTAATGGCTTCGTCAAGTACTCCAAACACAACGAGGCTGACCAAGGCGACCAAAGGCTTCCTCTACAACAATCCAGATGCTATCAAAGATTACATTAACTGTGTAAACTTTAGTTAAGCCGATATGGGAAAATTTTCTGCTTTTGGTGATTTTGCTACTTATGATCTTGAATCACTTTTCCATAGAAATGCAATTTTAAGTCTTGTTGATTCTCGAGAAAACGATGAAGTTTTCTACCGAAATCTTGTTAAAACGTTTTATGCAAACTTGAATCATGATTTTTATCAAGGAAGTGAAAATGAAACTTGGAGTAGTCTTAAAGGAACTCAAATCATTTAAATTGTGATGTTTTAAGTGCTATTTTGGGTTGCAAGAATACGAGAACGGATCTTGCGGATTTTAAGATCAATGAAAGTGATTTAGAAACTTTACACCATATCTTTGAAATTGATGAAAATATGGAATTCAAAAATCATTTTTATCGCCTAAAGCAAGAATTGTCAACTTACTTCTTCAACATACTGTCAACCCTCGTTCTTGAAATTTCAACAACCCTACTTTGAAAGTTAATAAAGCCCTCTTTGTTATTTTTGGAAATTATGGCATTTATTAGACTCAAGCAATTTTAAGTGAGTTTCTTCCTAAGGATATTTTGCTAAAAGAAAATACATTATACCATGGAGTTTATCTTACACGTATTTTCAAATACTTTGGTGTTGATTTCAAACCAGAGAAGAGTTTGTTTCTATAAAAAAAATCAATTTCGGAAATATTTCTCTTATGAAGATTCCACTAGTGTTTCATCCATATGAAACATATACAAAAAAACAAGCAAGATTGGAACAATCAGTGGAAACCGATCATATTATATCGAAGAAGAGGAAGAAGATACTTCCTCAGAAAGCACTGAATTTCTCGCTAACCCTTCCAAGAAAACCCTTCTCAAAAACCAAATGATTCTAGCCAAGAACCAAAAGACACTTAAGAGATCATTTAATAAATTTGAAAAGATGTCTACTAATGAGCAAGTTCTTTGGGAAAGTTGGAAGAAAACTTGGCTTGTCATCATCGTCCTCCTCCTCTGGTGAATTGTAAGTTCATTATCTTATTGTATTAACTTGTATTTTAATTTCCGTATTTCTGTCTTATGTTATGTACTTGTTTTATGTACCATTAACATTAGCTTGAAACGAAGATCTGCATTTCAGTTAATTCTTGTTTACACATCTCTGGAATAGTTGTTAAATAAGTAAAACAAGTTTATATAATTCAAAACAAATCACAAAACACTTTAAAATATTGAAAATTTCATATGTATGTCGATATACAACTTTTTATATGTCGACATATGACTGTAGTGTTAACACAAAAATTTGCATCAGCCAAATATAAAAAAGCAGAAGCTCCTAAACAAGAAGAGCAAAGGATTTCAGGCAGCAAAACTGGAACCATGTAGGAGAGAGCCATGAAGGAAGCTAAGGCGATACCGAAAGCAAGATCCGAAAGTTGGGGAACCGATACCAAGTGGGAGAAGTCTTGGGGACAACTATGTCGACACCAAAAATAGTGGGATGAAGGCCGATATTGGCATCAAGAGGTTCAGGTTGCAACCAAGCATCAACATCTAGTTTCGTTAGGTTAACGATACCAAGATTACAACAGCATTAAAGAAGAGGCCTAAGAAAATCCTGGCTGATACCGGAGCATAAGGGTATTGATCTGACATAGATAATAGAAGAGGAGGAGCAACAACAATAACATTAAAGAAGCGGAAAATAGAGAGGCAAAGCATGGTGTCCCCACCAGCATATAGGGACTACTAGCGTAGTGACGACACCGAAACAAAGATAGCAAAGAGTTCATAAGGAACAACCATAGCGACGATTCCAAAAGAGCAAAAATAGCAGAAGATGAAGACCCGGCATCGACAATAGAATATAATGAACAATTAGCTTGGTATCGACACCGAAAAGAGAATTTTTTTTTATGAAGACGACACCCAAGGGTCCGGCACCGAAAGAGAAAAAGAGGTTAAGTTACACCGAGGCAATGGAAGGAATAGATGAGCAGATCGATACCAAAATAGCGGAAGATCGAAACCTTAAAGATGAGGTCATAGATTCGACACTCCATATGAAATAATCAGATCAGGAGGATCGAAATCAAATATCTAAGATGAGAGCTTGAAGACGAAACCGGGATCATCAGAGGAAGCAAAGGGCTAGAAACAAGCAAAGTAGTGCAAAGGAAGATCTATTGGTACCCATACTTTTGACAAAAATACTAACAAGATAAAGCAGTACCTATCAGCACAAATAACAGAGCCCAAAGCCGAATACATAGAAAATGGGAAGACAACTTGGCTGACACTTGAAGCATTCATATTATTCCAACACCGAAGTTCACACAGTTCGATACCGAAAGCCAAGAACAGATGAAAGAAGATAATGAAACTGGCCTCAAAAGCACATACAAAGCTTCAGGACCAAAACCAAGAGGTATGGAAGAGGACAAAAGCCAATGGTCTCGAAGCCGAGAGCCACCACGGCAAGTCGATATCGAAAGGTTGAAGTAGAACTGGGCTTTCTATATGAATTATGCCAAAGGAGGCCCAAATTTCCTATAAATAAGACCCAGGGGCTTCATTTGGTAGGACTTTTTTGTCATTCCACAATCTTACTCTAATTTCTGAGAGAGTTAACCCTAATTTGTAAAACAGTTTGGGGATTTCTTTTGTAACCTCCTCCATGAATAAAATCATCAAAGACCTTAAAGTGGATGTTGGTTCAATCCGAACCGAACCACTATAAATTGTTGTGTTCTTATTATTTCGCATATTATACTATACCTTACTATGCTTCTATATGTGTTCTGCTATGCTTCTAGATGACCAAAATACGACGCTTAGCTTTCCACTTGTGATGCACTTACGAAACCCTAATCTCAAGGTAACTGTTGGTCCTTAGGTCTTATAAGCGTGATACTCACCTCTTGAAGGAAGAGTAACTAATTTTTGGTTTTAAGACATTGATATCTAGGAAACGGTGAACTAACGCAAGCTTCTAGGAACTAAGACTTCCTTAAGCACCCTTAGGTCCATACCATTATTCCCTTATTTCGGTGTTGACGAAAAATATTGTTAATATTTTGGCGTTAGAAGGATGGCTTGAACCACCGATCCTTTGGATAGCCTACCACATCACTAGTTGTCTGTCCCGAATTGGACTAAGCTTTGAAGAAGCAAGATTATGAATAAAGAGATCTCAACAAGGATTTCCTAAACCTTGAGTTACTACTTCAAACATCATTGATCCAAGATATTTGAAGAATGGTGTAACCTTTAACCCCTGACCTTGTTTCTTATGCTTCTGCCTTTGTGGTTAACTCTTATTTCTCCTACCTCCATCCTTATCATGAATTTTCCGTCCTTATTACTCATTTTATCATAATAAACTCTCAAAATCAGTAAATGATGGTTAGATCGGGGAAGAACCATAAGCAAGATCCCAGTGCGTCGTCCATTCTACAAAACGACATCAACTCAGCAAAACTGGAAGCTGAATGATCTTTAACATTAACGAAAGGAGAAGGTAATGAATTGGAGGTACTACACTTGATTCCGCAGATGGATACCACTAAAAATTCACTGAAGAATATTTGGACCAATGATCCCTTAAAGAAGAACCTTATGAAGCAGAGTTAAAAGAAATGACACCTCAAGAGTTCAACAGTCAAATTAAATTTCCATCAAATCTATAGAGCACTCCACTTTCACAGAGAAGCGATCAAGCATTAAGAGAAGTGATCAGTTCAGAAGAAAGCAAAAGCCTAAGGTGGATAGAAGACAGGGAGTTACTAGGGATATCCCTCTCCGAGGAGATAATAATGGTTGAAGTTCCATATGGAATAGAAGTAGCACAACTCACGTATAATGGGACAATAGACCCCGAAGAACATCTCACTATCTTTGAAAGCTACATCGATGCGTACAACATTTCTGAAGCACTTTAATGAAAGATCTTCCTAACAACCATCTGTAGAGAAGCTAGCAAATGGCATAGACATTATTGTGGCCCTATCATCACTACTTAGAAACAATTATACATCGCTTTTAGCACACACTTCCATGTGCAGAAAGGCTCAACAATCAACATTTATGATCTAGCTAGAATCGGACAAGAACCAGGAGAGTCACAAAACCATTATTTGAAGAGATTTCAATGGAGTCATTCAAAGTAAAAAGGGAAATGGATAGAGAAAAACTAATAGCTGTGTAGTCGGGTTTATTAGCACCATCCCCATTTCTAAAAGATCTTTCCTTATGAGAATGTGGAAGCTTGGGTGATTTTTATTCTAGAGCCAACAAGTTCATCTGTATGGAAGAGATGTTTAACATGAAGAAAACCTTGAAGCAAGGTCAGAGGGCGGAAAGGTTTGGCTCTGATACCTTTGTAAAAGGATTTTTAAAGTCAAGCACGGGAAACGATTATTCTTCCTACCACAAGATGGAAGGACATGCCACCAGCTAATGTCATGATCTGATAAAAAGAAACAAAGATAAAAGAGAAGAAGGCTTATTTGATTAGTTTGGGGGATCATCATTGAGAAATGTGGTCGGACGCACTGCAACATGGATTTAAAATTTAACAATAAGTTTCCTATCTTAAATGATTACTTTCATTAGTCGTTTAACTTTGTTTCTTGCTTATAATCGAACAAATATTAATGTAAATTCAAGTGTTATTACAGGTAAAAACCAAAACATGTTTAAGTTAATGAATACAACGGAATCTCAAAAGGAAGCACTTAAAGAAAACAACACATGAATTAAGCATGACGAAGTTATTGGTTAACGACAAGCTTCGATGGAAGTTTCTTAAAGAGATATACAATAAAGAAGCATTTAGATGCCAATTATTGATTGGATTAAATAAATTTCTCTAAACTTTTTTCTCTTTCATCTTAAAATTTCATAAACTGTCTTCGTCAAATGTATTATATTGATATATGGATGTTTCTATGAAGGTTGTGAAGAATACCCTTAAATAAAGCCTTTAAGGGAAATGGTGAATCAATAAAGCCTTTGGTGGAAAAGGCGAATCAATAAAGCCTTTGGTGGAAAAGACGAATCAATAAAGCCCTTAAAAAAATAGCTTCCGAATGAGAAGCATCATAAAAATAAATAGCTTCCGAGAGGGAAGCATCATAAAAAGAAATAGCTTCCAAGAGGGAAGCATCATAAAAAGAAATAGCTTTGAAATTAGCTTCCGAGGGGGAAGCATCCTTTAAAAAAATAACTTCCGAGCGGTGAAGCATCATGAAAAAATAGCTTCGAGAGGTAAAGCATCATAAAAAATAGCTTTTGAGAAGAGAAGCAACAAAAAAAGGCTTCGAAGAAGAGAAGTTTCACCTCCTACGATGGGTTGCCTTTGAGTAGGGCTAAATACTTCACCTCCAACTAGTTGAGTTGCCTCTTAATAGGGGCTAGTTATAATACATGCATCGTTCCATAAAGGGATTAGTGTCACTCTCTTAGAGAGCATTCATTCATTTGCATATCCTGTGGGTTAGGAATAAGGTTAGACGTTAGATACCCAATATTCGATTAATCAAACAAAACTTCTCGATGAACAGTTGATAGCCAGATGACCTAACGGAACTTCTCGCAGAACGATTGTGAACTCAGATAGCCAAACGGAACTACCTGCTGAATGGTTAAATGATGAAACAATTGAAATAAACTACTACTAAAGGGTCAAATGGTTAGAAAGCTGAACGGAACTACTGCTAAATGACTAGTTGGTTCAGGATAGGATTAGTTTATTTTAAAAGCAGTCCTCTACATATGCATCCGATGAATTATTCATCGGGACATTTATGACTCTTACACTCGCGTGATTTTCTCTGAGCAAGCTTCCGAGAAACCCACAAACTGTCTATGGTAGTTTATTCACCTTTAGTTATGTTTGAGTTGTTTAACATTGTTCGCATAGATTTCCTTTGGATGATATTTGGTACTTCTATTAGATGGCCTTTGAGTATTGTTCGATAATTCTATTGCAATTTTATTAAGGTGTTTTATTTATCTATAACATTTCATAGTAACCCCCAACTAAGGTAAGTCTATACGAATTTCTGACTTCTATTTACCCAAGCATGAGTCTCGAGATTTTTATTAATTCCAGATGTGAATTCTTGATTTTTGCTGTCCCAAGCGTGAGTCTCGGGATTTCTATAAGATTTTTGATTTCTATTTACCCGAGTATGAGTCTTGGGGTTGCCATGTAAATTTCTAATTCACCCAAGTGTGAGTCTCGGGGTTTTTATTATTTTCAAATGTGATATCTGACTTTCTGTTTACCCGAGTGTGAGTCTCGGGATTTCTACAAGATTTCTGATTTCTATTTACCCGAGTATGAGTCCCGGGGCTTCCATGTAAATTTCTAATTCACCTAAGTGTGAGTCTCGGGGTTTTATTATTTTCAGATGTGATATTTGACTTTCTATTTACTCAAGTGTGAGTCTTGGGATTTCTACAAGATTTCTGATTATTATTTACCCAAGTATGAGTCTCGGGATTCCTATTATGTTCAAGTTTATGAATTTCTGTTACATAAGTTCAGATTTGAACTTTGGATCTTTTCCTTGTTGTTCCAAATAAGTGTACCATGACTACAAATACTTTTGGAAAATAACTTTAAGATATGGATTGTTCTAATAACAAAGTTTAGTTACAATTCTCCTATTTTCATTTCCGAAAAGAATCTTTAAATTCCTTTTGGAAGTTTGGACACACCGCTATTGTCGTATGGTAAAGTTATTTAAGTTACAGCTCAAGTTGGTACTTCAACCACCCATTCAGAGTCTTCTAGCAAGGGTTATGATCTCTCGACACCCCGCATAGGGAAGTTGTCTAAAGTCATGACATATTTACTCCTAACTTTCATTACTATGGATTTTGGACAAAAATAATGTTTGACACATTACAAGTAAAATACCAAACACTATGCAAGTCATATTACCTTTATAAACACATTATACTTGTCAATAGTGAACTTCTGATTACAAATATCCAAATATAAATTTTGGGTTTGTTATCCCATACTTCCAAGAATGAATCCTTGGTAATTGAATGTATAAATAGGAATGTTGGAGTCCCCATTCGAAATTAGTAGACAGATTTTAAGCTTTAAAACCATAGAATCCCATATGGGTACACGGTTGAATTTGCAATTATAATTAAATTCATAAAGGTTCATAACCTGATGTTGGAATTTAAGCTCAGTTCATTAAGGAAATATTATATTTCCTCCTACATCACTACTTTTGGAATATATGAAACTGATACCAAAATCGTTCCAATGATTCTCGAGTTACAAATAAGTTGTGTAGGAACCGCAGTATTTTGTCCTCAAGAACAAAAGCTTCTTTATACTCGAGGGAGGGCTAACTGTAAACATCAAATTTGCATTAGCCAAATATAAAGAAGCATAAGCTCCAAACAAAAGGATCAAAGGGTTTCGGGTAGCGAAACTAGAACCATGTAGGAGAGAGCCTTGTAGGTGGCTAAGGCGATACCGAAAGCATGATCTGAAAGCTAGGGAACGGATATAAAATGGAAGATGTCTTGGGGACCTCTATGTCGACACCAAAAACGGTGGGATGAAGGCCGATACCCGCAAGAAAGAGATTCAGGTTGCAACCAAGCATCAACACCTAGTTTCATTAGGGAAACGATACCGAAAATACTATAGCATTAAAGAAGAGGCCTGAGAAAATCTAGGCCAATACCAAAGCATAAAGGTATTGGTCCGACATCGATAACAGAAGAGGACGAGCGATAACAATAATGTTAAAGCAATGGGAAAGAGAGAGCCAAAGCATGGCATCGCCACAAGCATATAATGGACTACTCGCCTGGTGACGAAACTGAAACCAAGATAGCAAAAAGTTCATAAGGGAACAACCGTAGTGATGATTCCAAAAGAGCAAGAATAGCAGAAGATGAAGACCCAGTGTCGACACAAGAGTACAATAAGCAATTAACTTGGTATCGGCACCGGAAGGAGAAAACAAGTTTATGAAGATGACACCCAAGGGTCTGACACCGAAAGAGAAAAAGAGGTTAAGGCACACCGAAGAAATGGAAGGATCAGATGAGCAGATTGATACAAAAATAGCATGAGACCGGATGAGGTCATAGATTCAACACTCCATATGAAAACATCAGATCAGGAGGTTCGACACAAAATATCTAGGATGAGAGCTTGAAGCCGAAACCAGGATCATCAGAGGAAGCAAAGGGCTGGAAACAAGCAGAGCAAAGCAAAGGAAGATCTATCAGTACCCTTACTTTCGACACCAATACTAACAAGCGAAAGCACCACCTATCAACACAAATAACAGAGCCCAAAGCTGAATACATAAAAAATGGGAAGAAAGCTAGCCTGACACTTGAAGCATTCATATTATTCCAACACCAAAGTTTCCACAATTCGATATCGAAAGCCAAGAGTAGAAGAAAGAAGATAATAAACTGCCATCAAAAGCACATACAAAGCTTTGTCATTGAAACCAAAAAAGTATGATAGAGGACCGAAGCCAATGGTCCCAAAGCCGAGAGCCACCAAGGTAAGCCGATATCGAAAGGTTGAAGCGAAACTGGGCTTTCTACATGACTATTACCGAAGGGGGCCCAAATTGCGTATAAATAAGACCCAAGGGTCTCATTTGGGATGACTTTTTCCTCATTCCACAATCTTACTCTCATTTCTAGGAGAGTCAACCCTAATTTGTAAATCAATTTGGGGATTTCTTATGTAACCTCCTCCAGGATAAAATGATCAAAGCCCTTAAAGTGGACGTAGGTTCAATCTGAAACGAACCACTATAAATCGTTGTGTTCTTATTATTTCGCATATTATACTGTACTTTACTATGCTTCTGGATGTGTTCTGCTATGCTTCTGGATGACCAAAATAACCCTTTCTACGTCGTTTAGCTTTCCACTTGCGACGAGCTTTCGAAACCCTAATCCTAAGGTAACTGTTGGTCCTTAGGTCTCGTAAGCGTGATACTCCCCTCTTGAAGGAACAGTAACTAATCTTCGGCTTAAGACCTTGATATCTAGGAAACAGTGAACTAACTCAAGCTTGCAGGAACTAAGCAATCCCTAAGTACCATTAGGTCCATACCCTTATTCCCTTATTTCGGTGTTGACGAAAAATACCGTTAACATGTAGCAAATTCATATTTATTTAAATTTGAAAATTTCTTTAACCAAAAAAGTGTCTATTCAATTTTAATGAAGTTCAGAGCTTATTTATACCAATTTCTTCCATAAAAACATCTCTATTTATTCCTCCTTCATTTCCTTTCACTATTTTTTAATAAGTTCAATTCTATGACGTCTCTAATCCATAATCCAATCCTTAATTCTTTCAAGCATATTCCCTCTATCATTCTCTGTAATCATCATCATTTAGAATTGAATCAAATACAGATGATAAAACAACAAAGTAGCATTTTGATGCAATTCGATGGACGATCACTTCTTTTTTTGAAGATGAAGAAAACAACATCACCGGAGCACCTCTCACCATAGATAACAAAGACTGAGATGCTATTAAGGCTGATCCAATATTCTGGTTAGGTAGAAGTTCCTCGAAATGTATGAATCTGTCTTCATAACTTTCCGAGGTTTGATTTAATTATTTCGAATTTAAATTTGTAAATAAACAACTTTGAGTTTGATGTGGTTTGGACTGGATTGAACGGTTGTATTAGCATACATTTGATTTTGTTTAGTTTGGATTGAATCCTTGAATGGTAGTTTATAGTATATATTCATTCAAGTTGTTACTTAGAATTAGCGGTTATTATAGTTTAGTTATCATACTCATATTAGTCTTAATTTTAAATAGTTAGAATAATATTGGTAAATTACGTTAGTCATAGTTTTAGAAACATGCCTTAATTTTAGAGGGAGTATTATAGTTTTATTAGGATTATATAATTTTTGTTGATGATAAAGGGGGAGAATTATAAAATAAGGGGCTTAACTTAAATCAAAAATCTCACCTGGTTCCAAATCATTTCAATCTAATCCGTACACGTAGTGTTTGCTGAAATGATTACAATGCATCTCGTTTCATCTAATTCTGACATCGTATGAAAAAAATATGTATTTTATAGGTTTCGACACAAATTTAAATAGTTTATATTTAACTACAAATATCATTAACTAAATTAATTATTAATTAATTTGCCTAATTACATTTTGCCAACTAGATAAGGTTAAAAATCACATAATTCCTCTTCTTCCTCGCTGCTAACCTCCTCAAATACCCGATGCTTTTCTTCCTAAAACTGAACACTTACCTCCCTTCTAACTCGACCACCACATCACCTTCTCATACCACCTTCTCTTCCTTGTAAATGAAATCGCTTCCCTCCCCCCTGACATCGATACTCACTGCTCCTCTACTGAACACTCCCAACGCCACTACTCCTCTACCGAACACTCCCAGCGCTCTCCATCTTCCTTGTTTTTCTCAAAATTGAGACCCCTTGAACCGCACGTGCCAGAAAAATTGGTGTGATGCCTTTTTGTTCGAACCCCCTCAACTCCCCCTACAAGGTGTGCCTCGATGCCATTAGACCACTCCGGTTCCTAATCTTGAACATTATGAACCCTAGCTCTCTTAATCCTCATAGCTCAAATGGTCATGGCACCGCAAATGAAATTCACTTTACTGACTTTAGGCGATGGGAAGTAATAGGAGAATTCCGGGTTTCAGAATTTTATTGGAATTTGTTTTGAAGGATTCTGGTTCATTTTTCCTTTCTTCGAAGGATTTGAATTAAGAAAAATCAGCTTTTATTTAATTCGGCAGGAGAAAAATAAACGAATGAAGGAAGGAAAAAAATAAGAGGAAACGAAGGGATTATACCTATAATTATAAACAAAATATTACCAAATTATTTGGATGAAACTTCAGCCTAAAGTAATATGTTTAAACGATCACATACGAGCTACAATCGTGATGAAACTTGTAATCTTACAATAACTTAGCATTCTAGACAAGATGGAATTGGTTTTGTCGAATTCTGAGATAGTTTGTATAATTTTCTTTTAATTCCCAACATGAATCGATACGCGTTTAAATTGAGCATGATCACATAATAACTCCAATTGACACGAAATTGGAAATCTATACATAATTAGCTATTACGGATTTTATAAAATTAGTTTCGATGAAATCCGAGGTCGTTTGAGAACTGACTATTCAAAAGTTCCATATTAAAATAATATAATATAATTTCAATTCAAAACAACCAATCCTTCAATAATAAATTACTATTATTATCGTTTATATTCAAATAAAACTTATATTGATCATCTAAATCATTTTGATTCAGTTTTAAATTCGAATTCAATTATTTCATATTTTCGTATTACTATAATTCGATATATTCGAAATTAAATCGATAAAATGGATTTAAAAATTTATTTATGTTTCCAATTCATCATTTAAAATAAATTTAAATGTTTGATATTAAACAACCAAAAATCCGGGTCATTACATTCTTCCCCCTAAAAGAATTTTGTCCCTGAAATTACTAATGTAGGAAAATTGCTACAAACCCATTAACTTTTTAAAAACTCACTTATATTGAAACTCAACTCTTCATATTTCTACAAATTTTGTTCCAACAAAACCTGCGATTTTCATTTCAATAATGATTTTCTCATTTCTAATTCAAAACCCTTCAAATTGCACCCAATTAGAAAATCGTCTCTTTTAGCTTACAAAAACTTTTCAAAAAATTTGAAAAAAATTACTAACACCCTAAATCTTGAAGATTTTCGACGTAGTCTCCCATGTGCAGAGGAGATTTTGTAATATACCCAAAAAGATAATAAAAAAAGTATAGGTCGACAAACAAAGTCGGAAAATAGTTCATATAACATAATTTGGTATTTTGCATAGGCGTACCTTATATAAGTGTTTATAAAGTGCGCTGGCTTAGTATATACGCAACCTACGCACCCAAAATCAAGCCAGGCGGCTCCATATACATGCTCTTACTTAGTTTAAATCCATAATTCTCATAACATTAAGTTTCAATAAGTTTCATTCATCTTAAATGGTTTAACACATAGGTTCATTCCCAAACAAGTCATATCATGTATATTTAGCACGTACATGCTAATATAAGTTCCGATATTTAGTTTATACCTCATTTCATTCATATTACACATCATATATATTCATATTCATTCATTCGAATGATTTAAAACAAATATATTTACATTCAATTCATATTCCATTCAAATTCATTTAAATTGATTCTAATCGATTTATTTATTTTATTTATGATAAATAAAAAAAATCTATGCATATTTGGTATTATTTGGTTAATAAGATAGGCACTTATATTTCTGGCTATATTTTTAATTGATTCCAAATCAGTTTATTCATTTCAATCTATTTAACTTGCTTAAGTTAAATTTAAATTCCAAAATTCAAATTCTCGGTTTTCTATTTCAAAACACATTGAAATCATATATGTTATACATTTATATAACCACCTCAAATTTAAAACATTTGAATTTTCCCAAAACAACTTGGTTTCATAAATAATTTTCATTGGAAATTTTACTATGGTAGCAAACCATCACTTAGAACACAGAAATGAACTCTGATGATGCTGCAGTCATCATTAGAATTATTTTCCAACGACTGAAGTGAATTTAGTGCTTTATCATTCTAGAAATCAATCTAAAATGATTTTTATTCAGAAATCCTTCCAAAAAAAGCTATATTATTTTAGTATACTTCAAAAAAATATTTTTCACTTTTCGGGATTAAATTCCGAACTCTGGTTCGAATTCAACTTCAATTCCTCTTATTTGTACATGTTATCCTTATACAAATTATATTTGGTTATATATAACCATTCCAATTTTATAATCTCATTTTATTATAATAACAGCCAACACATTTAAATATTATAATAATTCAGAAAATTACTCCTTTAATATCAAAATAGAGTTTTGGGTAAAATTATTTCATTTACCTACTTTTAAACAATATTATTTCGAATTTTCTGTTTAAGTGTTTAGAAACTCTTATCGATGTCGTGGCTTCCCATGATTCGACCAGAATTCGTAAACAACTTAACAAAGAAGCCAACATAATATAAAATCATTTTTATATGAACTAACAAATACATGCTATTGACACGCTTTTTGGTCAAAGTTGTCACACTACAAGAAAAGTTAGAATAGACATTACAGTTTTAACATCGCTCGTAAATTCAACCAATGTCAAAACGTTTTTTAACATCGATTTTTTTTAAAGTGATGTTGGTTATTTCTCAGACATCGATTTATTTAACGATTGATATCTATTACATCACATATTAAAATAGATGTTGTCTATTATATCACTTGTTAAATGTATTAATGTTAATGATTAACAATTAGTAAATTATAGTTAATATTTATTAATTATATTTTATAGTAAATATTTTTTAGTAATATAGTTAATATTTATTAATTATGTTATAATTAGTAAATTATAGTTAATATTTTTTAGTAATTATAGTTAATATTTATTAAATATAGTTAATATTATAATTAGTAAAGTATAATAAACATTTTTTAGTAATTATAGTTAATATTTATTAATTATATTCTATAGTAAAATTATATCTTACATTAATAAATAAATTGAAATGTGCTTTAACATTCATTATATTTTTTAGTTAATATTTTTTAGTAATTGTATTTAATACTTATTAATTATAGTTAATATTTAATTATATTATAATTAGTAAATTATAGTTTATATTTTTTAGTAATTATAGTTAATATTTATTAATCATAGTTAATATTTATTTATCATATTATAATTAGTAAATTATAATTAATATTTTTTAGTAATTATAGTCAATATTTATTAATTATAGTTAATATTATAATTAGTAAATTATAGTTAATATTTTTAGTAAGTATGTTTATATTTATTAATTATAGTTAATATTTATTAATTATATTTTATAGTAAAATTGTATTTTGTAGTAAAATTATGTATTATTGCTAAGATGGATTGTACCCAAAAATGATTAAAATAGGTGTTGTCTATTACAGCTGACGTCTTGGACGGGGGTCGATTTTTTATAGTAATTTCCCTCTTCACGTTTCAACGCTCCCGCTTGTTATTTTCCCAAATCAGAATTTAGGTCCTCCCCAATTTTTTTTTTTTTTTTTTTTTTTTTTTTTTGCAAAACCTATCTGGCCATTGTATTCCCTCAGCAGATTCCCAAACCCTAACACATTCATTGAAGAAGAGTTGCTCCCGACATCACATCGTTGAAGCCATATCTGATTTTGAAGAATACCAACCACAATCAACATCCGATTTCGCTTCCAACGTAAGTTCTGTATTGATACGAATCCAATGACGATGTGAATGTTTTTTATTTTCTAACTATCTAAGTATTTGGCTTAAATCAGGTGAAACTTTTAAAGAAATATTTATAATACTAGTCACAGGACTTGGAATGGTTCTTTTAATTCTTCTAATCAAGCTAAGCGCAAATGATTCGATGATCTCTTTTATTTATTTTTGTGAATTAGGGTTTTGCTTTCCATTGCTAGTTAGAAGCAGAAATAATTTCATGTTTGCTTAGTGAAAATTTTAGATTATACTGTAGTTTGAACATCATTATTTTGAAATAGCCGAAATTCTGAGATGTAGAAAATAAACAGTGAAAGGAGCACAATCAAATAGAGAATGGTCATATGACTGAAACAAGGTTGACATAAAATTCAGGTATGCAATTTTGATCACCTTGATGCATCTAAAATTGCAGTTTAGTTTTCTTACTAAGTGTCATTGCTGTGGATATGGCCTTCCAAATTATAAAAGATATATGTTTTGGTTAATTTTGTAGTTCAATGTCAATGCTGGAAAGATTGTGTACACAATTGTCTCAATGTCAATTACCTCTCAATGAGATAATGTCAGACAATGAGTATCACTTTTGAAATAATGTTGTATCTTGATTTCCATGTATCAGTTTCTCCTATAAACCATGTGCATCTATTCATCTGACAATATTATTGTTAATTCTCTCATGTAGCGAATTTCTTATTAATCTTCTCCTCTTTTCTAATATAGAGCTAAAAATATAGCTTGATGCTGCAAATACATCATTAAAGTAATGACATCGTCTCCTATGTAGTACTAGATTTCTTCTTACCAAAAACTGACCAACGGCCCTTTCTTCTCGACTGTTTGAAATTCATTGGGTGTTGAACTTAGTAAGTCGGTAAACAGATGGAATCAGAAATAATTGACACAAATCATGTCAAACAGAAGTATAAATTGTAGGTAATATTCTATGTTGGACATCCACACAAGTCAATCTCCAAATTTTTTTATCTGCTTAACAAACAACATTCAGCATATATAAGTAGCACCTTACAATTATGATATCATTTAGCTACTGCAGCTTGAAAGGCAGATGTGGTTCTGTCTTTGACAAAGTCATAAATGATTTTTTTTTCATGTGGGCACATATTATAGTTAGCTGAAAGCCTGCATGGAGTAATATATCATTTGGTTGAGCCATTACATTCCATGTTAGAACCCTTGATGTCATAAAAATTAAGGTAGATAAAACTTGGTAATTCAATTTTTCTTTGTCGTATTGAAGATAGCAGCACTAAACTTTTGGTTTCTAATAGTATTAAGAATTCCAATTGACACAGGTTCACCATATGTAGTGGGCTCTATATTTATCCAACCGAGATCAGCACTACTCCTTCAACCGCTATCACTTCTCAGTTGTCAAGCTTCTTAATGATCATGGTAACAGTCAGAGAAGCCTCAAAGAAGATAGCTGACATGCTTACGGAAACAAGGTTGATAGAAAATTCAGGTATGCAATGCTTATTCATTTGCCTTCCTATTTCTTTTCATATTAATATTTGGTCAAAAAGTTTAGTCATCCTAATGATGTGCTTACAGCTTTAGACCATGTTATTGAAAAGGGACTTGTTAATCCATCTAAAGTAGCTATAACAGGAGGGTCACATGGAGATTTCTTAACTACTCATTTGATTGGCCAGGTCAGCGATGTAATTAATATTTGTTATTATTTTGAAATAGTATATTATTTCATTTCGTATTATCCTTCCATGTTGTGATAAACTGGACCATACTTCCTAATATTGGCAAATAAAATCATGTAACAAATGATGTACTACTTAGGACCACAGACCTGAATTCCTCCTCCACCCAGCAGCTCATGCTTTTGCTTCGTCAACCAATGGTAAGTAACCTTTACGATTAAACCCGTTGCAAGTCTTTTACTTCGATTTTCACTGGATTTTTTTTTGTGGGTTGTTTTAGTTGTTGCATTTTCCATTGGCCGCCTTAATATTTTCAGACCTTGTTTTGAGATTTTCTGAGCTTTACATGTTGAGTACTACCATGATGTTTCTTTGCCTCGTTCCATGACGTTATATTTTGGTAGTTTCATGGATGTTATACTCGAATCATTTAATATATAGTCAGGATTAACAATTATATTATGTGTATATTTCGAAGCGACTGACTTGAAATAAGTTTAATCCTGACTCCAGTGTTTTATGTTTTTGCGTGGAACGCTTGGGTCGGGCCCTAAGTGTTTTAGATTTAAAGATTTCAGCTCGGGAAAGAGGAGAGGCACATGAAGACGCATAAATAAGATCAAGTCAGCTAGAGTAATTAGTGTTGTAGCGAGGTGGCAATGTAAAACTGATTGTGTAATGTATTGAATTGTGTATGAGAAATGTGAATAAAATATTTAATTAAATATAAATACGGTTTGAATATTAAATTCTATGCAATAGCATTTTATTTAATAAATATTTATTTTTGTAAATGAGATGAGAAAACAACATAAACAAGCCATCATAGACATCAGTAGAAAAGCCATCATAGACTTCAGTCAAAAAAAGATATGGTAAAATACTTATTACAACAGTTAATTAATTATTTTATGATGTCTTAATGCTTACTGATGTAAAAAAGGATACTTTAGACATCACCGACGAAGACATTGCTCTGGAAAAATGAAGACATCGTTTTTTAGCTGATGTCTATATGAAGTTTTCTTGTAGTGTCACACGTCAAGTTCCTGGTTAGCAACATGCTCAAGCATCAAGAACATCGTCAGGAAACACAAAGCGATTTGGTAGAAATCATGTCGAAAACATAAAAAGGCCCGAAACTCCTATCAGATCACAACTTTCGGGCCCGAGAATGTCTGTCACGATGCTTTGCACTACAACTCTCGTATAAGGCAGCCATCAGCGGGTCCGGGCGCTGCACCGGTAGGGTTCTGGGGCCCCACAGTCCCGGTGGTGATCGACCGATTCATTCAATTTCCTCTAAGCCGAAAGCTCGGATCCCCCTAGTTTGGACCAATGAAACCTCGTATTCCTCCACTTTGTATTCAGGAACTTTGGCTCTCTCAACAACAAGATTTCGCCCCCTTCGTCCTTTTCGTATCCCTTAGAGGGATACGAAATTTCGTATCCCTCAAGGGGATACGATTTCGTATCCCCTGCAGGGGTACGAAATTTTGTACCCCGCTTGAGGATAAGAAATTTCATTCCCCCGGGAGGGGTACAAAATTCATATCCCTCCAAGGGATACGAGTTTCGTATTCCCTAAGGGGTACGAATTTTGTACCCCTCTCCAGGGGGTACAAATTTCTTGTTGCGTGGCTTCTTCAAGGGTTCGAAATTATGGCTTGTGGTCCCCATTTCCTACCTACTCCCACCTAACATCTCTCCTATAAATACCCCGAGCCTTAGCCTTCATTAAGATCTTTTTCCTTGGAACCTTTGGACCTAGAGAGCTCCAAAACCCTCATTAATGGCTGCCATCTTCTCTTCCATGGCAATTGGACGTGGCGTGGACCATTAAAACATTGTATACACGTTTTCCATTAACACTTGGACATTCATAAGCATAACTACACTACTTCTAGGCTCTTTTGGACTTCTTGGACATTGAAGCCCAATTTGGACATAGTTGACCAAGTTAACTCATCTCAAGAAGGAAGAAGGACATTTTAGTTAAAGTCTAGAATTAACAAGGACATTGTTATTCTATTGTAATAATTTGTACTCAAATATTGTTTAAACTTGTACAACATTGTAATCAGATATCATATGATAAATGATCATTATAAAGTGGATAAAGGCGTTAGTGCCGAACCACTATAAAATGTTGTGTCTTCCCACATTTACTTTTTTTACTGCTTATTTGGATTACTGTGTTGTTAACACACTTACATTCACACTAGGTGTTGGCGTGCGACAATTTTGCACGCCAACATATGCACTCATATATATGCACTCAACTCATTCTAGGATACTACTGACCTTATTCTAATGAATAAACCCCCACCAAAGCCTTGGTATTCACTCAACCTAAGCTCTGATACCAACTGTAATAGCCTGCAAATCTGTACCCTTTGAGTTGACAAAATACACCACAAGTCCAACCCAAATTGCACATAATTAAGAATCATTATGGTTAAAGAAAAAAAGATAGAAGAAGAACAGAACAACAATACAAATCTCACAATCGCAGGAGAATAAAATATAATATATATAACCTTGAAATGCAAAATTATAGTTGTACTTATATACATCATCAGAGTACATCAAATATACAACATAGCAGAAATAAACTCTAATAACTAATGGTGAAGCCTCATGCTCCAAGCTCCTCTAAAGATATCTGTAAACACCTGAACTACTTGACTGTCCGTATAAATTTAGGCACCCAAGAGTTTAGGGTAAAACAAAAACAAAATTAACTCTAGGTCATTCATGGGACAGGCGTAAGTAAACTCCAACCACTTGATTTAACTTTTAAAAATCCTTTTAAAAGAAAGGATAATCATAAGACCGATTCACACAAAAACATGGATGGTTTTTATCTTACGATAATCCAAAACATTCTTCGTATCAAAATTATTCTAATATTATAACAGGGTATAATCAAATAAATAGCAATCTAGCGGAACCGTTGCTTCTCACACTCTATATACATTGCATATAATCAAAAAAACCGCAGGATGCTTATTGGATAATTGATTTCCAATTATGACAAGGTATGGAACCACCTTCTGATAGTGTATTTCTAGAAAGGAATACACTGGATTCAATAAGAACATCTTATAACCCGACCACACATGACCGACCACTTATTCATCATTAGTGTATCGAATGTATATCACCAACATTTGTGATCGACAACTGTTACCAAAAGCATATAGCAACGAAAGAATAAGAAGAAACCGCATTTTCTCTTGATCAGTCGATAATACATCCTAATGGGTATGACCCACATAGCCATGTTGCTTGCCTGATTTTTGTCATTTTTCGGTTGATGAGGTCTGAGGCTACGTTTTACCGTTAGAGCATCACAGCATCATTCACTTTGAATGCCACATCATCAGATTCGTCAAACCACTAATCGACATCCTCAAAATACTTCGGGTGTTAAGCTAAGAGAAGTTTCTTTCTCCACCACCAACTATAGTACGTTTGAAGAAATCAATGTATATGACCATTTAGAAATACTTTGTCAGACATTCACCGATACACATTGGCCTAGGACTGGACAAACCGAAGACATTATCCCATCAATCCATCTTACGCAATTTCTGCCTATGATTAACAGAACGACCCTTGTACTTTACTCCATCTTCAATTATCTTCAAATAATCTGATTCGTAATGCTTATGCCAATATGGAGTGGTCTTCGGATAATAAATCCAACCGACCTCTCTATATTGACAACGATAACATTTAATTGACCAACACTATGGTAGTTGGTTATTTAACTATCGAAGAAACAACCACTCATCCAAAGATCCTATTCCAAACGGAAATATTATCAACCAATAACTGAGCCCTTTTTAATTAATATTTCATTAATTAAATTCTTCTCAATATTCATTTATCAAATCTCCTTATCGAAATATTTCTCACACCCGCTTTGGATTCTAACTATATGTGACGGCCCACCCCGTGCGCTGTACCGATGCCCAACCAGCACGGGAAAGTCGCCAAAAGAAAAGGAAATGAAAGGGTTTAAAGTGATGAATCAATACAAGGAATTTGTAGAATGTCTCACAGCGCATGGAATAAAATATAATAATAACGTACTTGACATAAAACAGGCGAGACAGTGCATAAGCTGAAGACTAAACCATAATCATCATAGCAGCGGAAATTCAAAATACAGCTTATTACAACTCCAACATACTGTCTCTAAAGCAAAGAAAAAGGTGCACTACTAATGCCCAAAGTAGTGGCCAACAACAACACAGGAAGAATATTTATATATATCATACATGGAAGCCTCCTGCTCGCCTCCGGTATAGCTACTCGTGCATAATCACCTGACCTGTCTCTAGTTTGTCCGTTTAAGAGCACCCAGAGTAATAAGAAGAGACATAAAACTCTGGGTCAGACAAAAGTCTGGTATGAGCGATAAGCAGCAAAAATAGATCAATAATAGGTATACTAAACCACACTTGAACCTGGACCTGCAACCAAAGAGTTAGCACAACAGGATGTACAATACTCTAAGGCAACACTAACATATGGTGTAAGGATACGGGGGTGGGGTGTGCATGTCATAGTGGTATCAAACAATCAAGCATAGCAACCATCCTCACATCTCTCACTCAATGCGTAAAGCATACGACATCCACTGCTTTGACCACCCAAATCCTTGCTATGATCACTCTGCCCCATGAAGTCATGACGACTCCACTGCACTGATCCATAACCACTAGTCCTTGCTATGTCCACTCTGCCCCGTGAAGTGATGACGACTCCACTGCACTGGCTCATAGCCATGCTACGATCACTCTGCCCCATGGAGTAATAACTACCCTACTGCACTGATACGTAGCCTAACATCCGTCTTGGTGGTGAATCAAAGCTATAGATGTTAACAACTCCTTAGCACACGTCCCGCAGCAAAGCCCAACTCATGAAGTTGACTCGTTGGTTCCCATCTGGATCCTGAGTACAAACTTCTCCTTTGGACTACCTTTGCATCTCGGGTTTTGGTCTTCTCCGGATCGGTTCGTCTCTTCACTTCACTTCGCTTCGGATTGTGCTCTTGAGGTGGTTCGGTTCATGATACATGTTGTTCACTCCTTCATTTCGTGGAGCTTCTGTTCGTGGCCACCAAGTGGTTCAGATCGGGCTACTCCATATAGGTCAGGTCGTGATGACCCCATCTGTTCGGTCTCTTCCTTCAGCTTTGGATCGTGGCTTGCTTTCTCAGGCGGTCCGTGGAGAACGGATCGGGTCGGAGCTGCATGGTATCCCACGGTTTGGGTAAGCGGTTCGTGAAGAAGGGGCATCTCACGAGTGGGTCGGTTCAGGTAGGGGCGATCTGGTCCGGTTCTGGGTCATTTCCTGCAATTTTTCCAACGACTATTTTACACCACACGATGGCGTTTTCGACCATTCTAACCGTTCTAAACAACCACCAAGCATACCATACAGTCATAGCAACATGTAGAATTGACCACAAACATCAAAACAATAATATGATGTATTAAAATGGATCAAACATACCCAAACCCCATATTTTTCCCCTTAATCATGTTTAACAATAACTATTGATAGGATTAACAAAACTTAACCAAACTAACCCAAATTTCTAACAAAGGCTTAAAATAATATCTAAGAATTTCTAAATATTTTTCCAGATTTTTAACATGTATAATTTCATTAATTAACACTAATCATCCTAATTAACTGTAATTAGTGTAAAAACAATGCTAATCACTCACCTTGGCCACAAACAAAATATCAAAACTGAAACTCCGCTGATTTGGGGCGATCTCCAGCATCTAACAACAGCTCTAACTCTGAAATGGTGCTATTTTTCATTGATTTGATGTTGCTAGGCTTAATCCTTGATTAGAGAGCCATTTGGGATGAAATTAAAAGGTGGAGACCATTGTTAGGGTTTCTAAGAGGTAAATGGCAGCTAGAAAACTGAAATAGAATGAAAACCTAACTCATTTCAGCCTCCCCATAACCCTAATCCCAAAATGGGTTATGGGCCCATTTGCTAATTACCCTAATCAGCCCACTTAAGCAGTTTTTCACCTTCTAAACCTTATTTCAGCCATATTTCCCAAATGATAAGTCCATTTTTCACATATGACCACTCTACGGAAAGGTAAACCATCATTCGGATCTAATGGAGGTGGTTTCAGGTCAAAACTCCTTTCCAATCAAAAGTTATGGCCGAAACATGATCAGTTAGGGGCAAAACAGTCATTTAAAAATCGGCAAAAATCATGAACATGGGAAATGACCCCAATAGTCGTCCCCCAAAGTTACATGGCTATACGACTTCGTATGAGAAAGAAATAAATATTCTTCGATCCTTCGATGCGTAGGATGCGGGTCGTTACACTATACTTGGATAACATTTCCATATACTTATTTTCTATACTTAGAAAATCTTATATTAATAATTAGAAAACATTTCCATGTACTTATCCCTTCCATCACAACAACAAAAATACTCTATTACAACGTCACTTTTACAACGGGCTAAATGCCAGTTGTAATAGAAGGCTACTACAACGGCTAATACAGGATCGTTGTAATAGATGCAATATACAACTCCCTTTTTACAATGGGCAATAAATGCCCGTTGTAACATAATGCTATTACAACTCTCCTTTCGTGCCCGTTGTAATAGATGTCAATTTTACAATGTTCTAAAAATGCCCGTTGTAATAGGTGCTAATCCTACAACGATCACAAAATGCCCGTTGTAAATGGTGCCAATTTGACAACATTCATAATATCCGTTGTAATATGTTTCAATGTTACAAGTGAAATGCTATGTTTATTTACGATGCTAATTTTACAATGATCATGAAATGCCCATTATAATAATTATTATTTTTTAATATTCGATAATTATTAATAATAGTTTCTAATAAAAAGGAATCTATATAATAAAATCCCTTGGTTAGACAAACAGGAGACAAAGGATGGATCAGATCTAATCTTTTAACTTATATCTACCGGCTACAAAGCAAACACGTAACAGTAGCATCAAATGGAGTAGTTTTCCATCCCACTCCTCACAGCTGACACCACGTCTTCGTTGACTTCTCTCAATCTCTCTCCCCTCTCTTTTCTTCTGACTAAACTGAATAAATAATTTTGCTTTTTAACTTAAAATACCGTTACGTTTCAGATCCAAATCGAGACCATCTTCGATTGCTTCACTACTTCGTGGATTTGTTATCAAAATGGTAACCTGGGAATCAGTTCTATTCTTTTGTTCTTACGTATTTAGGTATAGTTTTCTTTGATTCAATCTGATGTATGGTTCAATCTTTTAATCCTCAATATGAGTTGATTCTGACATTGTTCCCTTTTTCGTTCTACGATTATGAGCAAACTGCAGGCTTTCATTGCTGATGCTAACGAGTTTGCATACGTTAGTACTGATACTTCTATTTTATATGAAATTTTCCTTCCTATACTGAAGTTCTACATACGAGTAACCTGTGACTGTATACATTGATGTTATTTTTTTTTTTTTTTTTGGTTTTAAATCTTCATTCATGTTTGTATGCACACAAGGTGTTTGTGTAATTGATTTAACAAACATTCTCTTTTATCTTTTACAATGCTTCAATAATACTTTAATGCTATATATGCTAAATTAGGTTATATCATTACAAAGTCAATATATGTTTTGTTTATGCTATTTCGATTACTTTCCACTTATTTTCGGATTCTTGAGTTATTACTTGATCATTAAACGATATGTTCTTTTTTTTTACTTTTGGATTGTATTATTATTGTTGTTGTTTAAGTTGAGTGTTCTACTATTGGTATGTTTCTAAATTAGCATACATTGGAATATTGTGATTTGTTTCTATTTGACAATATGTCTTTCCTTCTTTGTATTTACGATTTAGATATGTCTTAATTTTAATTTTTTTATAAATTTTAAACCGTTGATATTTGGATACAAATTATGAGTAGCGACCATGTTTGCCATTAATATGTATATAAATCATGGACAATTATGCATTTTACCTCAGCAACCAGTAGGTTTTTATTTATTAATTCTGACTTAAATCATAGGATCGTATTATAATTTATAAAGCGACCGAAATACTTAGCTGAAATTTCATTTGATTATCTTGATTTTTGTAGGTTCGAACTACGGACTCCTCCTCCTATGAAAATAGAAAGTAAAATTTAGCATAGATTTCATTTCTTTATCCCCAGATAAATATTTTCCTAAATACCTAACGGTTATTTGATCCTTGAGCAAGTAACACTACAAACGACAGAAATGGATATAAAAATTATGTTTAACTGTTTATATGGTGTTACAATTAAATGATATATCAATGTTGTTTTTTGCTATCATTTTTATTGTCTGCTTCTGCACATAACTTACCAGTGCAAACTAATGATTTTGTTGAATTGGGTCACAACATCTTATTTTAGTGGAATTGGGTTGCAGTATCTACTTTCTGATATCACTATTGGATCATTGTATTGATATGCATATATTTTACCTGGATAGATGAATAACTTCTCAGATTCAGTGAAATCTTAGATTTTGGCAAGTATCTTTTGTTGCAGTACATAAAGAAATAGTGCAGGACATGGTTCCAAGTTTAAATTGACACTGATTAACTATAATGCATAAAGTATAGAAGCAATAATTCGATGCTACTTAGTGGAAGCAATGATGAGTGCTACATAGTCGTCTAAAGGAGACATAGAAAAAGGTGTTTTTCATTTTGATGAGTGCATATTTATCTTAAAATGTATTCGTCTAAGTAGGTCATTATATATGTCTCTTTTATATGGATGCAAGGATGATGCATTAAGTTGGTTTAAATCATTACGATATAATAATAGGTATATTGTCATAACCATCTATTGGAAATTTTATGTGAATTATTAAAATATTGAGATAAGTGTATGAATGGCTCCCTTTTGTGAATAGTCCCACATCATGGGATTATAACAAAGATGCAAGTATTTATACTTGTTTCTAAGAAGTCATGTTGGGGCCTTGGGTTCCCAATGCATGCTTTGTTGTGAGGAAAGAGATCATACATCATGACCACCACACACGCGCGTGCGACCGACCGACCGACTCGACCCGGCCCGGCCCGGCTCGGTTCGGTTCGGGATTGGCCTTGGGCCTTGGCTATGTGGTGTAGACACCTATATTTTTGGTCCAGAAAACACTGCGTTTTTCGAACTATTTTTTAAAAACGAGATATATTTCTGAGCCGACTTTTATTTGTAGCGGTAAACTATTGACTCGGTATTTTAGCAGATTTATCTACTGCCCAGTATTTTCGTTCAGCCCTAATCCCCATTTATATATTATCTTCAGTTGTAGACGAAAAAAAAAGTTTTTACCTCTGCCATTAAAATATTCTTTCTAAAATTTTCGAGCAGTATTTTTGTTTTCGAAATTGCAAATTTGCACTGATTTTTTGTGCAAAGAAAACCAGTTATTATTTCAGAGGCTGTTTTATCCTAGAGGCGGCGGCGAAAGTACGAACTGGTTTTGCACCACCGGCAAGATTGCTGAATCTCTTCAAGAAAGCGACCTAGTCCGCGACTCAGCCATTGTTTGACAACAATTTTGAAGACGAATTATCAAACAATGGCTTCGACTCAATTCCGCACGACGCTGCTTCTGCCTTCCCGATCTGATCTTTCACGAGCTACAAGAAAACGTAAATGATGACAACGGTGATTCGGAGAATCGATCAACTGTAGAAAACATAATACAGCCTCTTAGAAATACGGGATTTGCGATTTGGTTTCTCCCTCATACTTTTGACTGAAGCAAACTGGAACTCTCGACATGGCGGAAACAAGAAATCGAAAGCAGCTGAAGCACAACCTAATAATTAGCAGCAAAAATGGCCACGTTCAGTCATTCAAATTCCCCAAATTGCTGGACCCAAACGTAAATTGGGGCAAGGATCAATTATGTGACGTCTTGCACTGGATTCGGCAAGGGCTGCGAATTTTAATTGAATTAATTTGGGGTGCTATTCCTCTAATTGGAGCGATCTGGATCATCTTTAACTGGCACAGTGGACGGTTTTTTATTATCAAAGGGACGACTTTGATTTCGCCTTATGCTGGAGGATTGCCTGGCACAAAAGAGAAAGTTCTACCTGAACGAAGTCGAGCTGATGTGCCGGGTTTGAGCACTGACTAATTGCATGCGTGGTTAAAAGTAAGAATAGAAAATCCTGATGCTGAAACAAGCGAATTGAATTTGCATGTATGTGGAGTATTGAAGGATGAAATACGGGGAGCAATGCTTCATCATGAGAGCATATTCAAGCTTCAAATCCGTGAGCTGCATAGTTTATATTGGAAGAGAATGCATCTCATGACGAAGGTATGCTTATGACATTTACAGTATTTAATTAAAGTTTCATTGCATGAATGTGTAGCTTATTTAGGCTAACATATGTATTACCCCGTTAGAACATGCAAATGAATATTGCATGACAGAACATAGCGTAAAGAATGCACATGTAGATTTTGATTTTCTGACTTAGATCAAGATTGAGTTCTAAGTATTTATTAAGATTGATAATTAAAAATGCAAAAAATGATATTTTCTGTAATTAACTTTTGTTAGTCTCTGGGTTTACGTATATTTTTCTGTAAGAAAAATATAATTTTTTCAAACATATTGACATTTAAAATAGTAAGCATCCACAACCGGTCAGTAAATAAGAGAATGGAATCCGCAAGGAAACCATAAATGACAGTAGCAACCAACTCAAATGAATGATTCTGGACAGTTATTCTATATTACAACTGTAGAAAACCAAATCAAATGTCACGAAAGTGTCGGAACAGGCCAGACCCTGCACCGCAGGCAAACCTGACTGAGGAGCCTCTAATGGTTATGATTACTGAGATTCACTTTGTTGGTGAATTAGAGGGTTGGTGGGCAGACACTGGTGTTTCTCGCCATGTTTGCTATGATCGTGATATATTCGCAATATACATGGTTGCTGACGATCAGAAAGTGTGTTGTGAGATAATCACACCACTTAAGCTGTAGAGACCAGTAATAATGAAAATAAAGCATATGATTGGAAAGACATTGATTCTTAAAAATGTGATGCATTTGATATGTTTGAAACATTCAAAATTGAAATCAAGCAAATAAGAAAAATTAACAGACTACATAGTGATAGAGGAACAGAATACGAATCAAATTCTATTCTGGATTTCTTATGTGATATATTGTACATAAGAGAGTTGCACCCTAGTCACCTGATATGAACGGTAAAGCTGAAAAAATAGGATCTTTACCGAATTAGTAATTGACATTTTATTAAATTTTGGTGCAGCAAAACATTAGTGGGGGATATTTTATAGACTGTATGTTATGTTCTGAATAGAATCCCCAGATCTAAGAATAAAATTTCACCTTATGAAATTTTAAAGAATTATAAATCCGATGTGTCATACATTAGAACTTGGGGTTGTCTATCATATGTTCGCATTTCAGACCCTAAGAGAACAAAATTGGCAAATAGAGGATACGAATGTGTATTTATAGGCTATGCTGTTAATAGCAAAGCATACAGAATTTATGATCTAAATTCACATAATATAATTTGAATCAAATGATGTCAATTTTTATGAAACGAAATTTCCTTTTAAATTAAGGAATAGTGGGGACACATCAAGTATGCCTATTAGAACAAAACTTAATAAAAGTTCTGAAACTGAACCTAGAAGAAGTAAAACTTAATAAAAGTTCTGAAACTGAACCTAGAAGAAGTAAAAGAGCAAGAACCGTAAAAGATTTTGGTTCATATTTTGTGCTTTTACTATAGAGGAGGATCCCTTAAACCTCCAAGAGGCCTTATCTTCTTTAGATGCCGGTTTTTTGGCAAGAGGCTATAAATCATGAGATGGATTCTCTGGAATCCAATAAGACTTGGCATTTGATAGATTTACCTCTTGGTTGTAAATCTATAAGTTGTATATGAATACTTAAAAAGAAATTAAAACCTGATAGCACTATTGATAAATATAAAGTACGACTAGTAGATAAAGTTTTTAAACAAAAAGGGAAACATATATAATTCTTCGACACTTTTCACCAGTAACTAGAATTACATTCATTTGGGTATTAATCTCAATTGCTTCTATTCATAATTTACGAATACACCAAATGGATGTAAAAAAAACACATTTTTGAATGGTGAATTAGAAGAAGAAATTTATATGGACCAGCCTGAAGGATTTGTAGTACATGGTCAAGAGCATAAAGTATGCAAATTAGATAAATCATTATATGGTTTAAAACAAGCACCTAAACAATGATAACTTTAATCATTTCACATGGTTTTAAAGTTAATGAAAGTGACAAATGCATTTATTACAAATCTGAGAATGACATTTGCACTATTATATGCCTTTATGTAGATGACCTAACCATCTTTGGGTCAAACATTCATGCCATAAATTCAGTCAAATCTTTATTAAGTGTCAATTTTAATATGAAAGATCTAGGTGAAGCGAGTGTAATCCCTGATATTAAGATTACTAGGTCAAAAAGAGGGATTTTCTTTGGATCAATCCCATTGAACTGAGAAGATTCTAAAGAAATACAATTACTTTGACTGTAAACCTGCAAATACACCATACGATCACAGTGTAAAGTTATTTAAGAACAATGGTGAAGGTGTAAGACAGTCTGATTATGCGAGCATCATTGGCAGCCTTCGGTATGCTATTGATTGTATTAGACCCGACATTGCCGATGTGTTGGGATACTATGCAGGTTTATCAGTAGATCTAGTATAGAGCATTAACATGCTAATGAGAGGGTTATGAGATACCTATAATAAACTATGAACCTTGGATTACATTATGAAAAGTTTTCAGTTGTACTTGAAGGATACTCTGATATAGACTGAAATACTTTATCTGGTGATTCTAAAGGACCAGTGGCTATATATATTTAGCATCGCTGAAGAAGCTGTCTCTTGGAAACCCAAGAAACAGACTATTTCGACTCAGTCTCCTATAGAGACTGAGATAATAGCACTACCTACAGCTAGTTAAGAAGCAGAGAACTAAAGAAGTCTGCTAGTTGAGATCCCTATATGGGAAAAATAGACACTAGTGGTGTAATTGATTGTGATAGTTCCGCGGCTATTGCAAAAAGTATAGAACCGTTATAACAATGGTAGAAAACGACGTCGTAAGCACAATACTGTAAAAGAATATCACATATATAGTGATGAAAAATTTGACGACTATTGAAAGAAAAACATAACCGATATTACAACGGTAAGAAATGACAGTCGTATGCACAGTATTGTTAGAGAACATCACATATAAGGTGATGATAATTTGGTAGAACCTTTGATGAAAGGACTGTCCAGAAAGAAAGTCCTTAATAATTCTAAAAGAATGGGACTATTGCCCTGTGATTGTGGAATCACGCACAATGGTAACCCGACCTAAATGACTGAAGATCCCAAGAACTAGGTTCAATGGGTAAAAACAAGTTGTGTAGTGATATAGATGAACATGCTAAATTTTAGATTAAGAAGCATGTATTCCTGAAGTGATTAGAGGATGAGTTAATAAAAAACTCTTAATGAGATCTATACTCTATTTGGAGTGGAGTACCTACCTTCAGGAGTACTCTTGATAGACTCACCTTTGTGAATGTGGAAATGTGGCCATTTCCTGTGAAGTTTTGGGCAAAACTTCTAGAGCGTTCACTAAACTGGGATAGACATGCATGGCCACAAATGCACGGGCTTATTTGATTGCACTATTGAAAAGATTGTGTGTGGTTTGATGTCAGGAATAGAGTTCAAGACTACGTGTTACTCTAGTAAAAACTGAATTTTATTCACTATGCAAAGGTTCAAGTCGGATGACACCTTTGTTTATGCACAGTCTTATGTTTTTTTGAAACTGCTCGATAATATTTTAAAAATTCAAGTGGGGGATTATTGGAAATTTTATGTGAATTATTAAAATATTGAGATAAGTGTATGAATGGCTCCCTTTTGTGAATAGTCTCACATCATAGGAATATAAGAAAGAAGCAAGTATTTATACTTATTTATAAGAAGTCATGCTGGGGCCTTGGGCTCCCAATGCATGCTTTGTTGTGAGGAGGGAGATCATGCATCATGACCACCACACACGCACGCGCGACCAACCCACCGACTCGACCTGGCCCGACTCGGTTCGGTTCGGGATTGGGCTTGGGCCTTGGCTATGTGGTGTAGACACTTATATTTTTGGTCCAGAAAACACTGCGTTTTTCGAACTATTTTTTAAATACGAGATATATTTCTGAGCCGACTTTTATTTGAAGCGGTAAACTATTGACTCGGTATTTTAGCAGATTTATCTACTGCCCAGTATTTTTGTTCAGCCATAATCCCCATCTATATATTATCTTCAGTTGTAGACGAAAAAAAATTTTTTACCTCCGCCATTAAAATATTTTTTCTGAAATTTTCGAGCAGTATTTTTGTTTTCGAAAGTGCAAATCTGCACTGATTTGTTGTGCAAAGAAAATCAGTTATTATTTCAGAGGCTGTTTTATCCTAGAGGCGGCGGCGAAAGTACGAACTGGTTTTGCACCACCGGCCAGATCGCCGAATCGTCTTCAAGAAAGCGACCTAGTCCGCGACTCAGCCATTATTTGACAACACCATCAATCAAATATGTTTTGAATTTCTACTCACATGCTATGAGCGGTACATGCGGACTAATGATAATTCTAGCTGTTGTACATAGGAACAACTAGGGACGAGCATGGTGCGGTTTGGTGCGGTTTTGACTTAAAACCGCACCCGGAATCGCTAGCGTGCGGTTTTCAAAAGTAGGAACCGGAACCGGACCAAAAACCGTTGGTGCGGTTCGGTTTTAAAAGTGCGATTTCAGTTTTTAAAAGTGCGGTTTCGGTTTCAAAACCAATTAACAAAAAAAAACATCGTTCCCTTAGATGGTGACGCACATGAAATGTTTAAAGCTGAGGCAGAAGCTTTTTTATTTGTCCAGTGTGTGATATTGATCTTCACATGCAAATGAAAACTCTTTTACTATAATGACCAATCAGTCCAATCCTAATAGCATCTTACTATAAATGACATCAAGGCAAAGGATGTAATCCAAATCATAATTCTGATGACCGAAAGCAGTATGTAGAACATGTTCTAGATACTTCTCAACAGTAGCATACCGCCTCTTTTTAACCTCTATAGCTAATACAGTAATAGCTTTGTCTGGTGGTAGGTCTTGATAGCTTCTCAACGTGTTCAGTATTAGTTTTGTTTTCTTTTGTAGATCCGTTCTATGATCAGACATTTCCATCAACACGTCATGATTAATCTTGGCAACTTGAGTCATTATAGCCATGTAGTTAGAGTGTTGCAGCATGTATTGCTGCTCTTTTGCTTCCATGATTGCCAAGTATTGAACGTGCAGAATTGCCTAAAACTAAGTTTGATAAGGTAGCGTTAAAATTTACGTACAAATAACATTCGGTGCGGTTTCGGTTTTGCGGTTTGAAAAAGGATGAAAACCGAACCCGAACCATACTAATGGTGCAGTTTCATCGGTTTTGCGGCTTTACTTCGGTGCGGTTTTTTAAGATGCAGTTTTTATCAGTTTTATGCGGTTTCGGTTCGGTTTCGGTTCGTAATCGGTTTTCCTGCTCATCCCTAGGAACAACCAAGTAAAATTCAACCAAAAGATACTTTTATTAGCATATTGAGTAATTGATCCAATTTTGCAAATGACTGGTTCAAAATTTTGCATAAATATGACATGTTTACATGACTGAAATTAGTAGAGGTATATGAAACTAACCATCTTATCACAAATGGCTTAGTATAAAATAAAAAAAATTAGGAACAGGCATTTAGATTTACCCATACTGCCAAAAAAAAATGAATTTATAAATTCTATTCATAATCATGATGGATGTATGTAAACCTCTGCACATATCTTTCCCTTCAATGCTTTTATCAATATTTAAAGCCCCATGGGTTGTTCGGCACAAAAATCTGACTATGATGCATTATAAACACTGAAAAATGAGTTTAACTCTATGGTAGAATCAAACACCAAAACATTTACATATTGAACAAAATGATGGATTCTCATAACTACTTCTTTTAATGACACCATATATATTAAATAATAAATTAGGCCAATCTAATCTATAATTATGTTGAAATAGTAAACAATGAACTAAATTCGTTATTTCATTTTCTTTTGTAACTTTCCCTCTTTCTGTTTGTAGTAATGCTTACTAATTTTGGTTTGAGATGCTTCCTTGAATTATGATGTATTTTGAATGTTTGATGTTTTTCTGCTCTGAAATACTTTATTTTAGAGACTTTTTGCTCCTTGAATTAACTAAATATATATAGCACCTTTTTTTACTTTGATAAACTAATCTATTTATGTATTTTAACTGCCAATGCATTTCAGCCTCTATTTTTTTCTTTAATGCATAAGCACCAAAAGTCAAAAATAAAATAAAAAAAAGAAAATGGAAAAGAACTGGATAGAATGGTGCTTTTGTTAGAGCTAAATGCAAAATGATGTATTAAACAGAAGAGGGATAAATCAGATGCTGCTTTTTTGCAACAAGTTTTAGACTTTGCAATTTTCATCTTTTGCAATGCGTTGTTACATGAATAATTATAGTAATAAACTATTTATTTCCGCGCCATCGGCATGGACTACATACTATATTGGAATAAAATACTAAATACACATAATTTATTGCCATTTACCACATTTATTGGGTTTCAATGTCTGTTCGTTTATATAAATAATGCATTTGCTTCCAAATTTGTAACCTATGTTCTGTAGTTTATTAAATTGGGATAGTATTTGCATATGTTTCAATCACTTTTGTGACCAGAAGAAATAGTTAATATACTTCATAATATCTCAAGACAAGTCTGAATTTCCATAATAATTTTGGGTTCACTTTATGTATAAAGTATAATTATGGTTATTTTGAGAACTTTACATTTTTGAAAATATCTCATCAAGCACTTTACGTAAAAAAAAGATGCTGTAACAATTAACATGGGTAGGGTGAAGTAGCTTACGTCTTTGTCCCTTCTTGGAAAGTTTCACAACTATTCAAAGAATGCTCATAGAGTAATATTTGTAATAAGCTAAAGTGATAATGCATGATTTTTCACAGGGTTTCAATGAAGTAGCGTATGTTGCAAACAATGGACTTGCATCGGCTGCTTTAGGTAAAGATTCTAGCGGATGAGTGAATGTTGGTGATAATGTTAAACTGTTAACTGTCCTCCAAGAGATTCTCACATTTTCTTATCCCTATTTTGTCTTTCTGTTTAGTTACCATATTTTTATTGGCAAATTCTATTCAAACACCGTAAATTGCTTTACTTACACCATGAGATTTTAAATAAAATTTCAGACCAAAATGACCTTATTAAAAAAGAATCAATATTAAAAATGAAAATATATACAATTCTCCCTTGTTTGCATTATGTATACTCAATATAATTTCTCTTCTAAAATTAGTAAATTATAAATTAATTTATATCACTGGTTAAATTAAATTTATATTTCTTTTGAGGATTAAAATATATTCATATCGTTACAAGCACATTTATATACAATCAATTTTAACAGTTTTCACTTTAATTAAATATAAAATTTTAAATTTAAAACTAAATACTAAAATTATTGTTATACATAGTACTAAATTCTTCAATCATTCATTCAAATCTAATCATGCATAAATTTAATACCAAAATTTAACTAGTTTAACTTTTTAATATTTAAAAAAATAAGTTCAAATTTCCATCATCTAAAATTAAAAGTGATTTAAAAATGAAAAAAAATCAAATAATTTAAATTACTAGTGTTAAAAATTAAAGTTTTTTTTTTTAATTTTAGGTAAATATATTGCAATGAATTCTCAGTTTTATATAATTTAGTTTTAAGGTTAAAGAGGAAAGACAATGAAAATATAAAAGGGTAATTTCGTGAAAGTCATGGTGTATGAAAAGAAATTTTTTTGTGCATGCTATTTTATTTCATTTTATGGTGTGTGTCAAGAAATTGTAGGTGTATGAATAGAATTAGCCATTTTTATTTTATACTTTGTAAATTGTGTATACTTCAAATCTAATTAATGTAAAAAATTTCCTATAAAAACCAACTATAATACATTGTTTACTGTTTGCTTCATTATGTATTAACATATAGCATCTCATTTATATTAAACTTTAAACTCCCAACGGGGACTTATTTAAGGTTAACACTTTCTGGATAAGAAAAAAACAAAGCTTTTAAGTACAGTACATAATTTTATTTTTAATTTGCTATGCTGAAAAACCTTTCTGATCTGTTTTTTTTTTCAACTTTCATTGGAATATATTTGTGATTCACGTGCTTACTCCTTAGCCATCTTAACGTAGAGAACTGAATGCCTCCATGCAGCTACAGATCTAATTCATTGCATAGAGAATCCTCAGTTGAGTACAACAATTTAAATTTTGCAAGTTCATGACCTACTGATGATAAAAGGCTAGAAACCGAAACATTAATTATACACCCGCAATTGCTTCCTTTCTACACCTGCTGATGATCTAGCCATACATGAATCATTTACTTCTTACTACAAAATTAGATTTGTACGGTTAAATCCTAACAAATACACGTATCATTTGCATTATATATCTCGCTATCATACAACATTTTCTCACCCCTTATTCATAAATGCAAAGTATAACACTCGAAAGTCTATGCTTTCGTGCATCGCACGGGTTTCCACTCGTACATAATAATATATACTTAATACTAAATAACTAATAATTAATAATTTTTTATAACTGATTATTTATAATTTGTAATTAATAACAAGTAATATTTACTCAAAAAATTAGAAATAGTAATTTATAAATAACAATTATAAATGTGAACTTATATAAACGATTATTTAAATTTTATAATAATAACAATTATTAATAAATGGTTCATAATATATTCAATAATTTTTTATGCTTAATTATTAATAATTGGTGATTAATAATTTAATTTTAATAATTACTATTCAATAATCAAAGCTAAATATTTATTCGTGTAGAGAAGATGTAGAAAATCTCTTACGCATTCCTATGCCTTTGTTAAAAAGGCCTGGCATTAATTTAAAAAGCAGTCCATCCATCCTCTAACGTTAACATCCAGCCATTAATTTGACAATAAAATCAACAATTTAAAAAACCGATCAAGCACTCTTATCTGACTGGGAGGATACTTCCACATTCTCATTACAAATCTAATTGACCTAATATCCCCAAATAAGATTTCCAACGAAGTCGCTGTCTAGATCTGGAGCTATAATTGATGTTGCCTTCTCCTTCGATGGAGATATGTCTTCGTGCATCTTTGTTAGGGAGGTGCCGCTAATGATGAAGCATTCGTCGTATAATCGTCGACGTCGAATTCGCGTTTACTGCGGTTGCCTACGCCTCAAACTTCACACGATCTTCGATCCCTATTACGTACATATTCTAGATTTATTTTTATTTATAAAAACAAGATTCAATTTTATAGTTTTCTACGAAAATTTATTTTATAGAAAATTTTCGGTTTTAATTTCTCGAGAGAAATAGTGGGCTGTTAGGATTGCTAGTTCATATATTTTTATTTTAGACTTGCGCTCGGATTTCGAAATTTACTTAGGAAGATTTACGTCATTTAATATACTTCTGGTTTTGGAACACTCAAGTTGCTGAGCTCTAAAAGCCAAAATATCTCTTAAAGAATCTGGAGAAGGTTGACTACGAAAACATTTTTGCTTCTAAGACTTTCTTTGATGAAAAGAAGCAGCGTCGATATCTTGGGGTTGGGCTAATGAGTCTGATGCTTCTCATGATGAGGTAGCTAAAGGATGGTCCAGTATTTAGACTTTTCTTTGAGTCATTAGTTTAGATATTAACCAGAAAGGAACTGCTGTAGTGGCCTATCGAAGAGATTGAATCATTGAGGAGAATGCTAATAAATTTAACAAACTAACGACCGACAATTTTATCGAGATCAAAGAAATAACAGGCTACGAGGCTGATGGGTTGCTAAGCTTGACCTCGGTAGAGCCATTCGATGCTAGTTATGATTCAGATCCTTCCAAACTTTGCGGTGAAAACGTATATTCTACCGAGGGTATAATTGGTTCTTTTGGATCGACTGTTTTGGCATTTGGTAATACGAAGGAGTATACTGCAATTTATTTTTCCAGAGTTTATCAATACAAGGGAGGCCATAAGTTACTACTGTGTTCTGATCAAAGAGGGTCTTCTCTGAAACCAGAAGTTTACAAGCTGATGCATGCAGCTTTCATTGACAATGACATAAATATAAACAGAAAACTTTCACTAACAACTCTGTTTGTTTCCATCAGATAGTGGTGGGTTGGTAAACAATCATTGTACAAGGAAAATAAAGGTACCCATATTTGGCATCATTCAACGTAATGCAAGGAAAATAGCATATGATCATCTGACAGAATTTGGAATAGCTCAGCGCCAATCCAAGCTAATATGGGAATAACTCCAGCATGTTATATGTTTCAGATCACAAGTCTATATAGCATTTGTCGTAATCTATAAAGTAATTTAAGTTGATGTTGGAATCAACTTTGCTCTACAGGTTTGATTTGATTTTACTACAACCTAAATCAGAAAATGTAATCCATGTTTTTATTACTCTATTTTTGTTGCATAAGACGGGAAAATTTGTACACTTGAAATTTTTGCATATAAATAAATCTGTTCGAAAATAGCAAAATAAATAGAAGGTTGTTATGAAATATTTCGACTGCACAATGATAATTTTAATTTGCACAGAACGCATATTTTTCATTATAGGTATTCACAAAAATTCCCATGTAAAGAAAATGGGCACTTCTGATAATATCCTGCTTATAAAAAATAGAGCAATGCCTTGATATATTTCCAATTCATGTGGTCTTTTTAAGTATCATTTTGTTTGACGTGGGTAATTAACAATTTTGCATGATCCATCCTTCAGTTTAACGTTTACAGTTATTAACGGCTGCTTCCTGTTTTTTCCCTTCTTATACTCCTGTGGTTTCATATTTCCTTTTTCATTTTATAATTTTTCCTTGATAAATACATATATTAATGTTGGGGTCATTCCCAAATGTTCCCCGCTAGGGGTCGTCGATTGGAACACCCATTATTCGTTCCTTACGTCTTTGGATGTTTATTTAAGGATTGGAAATTTTGAGTTTTATATTCAATTTATATTTGATTGGAGCTGATCTAATTACAAAACACAGAATCTGAGAATGATACGGTGGTCAAAATTTAACTGATGAGCAATTCAGATTCATTAAATAAGGTTAACATGGTTGTGAACATATAGTTTTTTCTTCAAATTTAATGTGAACGAGCTTTTAATGCTTGAAGTGTCCCCCATTTTTTTCGAAAAGGATGGATTTTCACATATTATTGTTATAACCCTGTTTTAGTTAGATAATCTAAAATTGAATCCATTTTTCTATTATAACAGAGAAAAAAAAAAATCTAAGTAGGTTGTGCTACGGATCGTGTATAAGTAATCAAAAGATGTGCTTTTCTGTTTTATTACTATTTCAGTTTAAGTAATTCTACTATCGAAAGTTATTTAAGAGAAATGATAATTTGATTGAAGCTTTGTTTTTAAGGGCTATATCTTAACAGGCATCTACATTTAGCATGAAGTAATATCTTATACTTCAGTGTTGTCATTCGAACAATGATACAATAAAAGTGTAGGATCTAAATTAACCCTAGAGGGGGGGGGGGATGAATAGGGTTTATTGCAAATTAAATAAAATAAAATGCCACAGAGAAAAAAAATTGCAGAAAAAATTACACACAGAAAATACCCAGCTTCGGCAAAACTATGCCTACTGCTGCATTCAAGGTTTCTACTAGGAATTTTAAACAATCTCTTCGCTTACAGACTCTTGTAAACTTGCGACCTTCACTCCCGACTGTTTAAACCCTACGCTCAAGACCATGACACAACTTGACCCCTTAAGTTGTGATTTTTCAAACTACTAACACTAGTAGTTATTGACTTTAAGGAATGAAATTTAAATTTTTAAACAAAAAATAAAAAGAAAATAAAACCCTAGGATTTTAAATGTTTAGGGTTATCCCTTTTTTTAACATAAGAGAAAAAAAAGGCGGCTCCCTTTTTATTGCTCCACCGCTTTACTCTGTTTAGCCCAAGCTTCCTTTGTCTCTCTCTGGAAATAGAAATGGCGGCTTAAAAAACTAGGGTTTCTCTGAAAGTGCTAAATCGAGATCGCTGGTTTGATGAAAATCAGTTTTCTGTAGCTCGATTCTTCTTAGCTTCAATCTTTGGCGGCTTGTGTCTTCTTCGATCGAATTTATAGGCTCTGATTTGGTTTCTAGCTTCTCTCGATTTCTGGTATGGTTTTTGCTATTCGATTTTATGATTTAGTTGTACTTGATCTTCGATGATATGAAACCAGTGATGAATTGGTGTATTTATAGGATTAAAATCCCTAAAATTCTGCTCTGATTTCGACATTGAGACTTGGCTATGGTATATACGAGAATTTTGGTTAGCTTTGAATTGATCTGTTATTTCTGGATATTTCTTTGATTTAGAGCCAGAAAGTATATTGCTTAAATCTTGGTCTTTGGCTTTGAATTAGCGTGATTTCTGGAATTTGAAATCCTCAAACTTGCGTGTGAATCTGTCTGACTTTGAATTGGTCCTTAAAACAATAATTGCCGTATATATATATTTTTCTGTAATCAGACTTGAACTCTTTTTTCTGGAACTTTGATTTTGCTTTCAAAAAAAAAAAAATCAATTTGACCTTTTCTAAATCCTTTGTCTTGAAATAATAAGATAAGAACAGTTACAGATTTGCAAAGTCCTTTACTTGAACTTGTGTCACTTGTCTTGGTTTGGCCACTGAATTCTTGCATTTGCTTCACGCTCGAACCTGTAACTTGTGTAAACTTATGCTTGCTACTCCATAACATGACACTTTTTCCTCGACCTTGGATTAATTGCTTTATAAAAAATTTATACGAACAGATGCTACATTTGAACTTTGGTACTGCCTTGATCAAACTGTTTTCCTGTTAGCATGTTGTCTGTATTTCCCTTTTGTGCTTGACTTGCTGTATATTGCACATCAGACTTAAGTTTTGTGGTCGAGTTGCCTTTGTTGCTGTGTACTAATTAACTTAGTTTTACTTGCATGTTTCCAACACTGCATTAGTTGCTGCGCTTAACATGTATGCCACTTTGCTATCTTGCATTTGAGCCTGGCAGACTGGATTTGTTGCTGTGCCATCCTTGTTTTTCATGGTATCTTGAAACTGTCATAAATTGTTCATGCCATCTTGTGTACTTGGACTGAAACTTGTTCACGTCTGGTTGTGGCTTTGATTATTTGAAATATCCTTGTTGTGTCATTGGTCTTTATGCTGTATCTATTTTTCTGGAAAACTTATGATAGTTTTATTGCCCAAATTTGAATGGAGTATTTTCTTGGAAAACTTGAACAGATACAATACTTTAATTTGCCAAACACTTGAACTGCTGGAAACTAAACATTGATTTGCGTGGACATAGAAATTTTCCTTACTGATATTATATTTAAGAAAAGAAAAAAAAAACTGCTACTATACTCCACTTGCTCTTGCCATACAAACTGTCTTGATCTTGTAATTGGTTTCAAAAGAATGATATGAACAAATGCTTTATTTGATCTTGTAGTTTTGTTGTTTTCATCATTTGTTGTGCTTGCACTATCTTGGACCTGTATGGCTTTACTTTCACTACTGTATTGATTTGGTTTCTTGTGCTTAAATGCTCTGCCATTTGCTTATTGATTTGCACTGGGTTGAGACGGTCCTTGTGGCTACTCCTCAGTCGCGACACTGGATTGGCGTGACAGTGCACACGTGTATATACACGTGTGTATATGCAGCCACCCAAACGAGTTTTTCTGTCCCTGTATATCATACCAAGTCTAGAAAAATGATGAGAAACACACCGTAATTCTGAGGCAAATAAAATTTAAAAATAAATTTTTATTTGCTTTTTTTCTATTTTATTTTTGTTGCAGTCTACTGTGTGTTCTTCCTCTGACAGGTATGAAGCCAGGATTTGACTGAGGGCTGTGAAGACAGAAGATGGACGATAGAAGACAGTAAAAAAAATGTCAATGTATGAAAGTGTTTGTATATGTGAGTGTAAATGTAGTTGTATAGAGTGAGTGACAGAGTTGTATGAATGAAATGTAGTATGTCAAATAGTGGAGTAAAAAGATGTACTTTTTGATATTGAAATAAAATATTTTTATAAAATACTGTGTGATTGTTCGAATTTCTGTATCAGTGCATTTACAAACACATTCAATAATAAAATATATTTGATTGTTATCATCAAACAAAAATCATATTATTGTGTATACAACACTGTTATATACAACAATCTCCCCCTTTTGATGATGACAAACAAATAAAGGTTTTGAATGTGTGAATGTGTTTGAAACGTGAAGTATGTTACTCCCCATATTTGTATGCTCCCCCTACAACTAAGCTTCCCTTATTGATGCATAGATTTGAAAATTTTGAAATGAATTAATCAATCCCAAATTTCAAAATATTCTATAAATGTTTACTCATCCATCAAAATCTTGACCATTCTCCCCCTTTTGTTATCATCAAAAGAATAACAGAAATTAAAACAGTGATGAATATAAACTAGAAATATAAATTCAGATCAAGAGGATAATATATCGTAAATCTCATTGAATCAAACAGAAATCATAATATTCTTTGAGTCAGAGACAAATTTCACTTTCAGAATGAACGGATTTACTATGGATTTTATAGAATTAGGAGAGTTCAATAAAAATTGAATATTTGAATATAAAATTTAAAATTTTTAAATATGCTTAAAATGTGTTAAGCACTTCCTAACCACGCATAGCCCAAAGGTCTTTTAAATGGGGTTAGTAGTAACTTAACTTTATCCTCTCTGATGAGTTCCATCCATGCACAGCCCGAAGGTCTTTTAAGTGAGAATGGAAGCACATAGAGATTAAGGTAATTCACCCACGCATAACCGCGAGGACTTTTAAATGGGAGTGAGTACCAAGGATAAATTATTATAATTATTTTTTATTTATTTATTTCTAAATTCCAAGAATAATTAGAACTCCCCAAATTAAATAAAACCATGATGAGGGATAGAAGTATGATAGATATAGAAGATGGTCGTGAAATCAGCTTTAATTCAAAAATATTATAAAATCTGTCTAATCATCATGAGATTTAAAAATATTTCCTCATGATAAAAAAAACATTATAGTCAATACTCATCACAATTCCAAGATCTGTCATAATTTCAACGAGTTCCAAAACAGTTCAAATGATCAATCTTTTAACTCTCGAATAACCATTTATGAATTTTTTTTTTAAAATTGGATAATGATCAATCAATTTCTATGATTCCCAAATCTAAGCGTAATCGTGAAAATCTATCTTCGGGAAGAGGTTTTGTAAAGATATCAGCAAGTTGACAGTCAGTTGAAATAAACTCAATACAAATATCTTCTCGTGAAATGTGATCTCTAATAAAATGATGTCTTACATCTATGTGTTTAGTGCGTGAATGGTGAACAGGATTATTAGACAAGTCTATAGCACTTTTACTATCACATTTTAGTGGTACTTTTTTATAAATTAGACCAAAGTCTGAAAGAGTTTGCATCATCCATAGTATTTGTGCACAACAACTTCCCAAAGCAATGTATTCAGCCTCAGTTGTGGATAAAGCAACACAATTTTGTTTTCGACTTGACCACGAGACTAACGAGTGTCCTAGCATAAAACAAGTTCCACTAGTGCTATTTCTATCAACAAGGGATCCAGCATAATCAGCATCAGAATATCCGATTAATTTGAAATTATTGCATGCGGGGTACCATAAACCAAATTTGTGTGTGTGCAAAAGATATCTTAATATTCTTTTTGTGGCTTTTAAGTGAGATTCTTTTGGATTGGATTGAAAGCGTGCACATAAACAAACAGCAAACATAATATCAGGCCTAGATGCAGTGAGATAAAGAAGTGAACCAATTATTCCACGATATTTTTTCTGATCAACTGCAACTCCTTTCTCGTCTTTGTCAAGCTTGGTTGAAGGACTCATCGGTGTTCTGAGTGGTTTTGCATTTTCTAGTCCAAATCTTTTCATCAATTCTGCAATGTATTTTGTTTGTGATATGAAAATTCCCTTGGAGCTTTGTTTGATTTGAAATCCAAGGAAGTATTTTAATTCACCTACTAAGCTCATTTCGAATTTATCCTGCATGACTTTTTCAAATTTCTCACACAAACAATCATTAGTAGCACCATATATAATATCATCAACATAAATTTGGACTATTAAAAAGTCATCACCTTCATGTAATAGAAACAATGTAGTGTCAGCACTGCCCTTTTTAAACCCGTTTTCCAAAAGATATGCACTTAAACAATCGTACCAAGCTCTAGGAGCTTGTTTAAGACCATATAATGCTTTTTCAAGTTTGAATACATGGTTTGGAAATTCATGATTTTCAAAACCGGGGGGTTGTTCCACAAAAACTTCTTCTTTTAATTCTCCATTTAAAAACGCACTTTTTACGTCCATTTGTTTAAGTTTGAAACCTTTATAACACGCAAAACTGAGCAAAATTCTAATGGCTTCTAACCTAGCTACTGGTACAAATGTCTCATCAAAATCAATGCCTTCAATTTGATTATATCCTTTTGCAACCAACCTAGCTTTGTTTCTAATTACATTTCCGGATTC
This sequence comes from Allium sativum, assembly GCA_030737875.1. NCBI lineage: Eukaryota > Viridiplantae > Streptophyta > Magnoliopsida > Asparagales > Amaryllidaceae > Allium > Allium sativum. The sequence continues at coordinate 946,977,344 of CM060918.1, forward strand.
ATCAAGTTTATTTTTGAACACCCATTTAGTTCCTATTACTGGATAGTTATCCGGTCTAGAAACTAATTTCCAAACTTTATTCCGCTCAAATTGATTAAGTTCTTCTTGCATTGCTAAAATCCAAATTTCATCATTAAGTGCAATTTCAACATTTTTAGGTTTGATTTCTGAGATAAAACAACTGTGAATACAAAAAGTACAGATATCTTTATTAAATGATGAACGATTTCGTATACCTGCCGTTGGATTTCCTATCACCAATTCTGGAGGATGGTTGGCTTTGAATTTCAACTTTTCGACTTCAAACGTTTGTTTTGTTTGATCATCACTGCCAGTCTTATCTTTGCTATTTTCTTTTTCACCCTCATATGTAATTCCCTCATCGTTTTTCTCTTTGTCCACCGTATCCAGATCTGATTCATCAAATTTCACGTTTATGGTTTCAACAATGGTTTTTGATCATTTGTTGAAGATTCGATAAGCCTTGCTTCTTGACGAGTAACCCATGAAAATTCCCTCGTCAGCCTTTGATTCAAACTTACCAAGATGATCACCTGTATTAAGAAGATAACAAGGGCATCCAAAAACTCTAAAATATGAAATGTTAGGCTTTCTGTCAAACCACAATTCATAGGATGTTTTGTTAAGTATTGGTCTAATCATTACTCTGTTCATTACATGGCAGGATGTATTAACTGCCTCTGCCCAAAAAGTCAAAGGCAAATTATATTCACTTAACATAGACCTAGCCAATTCCTGTAATGTACGATTTTTCCTTTCGACTACCCCATTTTGCTGGGGTGTTCGAGGAGCAGAAAATTCGTGTTTAAAACCATTTTCTTCACAAAATTTTCAAAATCCAAATTTTCAAATTCACCACCATGATCACTTCTTAAAGTTTTTATTGAAACACCTTTTTCATTTTGAACGAGTTTTGCAAACTTTGAAAAGTAATGAAAAGTTTCGGATTTTTTGGCTAGAAAATAAACCCATGTAAATCTAGAATAATCATCAACCAGCACATAACAATACCTTTTTCTATTCAAACTAGAGATTTCATTTGGTCCAAATAAATCCATGTGAATCAATTCAAGTACCCTATTAGTGCTAACAACATTTTTGGGACGAAATGATGAACGACTGAATTTTCCCATAGCACATGATTTACACACTTTATTATTTTTATATTTCTGATGTGGTAGACCTCTTACCAATTCTTTTGATTCAAGTTTTTCCAAGGGACTCATACTAGCGTGACCCAATCTCCTATGCCATAAGAAAACTTCTTCATCCGTAGCTACTAAACATCGTGAGAGAGTCAAATCATCAAATGAAATCGTATAAACATTTCCTTTTCTTTTTCCCGTGAACACAATATTGTTTGTGGATTTTTCAATAATTTTGCAAGATTCATTATCAAATATCACACTCATTCCTTTGTCATATAGTTGGCTTGTGGAAATGAGATTATGATGCAAGTTTTCAACATATAAAACATCAGTTAAGGAGAAAGTACTATTACCTACTTTACCTTTACCGATAATTTTACATTTCCTGTTATCGCCCATTATCACACTTCCTCCTTTATATTTTTCAAGGCTAAGGAACTTTGATTTATCTCCTGTCATATGTTTGGAACAACCTGAATCCAAGTACCATTCTTGTTGTTCCTTAGCCCGCCAACATACCTACACACAAGAAGAAGAGAATGACCTAGAGAAACTCATAGGTCTAATAAAATTAGTAACTGAAAAATTTTGATTTTGAACAACAGATCCTTTTGGAATCCAAATTTGTTTGTTTTTATCAAATCCAAATCTATTACAATTACTTGTCGACCCTTTTGGAACCCAAATTTGTATGAATTTTTTATTATTGTTCCTATTTTGACATTTTTCATAGCTATGTCCAATTTTTCCACATTTTATACATTTAGGAAACACACTTCCACCTTTTGCATTATTATCCATATTAATATGTGTTTTCCCAAGTCCTAATCCTTTCTTATTATTAGCATATAATTGATTTCCAAGCAGCATCCTAAATGACTTTTCCCCTTTTGAAAACTTACTCAATGTTATTTCCAGATTTTTTTTACTTTGGTTTTAAGTGCTTCATTTTCATTTACAAGAGAAGTGCATCTGTTAATAAAGTTCTTTCTTTTTGTGTCATCACTTTCTTTTAAAGCCAAGTGTTCTTGTTTTAATTTTTCAAAATTTGCCTTAAATTCTGTTTGCTCTTGTTTTAATAACTTGCAGTTTTCACAATCAAGGTTTGTCACTTTTTCAAGCTCAGTTTCTAACCTATTGTTTTCGTAGACCAATTTTAACCTATCAGATTTTAATTTCTTGATTTTTAGTTCAAGTGAATCAACGGTTTTGGTAAGATCATGACACATTAAAATTAAATCTTTATAAGAGTAATTTGGTACCTCAGTGGAATCATCTTCGCTACTTTCTGAATCTGACTGTGCCATAAGACACAAATTGGCTTCCTCTTTATCACTGTCAGAGTCTTCTTCTTCTCCTTCTTCATCGTCCCATGTAGCTACAAAAGCTTTCTTTTTCTTCTTCTTCTTTCTGTCTTTCTGAAGTAATGGACAATTTGGTTTGATATGGCCTGGTTTATTGCAGTTGTAGCATATGACTTCATCGTCTGAATTGTCGGAATTCTTTGATTTGTTGGATTTTGAACTCTTTTTTCGTGACTTGTATTTTTTGTTAGTCCACCTTTTAAGAACCATGGCCAACTCTTCGATAGGATTCTCAGCTTCATCGTTACTTTCAACAGTGTTGCTTAGAGCAATTGTCTTTTTCTTTGATTCTGGATCATCTCGTCCTTCTTTGGCTTTTAACTCCATTTCATAAGCAATCAAATTTCCAATCAATTCTTCTATTTTCAACTTATTTAGATCTTTTGATTCTTGAATGGCAGTTACTTTGGCTTCGAAATTCATTGGCAGTACTCTCAGTATCTTGCGTATCAATTCTACTTCAGTGTAAATTTTACCAAGAGCCCTTGCATTATAAATTAGTGTGGAAAAACGGCCATACATCTCTTTTATATCTTCATCTTTCCGCATCGTGAAATTTTCATATTCGTTGCAGAGTAGTGCAAGACGAGATTCCTTGACTTGAGATGTTCCTTCATGTGTAACTTCCAAAGTATGCCAAATTTCCTGCGCAGTTGAACAGTGAGATATACGGTTAAATTCAGTTTTATTAAGAGCACAAATTAAAGCATTCATCGCTTTGGCATCAGCTGAGAATAATTTTTTATCATTAGCATCCCACTTATCTTTTGGTTTAGGAATTTCGGTATCATTGATAATCGTAACAGGAGGTTTGTAGCCTGTTTCAACGATATCCCATACATCATAATCAACTGAACTTAAGTAAATTTTCATCCTAGCTTTCCAATAGGCATAATCAGTTCCATTAAACATTGGTGGCCTAGCTATGGACTGACCCTCAGAAAAAGCGTTGTTAGACAAATTCATGACTCTAGAGTTAAAATAAAATGAAAAATACCTGCTCTGATACCACTTGTAGGATCTAAATTAACCCTAGAGGGGGGGTGAATAGGGTTTATTGCAAATTAAATAAAATAAAATGTCACAGAGAAAAAAAATTGCAGAAAAAATTACACATAGAAAATACCCAGCTTCGGCAAAACTATGCCTACTGCTGCATTCAAGGTTTCTAGTAGGAATTTTAAACAATCTCTTCGCTTACAGACTCTTGTAAACTTGCGACCTTCGCTCCCGACTATTTAAACCCTACGCTCAAGACCTTGACACAACTTGACCCCTTAAGTTGTGATTTTTCAAACTACTAACACTAGTAGTTATTGACTTTAAGGAATGAAATTTAAATTTTTAAACAAAAAATAAAAAGAAAATAAAACCCTAGGATTTTAAATGTTTAGGGTTATCCCTTTTTTTAACATAAGAGAAAAAAAAGGCGGCTCCCTTTTTATTGCTCCACCGCTTTACTCTGTTTAGCCCAAGCTTCCTTTGTCTCTCTCTGGAAATAGAAATGGCGGCTTAAAAAACTAGGGTTTCTCTGAAAGTGCTAAATCGAGATCGCTGGTTTGATGAAAATCAGTTTTCTGTAGCTCGATTCTTCTTAGCTTCAATCTTTGGCGGCTTGTGTCTTCTTCGATCGAATTTATAGGCTCTGATTTGGTTTCTAGCTTCTCTCGATTTCTGGTATGGTTTTTGCTATTCGATTTTATGATTTAGTTGTACTTGATCTTCGATGATATGAAACCAGTGATGAATTGGTGTATTTATAGGATTAAAATCCCTAAAATTCTGCTATGATTTCGACATTGAGACTTGGCTATGGTATATACGAGAATTTTGGTTAGCTTTGAATTGATCTGTTATTTCTGGATATTTCTTTGATTTAGAGCCAGAAAGTATATTGCTTAAATCTTGGTCTTTGGCTTTGAATTAGCGTGATTTCTAGAATTTGAAATCCTCAAACTTGCGTGTGAATCTGTCTGACTTTGAATTGGTCCTTAAAACAATAATTGCCGTATATATATATTTTTCTGTAATCAGACTTGAACTATTTTTTCTGGAACTTTGATTTTGCTTTCAAAAAAAAAATCAATTTGACCTTTTCTAAATCCTTTGTCTTGAAATAATAAGATAAGAACAGTTACAGATTTGCAAAGTCCTTTACTTGAACTTATGTCACTTGTCTTGGTTTGGCCACTGAATTCTTGCATTTGCTTCACGCTCGAACCTGTAACTTGTGTAAACTTATGCTTGCTACTCCATAACATGACACTTTTGCCTCGACCTTGGATTAATTGCTTTATAAAAAATTTATACGAACAGATGCTACATTTGAACTTTGGTACTGCCTTGATCAAACTGTTTTCCTGTTAGCATGTTGTCTGTATTTCCCTTTTGTGCTTGACTTGCTGTATATTGCACATCAGACTTGAGTTTTGTGGTCGAGTTGCCTTTGTTGCTGTGTACTAATTAACTTAGTTTTACTTGCATGTTTCCAACACTGCATTAGTTGCTGCGCTTAACATGTATGCCACTTTGCTATCTTGCATTTGAGCCTGGCAGACTGGATTTGTTGCTGTGCCATCCTTGTTTTTCATGGTATCTTGAAACTGTCATAAATTGTTCATGCCATCTTGTGTACTTGGACTGAAACTTGTTCACGTCTGGTTGTGGCTTTGATTATTTGAAATATCCATGTTGTGTCATTGGTCTTTATGCTGTATCTATTTTTCTGGAAAACTTATGATAGTTTTATTGCCAAAATTTGAATGGAGTATTTTCTTGGAAAACTTGAACAGATACAATACTTTAATTTGCCAAACACTTGAACTGCTGGAAACTAAACATTGATTTGCGTGGACATAGAAATTTTCCTTACTGATATTATATTGAAGAAAAGAAAAAAAATGCTACTATACTCCACTTGCTCTTGCCATACAAACTGTCTTGATCTTGTAATTGGTTTCAAAAGAATGATATGAACAAATGCTTTATTTGATCTTGTAGTTTTGTTGTTTTCATCATTTGTTGTGCTTGCACTATCTTGGACCTGTATGGCTTTACTTTCACTACTGTATTGATTTGGTTTCTTGTGCTTAAATGCTCTGCCATTTGCTTATTGATTTGCACTGGGTTGAGACGGTCCTTGTGGCTACTCCTCAGTCGAGACACTGGATTGGCTTAGCAGTGCACACGTGTATATACACGTGTGTATATGCAGCCACCCAGACGAGTTTTTCTGTCCCTGCATATCATACCAAGTCTAGAAAAATGATGAGAAACACACCGTAATTCTGAGGCAAATAAAATTTAAAAATAAATTTTTATTTGCTTTTATTCTATTTTATTTTTGTTGCAGTCTACTGTGTGTTCTTCTTGTGACAGGTATGAAGCCAGGATTTGACTGAGGGATGTGAATACAGAAGATGGACGATAGAAGACAGTAAAAAAAAATGTCAATGTATGAAAGTGTTTGTATATGTGAGTGTAAATGTAGTTGTATAGAGTGAGTGACAGAGTTGTATGAATGAAATGTAGTATGTCAAATAGTGGAGTAAAAAGATGTACTTTTTGATATTGAAATAAAATATTTTTATAAAATACTGTGTGATTGTTCGAATTTCTGTATCAGTGCATTTACAAACACATTCAATAATAAAATATATTTGATTGTTATCATCAAACAAAAATCATATAATTGTGTATACAACACTGTTATATACAACAAAAAGATATTGTATTATATTATTAGTTTGAGTCATGGAAGGTTTATTTTCTGATTTACATTAATGGTTTGTATTTGTTGAGCATGCTACAAAATTCTAGAATACTAAAGAAACATGTAACTTGCCATACGTATTATTATTAAATGTATTACTTGATGAGTGTAGAATGTACTATCTAGATAATTCTAATAATTAACAATTGTAATGAGATGCCTATAAATATGAGGATAGGCACATTGTAATGATGTAGCAAAAAAAACTACAAGCAATAAAGTTGTTGCATTGTTAAAGCTTTACTTCCACCATTTCAACTATTCAACTATATTCCACCACTACAACTACTAACAAGTGGTATCAGAGCTTCGTTCGTTCGCATATTGGGCGAAAAAAAATCTTAACCATTATAAGCTATGACAAACATTGTTCAATCTCCATCAATTCCCGTCCCTAATTTTACCGGTGAAAATTATGATTTTTGGATCATAAAAATGAAGACATTTTTTAGCTGTCAAGATCTATGGGATATTGTAGATGAAGGATACACTATTCCTGAAGATACTTCAACTCTTAGTCAAGCTCAGAAAAGGGAGCTAAAGGAAAATAAACAAAAAGATTCAAAAGCATTATGTATTCTACAACAAGCGGTGGCCGATGCTATCTTTCCTAGAATAATGGGAGCTACAAATGCCAAAGAAGCATGGACCACATTACAGGAAGAGTTTCAAGGAAGTGCAAAGGTACGCGCCATTAAACTTCAAACATTAAGGCGTGAGTTTGAATTTATAAAAATGAAGGAGTCGGAGACTGTAAAGGATTATTACTCCAAAATAAAAGAAATAGTTGGCCAAATAAGAGCTTATGGGGATAATATTCTTGACAAGAGGATTGTTGAGAAAATATTAATTTCAATTCCCCGTAAGTATGACCCCATCGTGACTACGATCGAGCAAACTAAAGATCTGTCGACCTTATCGATGACTGAATTAATGGGCTCCCTTGAAGCATTTGAACAAAGAATGAGCAGACATGACGAAGACTCAGTTGAAAATGCTTTTCAGTCGAAACTCAAGCTATCATCCCAAAATAAAGGATATGGAGAGAACAAGAATGATGGAGAAAACTCTAGAAACAAAGGAAATTCTTGAAATTTCTCAAAGAATAAACAAGATAGATATCCTCCATGTGGAATCTGTAAGATGACAAATCACTTGGAGAAATTCTGTCGGAATCGTGGAAAGCCACAATGTCGGCACTGTAAGAAATATGGACATTTGGAGAAGAATTGCTTCAGCCTAAATAAGCATCAAGCAAATTTCGTCGAAGAGCATGATAGAGCACAACATCAATATGATCGAGATCAACATCTTTTTTATGCTACCCAAGATTCCAGTGATGAAAATGGAGGAAACTGGTACTTGGATAGTGATTGTAGCAATCACATGGCTAAAGATGGGAGCATTTTCAAGGATATTGATGGTTCTGTCAAAGTAAAAGTACGATTGGGGAATGGCATTATCATAGAATCAAAAGGCAGGGGCACTGTTATGGTGGAAACAAAGAAAGGTACAAAATTTATCAAAGATGTTTTACTTGTTCCAAATCTAAAAGAAAATTTGTTGAGCATTGGCCAGATGATGGAGAAAGGCTACGCTCTTCACTTTGAAGGAGACATTTGCAAAATATATGACAATAACAATAAAAGACTAGAGATAGCCCAAGTAACAATGGAGAAGAGAAATAGAAGTTTTCCAATAAGTTTTAAATATGCTACTAACATAGCCATGAAAGCACAAGTTGATGATTCATGGTTATGGCATCGAAGATTTGGTCACTTCAATATTCAAGTCTTGAAATTGTTATATCAAAAGAATATGATGAGAGATTTTCCATATATAAAAGAAAATAATGAAGCCTGTAAAGGATGTCTTCTCGGAAAGCAACACAGATCATCATTTCCATCACGAAGCACTTGGAGAGCAAAAGACTTGTTGGAGTTAATTCACACTGACGTTTGTGGACCGATGAGAACACCCTCACTCCATAACAACAGGTATTTTATCCTCTTTATTGATGATTTCTCTAGAATGACATGGGTCTACTTCATTAAAGAAAAATCAGAAGTCTTTGGAGTATTCAAGAAGTTTAAGGCTCTTGTCGAAAATCAAAGTAGAAAACACATAAAAAGGCTTCGTAGTGACCGTGGTAAGGAGTACAACTCCCATGAGTTTGATAAATTTTGTGATGATGAACGCATTGAGCGACAACTTACAGTTGCATATACTCCACAACAAAATGGAGTATCTGAAAGGAAAAATCGCACAGTCATGGAGATGGCTAGATCAATGCTGAAGGAGAAGGGCTTACCAAACACATTTTGGGCAGAAGCAGTTTACACTGCTGTCTATATACTCAACCGATGTCCAACTAGAGCAGTAGAAGACAAGACTCCTATAGAAGCATGGAGTGGAAGAAAGCCAACAGTCAATCATCTAAGAGTTTTTGGATCGATCTGCTACATACATGTTCCAGACCAAAAGAGACACAAACTAGAAGAAAAGACCATACGAGGAATCTTTCTGGGGTATAGCACACAATCGAAAGGATATAGAGTTTATAACTTGCAAACAAAGAAGCTGACGATTAGTCGAGATGTCGAGGTTGATGAGAATGCTTCTTGGAATTGGGATGAACAAAAAGTTGAGAAAAGAAACATTTTTGTTCCAGTACATCAAGCTCATGAAGATGTGGAAGATATGGAAGAACCAACAGAAGAACTAGGTACGCCCCTTTCACCTCCTAAACAACAAACTTCTTCACCAAAGTCTACTCCAAGAAGAGTTAGATCTTTGGTAGATATATATATATGAAACTTGCAACATGGCTGTATTTGAACCCGAAAGCTATGAAGTAGCATGTAAGCAAGAAGTATGGGTCAAAGCAATGAAAGAAGAGATCAAAATGATTGAGAAGAATAATACTTGGGAACTTGTAGATTATCCTAAAGATAAAGAAATCGTTGGAGTGAAATGGGTTTATAAGACAAAACTAAACCCAGATGGCTCAATACAAAAACACAAGGCTAGGCTCGTAGCAAAGGGCTACTCACAACAATATGGAGTCAACTATAATGAGACATTTGCTCCAGTTGCACGTCTTGATACAATTAGAGCTTTAGTTGCTCTTGCAGCTCAGAAAGGATGGAATATTTTTCAACTAGATGTCAAATCAGCCTTCCTAAATGGAGTATTAGAAGAAGAGATTTATGTGGAGCAACCACAAGGCTTTGTAAGTAAGGGCAATGAAGACAAAGTGCTAAGACTAAGAAAAGCCTTATATGGCCTGAAGCAAGCACCTCGGGCATGGTACAATAGAATTGATCAATACTTCATAGATCAAGGATTTATGAGGAGCAAGAGTGAGCCAACATTATACATCAAGACACAAGGTCAGTATGATACTCTCATTGTCTCTCTATATGTGGATGATCTTATCTACATGGGAAACAATACGAAGATGATAACTGCATTCAAAGACGACATGATGAAAACATTTGAAATGACCGATCTTGGCTTGATGAAGTATTTCCTTGGCATCGAGGTGAAGCAACATAAGGAAGGTATATTTATCTCTCAAAAGAAATATACCGAAGAACTATTAAAGAAATTTGGAATGAATGATTGCAAACCAGTAGCTACTCCACTCGTAACAAATGAGAAGTTGCAAAAGGATGACGGAGCCCCAGAAGCTGATGCATCTCGCTACAGAAGCTTGATTGGAAGCCTATTATATCTTACTGCTACGCGACCAGATATCATGTATGCTACAAGTTTTTTATCAAGATTCATGCAGAGTCCAAGCCAGATTCATCTTGGAGCAGATAAAAGAACTTTAAGGTATTTACAAGGAACAAAGGAGTTTGGTATATGGTACAAAACTGTGACCAACTCAAAATTGGTTGGCTACACTGATAGTGATTAGGCTGGATCAGTAGATGACATGAAAAGCACATCAGGCTATGCTTTTTCACTTGGATCAGGAATATTCTCATGGGCATCGAAGAAGCAAGCTACAGTTGCACAATCAACAGCAGAAGCAGAATATGTGGCAGCAGCTGAAGCAACAAGCCAAGCTATATGGTTACGGAGAATACTCGAAGATATAGGTGAACATCAAGGACAACCCATTACAATCTACTGTGACAACAAATCAGCAATAGCAATGACGAAGAATCCAGTTCATCATAGTCGAACTAAACATATTTCTATAAAGTATCATTTCATCAGAGATGCGGAAGTGGCAAAAGAAATTCAGCTCAACTACTGCAGGACAGAAGATCAAGTTGCAGACATCTTCACAAAGGCACTGCCAAGAGCAAGATTTGAGCAACTTCGAACTATGCTTGGAGTATCCGAATTTTGTATCAAGGAGGAGTATTGAGCATGCTACAAAATTCTAGAATACTAAAGAAACATGTAACTTGCTATATGTATTATTATTAAATATATTACTTGATGAGTGTAGAATGTACTATCTAGAGAATTCTAATAATTAACAATTGTAATGAGATGCCTATAAATATGAGGATAGACACATTGTAATGATGTAACAAAAAAACTACAAGCAATAAAGTTGTTGCATTGTTAAAGCTTTACTTCCACCATTTCAACTATTCAACTATTCAACTATATTCCACCACTACAACTACTAACAGTATTTATGGGCCATCTATGATTATTTTGGTAGCGCATCTCATAAGACAAGTAGCGCATCTCATCAATATGCATGATTAGTTTTCAAATTCAAGGAATGCATGATTATTTTGTTAGTTATATACTGATCGGTGACAAAGTTTTTCTTCCTGTTATTTTACAGGTTCTATTACATGCCATCATTTAATGGAAAATCTGAATATGCTGAATAACATATGACTTGGGGGTAAAATACAATGGGAACAAAAAGGTCTCATATTAATGCATATTTAGTTCAAACTGAAGAAGTGCTAATTTCAGTTTCAATGAAGAAACCTGCTTGTGAGCAAGAACAGTTGGATGTTGTAGGCAAAACAACATCAAAGGTAAATTGGATGTTCATTTGGGTAGCATATGGCATTAGGCATTTAATCTTTTATTTTTATCATTTTATATCCCTAATTCAGCTAATTCGCATTTTGCCCAACAAAAGGAACTGTACATGATACCATTAGTAGAAGTTCTTTGGTCTGCAAGCTGACTAGCGAAGATTAAAAACAAATAAATTGTGAAATAATGTTTTTCACTCAGATCTAATACTAAAATTTGTCATATTATTCAAATAACCTTTATTTGGTCTTATACGCATGGCCTAAGGAAAATTTTCCGCAAAAATGTCTTGTTGTCCTTCAGATGTTAAGAAAAGAGGAAAAAAAATCCTTCTACTAAGCTACTACCAATTTCTAACATCCAAATTTACCCACCTAACTGTTATTTTTACACATATGTATATAGCATTGTGATTATGCTTGTGGTTTTTGAATACGGATTGGAGTTTATGTAACTTCATAAACATGATGCTTATGGTTTTTTAATCTGGATTGGAGTTATATTTTTAGACTGTCTTTTTGCATTGTAGTTGTAATGTTGTATTATATATAGATCAATATCATTATTTATTTATACTATGATTGTTTATGCGACCAACTTCTTATATACATAACATTATATATATATATATATATATATAATGTGATCTATGCATTTGTTTAAGAATCAGCATTGATAAAGTCAATTTTGCCATAGTTTAAAGTCATGACTAATTGATATTTGCATAATTGCATAATTTAAAAGAATAATCCTTTGTATAACTGCAGAACAAGTTTTGATATTTGCATTTGAGCAGTTTTAAGTGAATGAGTAAACCAGCATAGAAGTTCTTGGATTGATAAGGTAACTCACTGAAATGAATTTTGGCAGGTGTGCATTATTTGTTTCCGATGATGGGAAAACTGAAAAGATTGCGACTGGCTTCTTGAAACCATTTTTGATACATTTGAAGGTTGCAGAGGAGAAGGATAGTCACTCAGTTCAGTCACTATGGATTGAAGTTGAAAAAGGGAAGAACAATATTAATATACTTGTGAAATATAGTGAGGAAGTGTATGTACAAGTGATTGTGTAAATAGAGGGGAAACACTATGTGTACTATTTAAAAGTGTAATAAATATTTATTTGAATAAATATTTGTTTAAAAATAATTTTTGAATTAAATATTCAATTCTTGTAAATATTATTAATATTGTGTAATATTTAAATCAATTGCAACTCTTAGCATTTTACAACGGGCATTAATTGTTGTTATAGAAAATATTACAACGGTCAATACATGTTGCAAAAAATATTAAAATGGGCTACTATTCTATTGAAGGAACATATAACAACAACATAAGACCATTGTAAAAAGTTTATTACAACCGTCTGTTACCACGTTCATTGCCTGTTGTAAAAGATGACATATTACAATATGGCCTAATATAGCGGGCAGGCTGGCCGCTGTAAAACCCCTATTACAACGGGCATTGCCCGCTGTAATAGATCTGTTTTGTTGTAGTGCATGTAAATATTCATTTCTATACTTCGGAAATATTTGTTATAAAATTTCCAAAATCACACTTATTTGGGTTAAAACGAATGATGCGTAAAACATTGTTTCAACAACCCAAAATACTGTATTTAACTAACTATATTTAAATCTCGTGTTAAATATTAATCGTTCCCTTTTCGGAAATCATTTATTATAATAGTAGTGTTATAGTCCATGCTTCTCTATTTTAAATGAAAAAAATTATCTATTGCAACACGTTAAATTTTATTAACCAATTTGGTTCCAAATTCTACGTATAATCGATAAATGATTTAAGTTATCAATTTTTATTTTATTTTTGTGTCTCCTGAAAATTTCACTAACGTCACCTTTGTACGGTTCAATTGGTACAAATATAAATCGCCTCTCTGTCCCCTTTCCATTAAAAAAGAAAATCAAAAATCAAAGCAGTTTGCCAAATAGGCTCATAAAAACTCATACTGAATTAAACTCGTACCTTCTTGTCGAGCATTCAATTTATATTCCTTCCTTTACTTTATGCCATACCTTTTTAACACATATTCAACCATTTCCAATTTATTTCAACTCAATCCAACCGTTTTTGACTCCATTCGCTAATTTATTCTCAAATTAGCTCTTATGCCAAATCCCCTTTTTATTTGAACATATCATGTTCAAATATATTTTAAATTTGCTTATAAACCAATCGAATTCAATTTCTAACTCTATTTTCATATTCGATTTCAATTTTAAATCAACAAATCTAATTTACTTAACTAAAGTTAAGTTCAATTCAAAAACTCCTTTACCAATTAATTTCTAATTAGTTTACTACGTTCAATAATTAAAAATCTGATTTTTTTTTCAAAAATCAATTTCTTTACTCAACTTGAGTTCATATTTATTTTATAACTCTAGTTGAATTTTCTAATGGAAATTCAAGTTTTATTCGCCTACAATCCTTTTATTTTCCTAAATAAATCATTATAATTTATAAGTGGTTACACCATTGTTTTTTCTGGAAATTTAATTTTGACATAACTCAAAATCTATAAGGCAAAATCCAGTTTTTTCTCTTCCATTAGAAAGTTATCATTCAATAGGTCCGGACGATTCTTGTTACAAAGAATTCTGACTTATATTGAGTTATGTATACTAAATTGAGGTTAAAAACATAAAACTACAAACTACCGCGCCACAGCGAGTTCATTTTAATTAAAATATAAAAGTTTAAACTTCGTTTATTATATGAATCTCAACTCCATTCTTCTATATTTAAATGTAAATTAAACTAAATTTCCAAATCTAACTTCAAAATCCCAATTATCCAAATTATCAATTTTTTATTCAAAATTCATAACTTGGTTATGAATTTATTCACAACTCATTTTCCTATATTAAATTCTATTTCAAACTCTTGGAAATAAATTATTTTATAAAATTCGACATAATCGAATTTCAATTATAAATCCTTTGGATTTATCTTAATTCAGTTTATATTCCGAGTTTTGGAATAAAAGCTATTGTTCTCTATTCGAACCGGTTTCCAATTCCTTGGAACAATAACCATACCTTTACATAAATAGAATAAGGTATTCACAAAACTCCTTCCGTTTCCATTACTTCGAAACTATCACTATATTTTAACATAAACCCATTTTATTTCCTTAACCTTGGAAATATAGTTTATTTACTTAATCAAGTGGTATGAAATAAATTACCAATCTCGTATATGGGTCTAAATGATGTTATTTGACACCCTTCTTATTATATACATCTAAATGGGTTTCTTTAATTTCACAACTTCTTTTGTGGGAATAATGATTTAATTTCCATATCCACTTCCATTTCAACCCAGTTATACTCTCTTATTTATATTTCACGAAACGATGGCTATATACTTATTTCTTGTAATAAACGTATTTCCAATACCATTCTTTTATCATTTTCTGAAAGTAGTGCTATATGCTTAACCGAATGGTGTAAGTATAATCTTACTTCATACTTGGGCCAAACAATGTTAAATTATACATTGTTCACTTTAAAACCCAATAATATTGATTATGTCTCAAAATCTTGCAAATAAGTTGCACTATTCCCTTTATGGAAATAATCAATTGATTCAATATCCTTTACCATTACAAACTGTTGGTAATAATGAAGTCATTCAAGTTGGGGTATTTTATTTATCTCTCTGACCTTGATCGACAACGTTCTTATCTTAAGATAGATAAAAGTTCATAATTCAAACTCCGACATTACTTATAATATCATTAAAATCTCATCCTCCATCTCATTTGAAATATGGTTTTTAAATGCCGTTTCTTACATTTGGAAAACCTATTTGCAAATTATCTGATGAAAATTACTTCATTACATTTATAAACATCGATTATAAATTAACTTCTTTATTTATATATTAAAATAACCTTCCCTTTTTAAAATCCATTTGAAACTCAATTCCCATTTGGGATATTTTATTATTATAACTTATGTATAAAAACATAGAATCTATTTTCATATTTAATTTTAAATTTTAGTTTCTATTTATTATAATTCCAATATCTTTTCTAGAAATAATTTACTTTTATAAGTTTGACACAGTCGAATTCTAATCATAAATCCATATGGATCTATTTCAATTCAATTTACATCCCGAACCTCGGAATAAATTTCATCATTTTATTTTTACGAAATGATTTCCATTTTCCTTTTCATTCATACTTGAATTTAAATTCCCAAATTATCCAGTGATAATTATTTCACTTCATTTATAAACATCGTTTATAAATTTAACTACTTGTTTTTATTATTAAAACAAGTTAATATTTCCTAGCCCATTCGAAATTCACTTTCTATTTTGGAAAAATAGTTTTTTTCCGCTTTAAAATCTCAAAATTTCTTTCTTTCTTTTCATTCAAATATATTTTTACAGTATGTTAATACCGATTATTTTAGGGCCAGTTCTATTCAAACATTAAAAACACCCAATCATCAATCACATGTTATTTATCATATCATATATAACACTATAGATGGAAACAAATAATAAAATTGTTGAAGAATCCAGTTGAATTCCTCCAACCTATTTTACCTGTATCCACAGATGTTGGACAACATAAATAATACCAATCCTTCTTCAAACCAGGATATCACGGTATAGAAGGTCATCCACTATATATACTGCAGGGCGCATAGGGTCTCATCCACTAATAGTACTGCGAGAAATATCCAACTATCAAGTCTAAATATAACATATATATATATATATATATAATAACCACAATTGATCAACAACTATTTAATGCATCCAATCAACCAACAAATAGCATATAAAAATTATGTGCTAAATAGAAATTCATTTATAAACGAATCCAGAGAGTGTGTCTACTCAATTTGATTTTATTCGTCGGATTAACGATTGGTTTTTGATTAAATTAAACAGGCGTTTAATTTAAATCAAAAATCTCAGATGGCTCCAAATCATTTCAATCTAATCCGTACACATAGTATTTGCTAAAATGATTCCATTACATCTCATTTCGTCTAATTCTGACATCGTATGAAAAAAATACATATTTTTTAAGTTTCGACACAAATTGAAACAGTTTATATTTAACTAATTACATCATTAACTAAATTAATGATTAATTTATTTACCTAATTAATTTTTCCATCTAAACTTGATTGAAAATCACGTAATTACCTCTTCTTCCTGGTTGCTAACCTCCTCAAAGGCCCGATGCTTTTCTTCCTAAAACTGAACATTTTCCTCACTTCTAACTCGACCATCACATCACCTGCTCACCAACCGACAATACCACCTTCTTCTTCCCTGTAAATGAAATCGCCACCCTCCCCCTGACACCGATACTTACTGCTCCTCTACAAAACACTCCCAACGCCACTACTCCTCTACCAAACACTCCCAAAGCCCTCAATCTTCCTCGTTTTTCTCAAAATTGAGACTCCATGAACTACGCATGCCAGAAAAATTGGTGCGATACATTTTTGTTCGAACCCCCTTAACTTCCCTTGCAAGGTGCGCCCCAATGCCATAAGGCCACTCCGTTCCAAATTTCGAGCGCGATCGACCCTAGTTCGCTTAATCGTCGTAGCTCAAATGGTCCTTGCACCCCAAATGAAATTCACTTGACTGATTTTAGGCGATGCGAGGTAATAGGATAATTTGGGGTTTCAGAATATTATTGGAATTTGTTTTGAAGGATTCGTAATCGTTTTTCTTTTCTTCGAAGGATTTGAATTACGAAAAATTGGCTTCGGTATATTTTGGCAAGAGGAAAATAAACGAATGAAGGTAGGGAAAAAATAAGAGGAAATGGAGGGGATATACCAATATTTATAGACAAAAATATCATTAAATTATTCGGGTGAAACTGAAGCCCAAAGTAACATGTTTTAACGACTACGTACGAGCTCCAATCACGATGAAACTTGTATCTTATAATAACTTGATAATCCAGACAAGATGGAACTAGTTTCGTCAAATTTCGAGATCGTTTGTAAAATTTTCTTTTAATTCTCAACGTGAACCGATACGCGTTTAAATTGCGCCCGATCATAAAATAACTCCAATTGGCACGAAATTGAAAATCTAGACATAATTAGCTATTATGGATTTTATAAAATTAGTTTCATTGAAATCCGATGTCATTTGAGAATTGACTATTTTTAAGTTCCATATTAAATCGACATAATATAATTTCAATTCAAAACAATCAATTACTCGATAATAAATTATTGTTTTTGTCGTTTGTATTAAAATAAAATTCAATTATTTTAGATTTTCGTACTATGATATATAATTTGATATATTCGAAATTAAATCGTATTTCGATTATTAAATCGATAAAGTGGATATAAAAATCCACTTATATTTCCAATTCAACATTTATAATAAATTTAAATGATCAATATTAAACGACCAAAAGTCCGAGTCGTTACAGCCAGCAATCAAAAAGGCTACTAATGCCTAGATAAGAGGGGCAAGATGTATATTACATGACATGCATGTTGTCTTCAATGAAAATATCTTTCCTTTTGCAGAAAAGGAAAGCAGCAGACAAGGCAACAAAGGCATCAGGGTTAACATTCCTCCCATTCCTACCCTAGATGAATGGAAAATCAAGGACAACATGATTATTGAAAACACACAATCACAATAAGACTCAGACAATTCTCAAACTGTTGAAAGCACTAAATTAGGATACAACACAAATGGATCACACACTTAGTCAGTACAACAATATAAGGGGAAACAACTACATGATTGGTCAAGTGATTACAACAGGAATGATACATCCACAAATGAACCAACTGGTGATCAAGGAAGGAACCAACCTCAACAGTTGGCTCAATCTAGCCATCACACGATCACTAGGGCCAAATGTGGCGTTTTCAAGCAAAGACCTACACTACATCACTGAATAACATAGAGCCAACCACATATGAGCATGCAATTAAAGATAAATACTGAAAACCGGCAATGGATGAGGAACATGATGCACTTATGAGAAACAAGACATGAAGTATAGTCATTCCCCCTAAACATAAAAACATATTCGGATGCAAGATTGCAAAATTGTTGGAATATTTTGTGAATTTATTAAAAAAATTAAGAATAAATAAAAAATTGAGTCGTTGTAAGTTAATAACGGTAACATATATTTGAGCCATTATTGTAATGCAATTAGTGTAATATAGCCGTTGAAATTCTCTAACGGTAATATATTTACATACATATAAATATATTTATGAGCCATTAATGCATAGAGCCGTTGGAAGTTATAAACGGTATTATATTTTGTATCAGTAATTTTATTTTGGAGCTGTTACATTTGCATAACAGTTATGGGTGTGCATATATATATATATATATATATATATATATATATATATATATATATACATATATACATGTATATGATTGAGCTGTTACAAAATATAAATAGAATTAACAAATTGCAATGAATGGTAATAAATTAATATTTACTAACATTCATCTCTTTTTTGAAACGTATGCAATTTACATATTGCAAATTTCTTTGAACGTTTCTTTCATTTAATATGACATTAATTGCAGTCCAATTCTTCTCCCACTAGAATAACTACAGTTTCTTCTATATAAGAACTTGGTTATAGACCAGGAAATATACAAAACATAGAATACAGAATATAGAAGGAAAATCTCTCTCTCTTCCTCATCCACAGAAAAAAAACATATTTTTTTTCTCTATCTTCTCTTCCACCACTCTTTTGAAAAAATAGAAAGAAAAATATACATGAGCAGTATTATTTTTAGAGTGCAAACTGAGTCAGATTCATGTGTGCAAATGATCCGATATATTAAAGAAAAACAAGAAAGAGGTTGTTTTATCCCAGAGACGGCGGCGAACAGCACGAACTACTTTGCACCTTGAGTAGATCGCCGAAACGTCTTCAAGAAAGTAACCTAGTCCATGACTCAGCAGAACCATTGTTTCCAACAATTTGAAGACGTTTCCAAAGAAACAATGGCTTCGACTGCAAATCTTGACGATGCTGCCCCATCATACAAGTTTCAATTTTCAATGGTCAGCGCTGCGCTTTTTAGATTTAGATGACCACACTTCAAACGCTAGCATTAAAAAAATTGACGAGTGACAGGTCAGTAGAGATGCATCACATAAACTTTGTAATAGCTTTTGAGATCATCTCCGAAGGTATGACTTTATATGAACAGTTATATTGCTGTTATAATTAACAAACTGCTCTAAGTTTGAAAAGGATTTGTCTATTATTATTATTTTAGATTACGCATCATTTGCTAATTAAAAAAGAAAAATCAATTAGGAGTCTATTGGAAAACAATAGTTAAGCTTATAAGTCTTGAAATTGATTTTGAATGGAATAAATTTGGTCAAAGATTGATTAAGATTAAGAAAACAATATAAATATAATTATATTGTTAACTAAAGATTGTGATGTTATATTCATTCATGTTAAGCTAAAACAACTGTTTTAGAGAACCATGTGAAAGTACTTGTATGATCTATTAAGGTGCATATTAATAGTTTACTAATATGTTAAATTAGCAAAAGGAAAAACTTTTACAAGAAGCATATATTTAGAAATTTGCCCTTCTTGTTTAGAGAATTTTAAATGAGGCAATACATGTTTGTAAGAACATTTAATTGTATGATAAATGTTATTAAACAACATTTAATGATATAATGAATGAGAGTAATCACATTTGATCGGTGATTAACATTATAGTAAAACTCAATTAGTGAATTTAAAGTTGTAATAGACTTTTAATATTGGTATAAGATTAATTGTTTACTTTTGATCATATATGATGATTTTGGAAGATTTCTTTTTATTAGAAAATCTGAATTTCAGATTTATTTCATGTGAGAGCTAACTGAAGTAATGAGCTTAAATACAAAATCAGTATCATATTACATTTATTGATGATTGTTCTGATGTTGTTATTTACAACTTATGAACAATAGTAATTAAAGGGAATTTGTTTTGAAAGTGTCATTAGAATAGGCACTATTTGACTGTAAATTTTGGAAAATGTCTTTATTATAAATTGACATTAATTAAGTGCATATTTATTTGGAAAACATCATTAAAATTTTGGCATTATTGAAATGCATATATTTATTTGGAAATTTCAAAATAAATTGACATTAATAGAACGCATATATTATTTGAAAATGTCATTAAAAAATTTGACGTTAACAGAATGCGTATGTTATTTGAAAATGTCAGTAAGAATTGACATTAATAGAACGCATATATTTGGAAATGTCACTAAATATTTGACATTAATAAAATGCGTATGTTATTTGATAATGTCATTAAGAATTGATATTAATTTGATGAACAAGTTCTTGCATCAAAATATATTGACATACTTTATATGCATAAATTTAGAAAATGTCACTAATAAAAATTGACATTAATTAAATGCGAATTTAGAAAATGTTATAGTAAATAACATTAATTGAATGACACTTATTTAACAATAAATGCATACACAATTGAAGAATCATATATTGTGGTTTTTAGTTTGAGAAAAATAGTGGGGGTTTATCTTAATAGTGAGGGTTTCTTTTAATAGTGGAGGTTGCTTTCAACTAATCGAGAATAGCATTTATTTAGGTATTAATTTTGACTTGCAACTTTCCTGCTTTTGTAACGCCCTAAATAGATGTTAACTTTTCTTAATGATGGATCTAGAAAGAGAAAGAAAGGCAAAAAATCTTGGTTTATATATATATATATATATATATATATATATATATTGTTCCTCTACTCTAAAAGAGAATCCCCTAAAAACCTCCAAGAGGCCTATCTTACTTAAATGCCAATTCTTTGGCAAGAGGCTATAAATGATGAGTTAGGTTCTTTTGAATCTAATAAGACTTGACACTTAGTGAATTTATCACTTGGTGTAAATCCAGAAAAAATAAACGAGTGCTTAAAAGAAAATTAAAAATATGAAGGCACATTTGATAAATATATTGCCTATTTAATAGGTAAATGATGAAGATATAATATATAATTTATTGACATCATTTCTCCTGTAATTGGAACTACATCCATTTGAGCATTACTTCACTTGCATAAATTCAAAATTTTAAACATGGATGTTAAAATTACATTTTTTTTTAGATGATGAATTGAAACAGGAAATTAATATGGGCCAATTTGAATAATTTATAGTTCAGGGTCAAGAACGTAAAATTTACGAATTAGATAAATCATTATATGGTTTAAAACTAACACATAAGAAATAGCATGAAAATTTTGATAACTTTATAATCCCACATGGATTTAAAGTTAATGAAAGTGACAAATGCATTTATTATAAATCTGAAAATGATATTTGTACTAGTATATGTTTATATGTAGATGATCTATTTATTTTTGGGTTAAACATTCATGCCATAAACATTGTTAAATCCATACCAAGTGTCAACATCGATATAAAAGATATAAGTGAAGCGAATGTAATCCATGGTATTAAGATTACTAGGTTCAAAAAAGGACTTTCTTTGGATCAATCTCATTATTTTGAGAATATTCTAAAGAAATACAATTACATTGACTGTAAACCTGCATGAACACCAATGAATGTATTAGACCCGACACTGCCAATGTCGTGATATTATTATGCAGGTTTATCAGTAGACCTAGCTAGTATAGAGCATTAACATGTTATTGAGAGGGTCATAAGATGCCTAAAATAAAACATAAGCCTTCGATTACAACTAAAATAAATGATGAACGTTGGATTACATTATGAAAGTTTCCAGCTATACTTGAAGGATATTCCGATGCAGACTGGAATACTTAATCTGATGATTCAAAAAATCCCGGTGGCTATATATATATATATATATATATATATATATATATATATATATATATATATATATATATATAGCATTGCTAGAGGAGTTGCTTCTTGAAAAATCCAGGAAACATACTATTTTGACTCAGTATATTATATAGAGACTGAGATAATAGCACTAGCCACAACTAGTGAAGAAGCAGAGAACTAAAGAAATCCACTAGTGGAGATCTCCATATGGAAAACTGACACCATGGTGTAATCTATTGTGATAGTTCCGCGGCTATTGCAAAAATTTCAGAACCATTATTACAATGGAATAAGACGACAGTCGTAAGCACAATACTGTAAGAGAATATCACATATGTAGTGATGACAATTTGACGGCTATTAAAAAAAGGATAGAACCGATATTACAATGGTAATAAATGATAGTCGTATGCACAGTATTGTTAGAGAACATCATATATGAAGTGATGATAATTTGGCAGATTCTTTGACGAAAGGACTGACCAGAAAGAAAGTCCTTAATGATTCTGAAAGAATGAGACTATTGCCCTTAGATTGTGGAATCACGCACAATGGTAACCCGATCTAAATGACTGGAGATCCCAAGAACTAGGTTCAATGGGTAAAAACAAGTAGTGTAGTGATAATACATGAACATGCTAAATTTATATATTAAGAAGCATGTATTCCTGAAGTGATTAGAGGATGAGTTAATAGAAGCTCTTAATGAGATCTATACTCTATTTGGAGTGGAGTACCTACCTTCAGGAGTACTCTTGATAGACTCACCTGTGTGAATGTGGAAATGTGGCCGTTTCCTATGGAGTTTTGGGCAAGATTCCTAGAGCGTTCACTAAACTGGGATAGACGTGCATGGCCATAAATGCACGGGCTTATTTGATTGCACTCTAGAAAGGTTGTGTGTGGTTTGATGTCAGGAATAGAGTTCAATACTACGTGTCACTCTAGTAAAAACCGAATCTTACTCACTATGCAAAGGTTCAAGTCGGATGACACCTCTGTTTATGCACAATCTTATATATATAATGAACTGCTCAAAAATATTTTTTTAAGAAATTCAAGTGGGGGATTGTTGGAATATTTTGTGAATTTATTAAAAAAATTAAGAATAAACAAAAAATTGAGTCGTTGTAAGTTAATAACGGTAACATATATTTGAGCCATTATTGTAATGCAATTAATGTAATAGAGCCGTTGAAATTCTCTAACGGTAATATATTTACATGCATATAAATATATTTATGAGCCATTAATGCATAGAGCCATTGGAAGTTATAAACGGTGTTATATTTTGTATCAGTAATTTTATTTTGGAGCTGTTACATTTGCATAACAGTTATGGGTGTATATATATACATATATACATGTATATGATTGAGCTGTTACAAAATATAAATAAAATTAACAAATTGCAATGAATGGTAATAAATTAATATTTATTAACATTCATCTCTTTTTTGACACGTATGCAATTTACATATTGCAAATTTCTTTGAACGTTTCTTTCATTTAATATGGCATTAATTGCAGTCCAATTCTCATCCCACTAGAATAGCTACAGTTTCTTCTATATAAGAACTTGGTTATAGACCAGGAAATATACAGAACATAAAATACAGAATATAGAAGGAAAATCTCTCTCTCTTCCTCTTCCACATAAAGAAAACATTTTTTTTCCTCTATCTTCTTTTCCACCACTCTTTTGAAAAAATAGAAAGAAAAATATACATGAGCAGTATTATTTTTAGAGTGCAAACTGAGTCGAATTCATATGTGCAAATGATCCGATATATTAAAGAAAAACAAGGAAGAGGCTGTTTTATCCCAAAGGCGGCGGCGGACAGTACGAACTATTTTGCACCTTGAGTAGATCGCCGAAACGTCTTCAAGAAAGTAACCTAGTCCACGACTTAGCCGAACCATTGTTTCCAACATGGACCTTCAAGATTAAAAGAGATGCAGATGGAAACATATGCAAACACAAAGCTAGATTGGTTGCAAAAGGTTACTCACATTAATATGAGTTTGATTTCAATGAGACCTTCTCCCCCAGTTGTGAAGTCATCTACAATATGTGTTATACTCACACTAGCTTTACATAAGAACTGAAAAATCATGCAATTAGATGTGCATAATGCATTTCTAACTTGGGACTTACAAGGGGAATTTCACATGAAGAAACCAAAGGGGTATTCTATTGGCAACTATAATGAGTATGTTTGCAGACTCCATAAATCCATATATGATATGAAAAGCTAAAGGTTACTCTTACAAAATTGGGATTTAATGTAGTTAAGTCATACATTCTTTTATATGCCAAAATCAGCAAGGAAAGTTCCACATACATTCTTTTATATGTCGATGACATTCTCATCACAAAAGATAATGATGATTAATTAAACAAATGATACATCTCCAAGACAAGGCTTTTGCTATTAAAGATCTAGGAAATTTAATTTTTTCCCTAGGCATCCACATCAGCAGAAAACCTGATTCAGAAATTTTCATGTCACGAAAGCAATACATTAACGAAATTCTTATAAGAGCAAGAACGGACAAGGCTAAGCCATTACATACACCAATGATTGGTAATCTACAACTGTCGAAGCACAAAGGGGAGCCCATTGACAATGTAAAACAGTATAGGAGCATAGTAGGGGCATTACAACATGTCAAAATTACTAGGCTAGATCTAAGTTTCAGGATGAATAGAGTGTGTCAACACATGCAAAATCCCCTAACAGAACACTAGAAAGTCGTGAAATGCATTTTGAGATATCAAAAAAGAACACAAAACAACGGACTGACCTTGAAAGCTAGCAAAGACATTAACATACAAGCTTATAGCGATGTTGATAGGGAAAACGACCTAGATGATCGAAAGTCAATCTCTGGCTACTATATATATATATATATATATATATATATATATATATATATATATATATCGGCCCCAATCCATTGTCATGGTGCAACAAAAACCAGTCAACGATCTCGAGATCTAGCACGGAAGCTAAATATCGATCAATTGCCAACACTACTACCGAAGCTGTCTGGTTTGAGACACTAATCGAAGAACTTGGGTTCAAGACTAGGGCTGCACACAACCCGTATCCAACCCGACCCAACCCACCAACCCGACCCAAACCACATAAACCCAACCCAACTCATCCTAATTCGGTTCGGATATGGGTTACAATTTGTAACCCATACTATATACGGGTCGGTTTGATATTTTGTTCAACCCAACCTTATTTTAACCTAACCCAACCCTATATTATAAAACTAATTTAATACTAGCCTACTTAAAATTAGAATAATATAGTCCTGGAATAATGTTTATTTATTCTATAGTAAATGTAATGACCCGTATTCTATGCATCGGGGGATCGTAGAATATTTATTTCTCTCCCATGTGAAGTCGTATGGTCATGTAACTTTGGAAAACATCTATTGGAGTCATTTCCCATGTTCATGATTTTTGTCGATTTTTAAATGACCATTTTGCCCCCTAGTTGGTACTGTTTTGGCCATAACTTTTGATTGGAAAGGAATTTTGACCTGAAACCACTTCCATTGGATTCGTTTGATGGTTTACCTTTCCGTAGAGTGGTCATAATAGCGAAACGGACTTACCGTTTGGGAGACATGGCTGAAATAAGGTTTGGAAGGTGAAAAACTGCTTAACCGGGCCAAATTAGGTGATTAGTGAGTAGGCCCATAACCCATTTCGGGATTAGGGTTATGGGGAGGTTGAAATGTGATAGAGGATCATTCCATTTCAGTTTTCTAGCCTCCACTTATCACCAAGGAACCCTAAAAATGGCCTTCAACCTCTAAATCACCTTTTGGTCAAGGATTTGGCTTAGCAACCCCTAATCAAGGAAGATCTACACCAAAACAACATTGGAGCTGCTGTTTAGCATAGAGATTCACATCAAATCAGAGCTTTATTTCAGATCTTAGTTTATTTGTGGCTAAGGTGAGTGATTTGCATAGTTTTGCACGAATTATGGCTAATTAGGGGTGATTAGTGTTAATTAGCGAATTTAAACATGATAAAATTCTGGAAAAATGTTTAGAAAATTCGGAATGATGTTTTAGACCTCTGATATGAATTTGGGTTAATTTGGTTAAGTTTTGCTAATACTATCATTAGTTTCACCTAAATATGCTTAAGGGGAAATATGGGGTTTTGGCTATGTTTGATCCATTTTGACATGTTATATTGCTGTTTTGGTGTTTATGGTCGATTTTATATGTTGCTATGACTGTTTGGAATGTTATGTGATTGTTTAGAAAAGTTAGATTGGTCGAAAACGTCGTCGTATGGCGTAAATAGCTCGCTGGAAAAGTTGCAGGGATTTGGACCGGATCGGATCGCATCCCCACACCACGACCCCTAGGATCGGATCGCATCCCCACACCACGACCCCTAGGATCAGATCGCACTCCCACACTTGGACCGTGGGGTATGACCACGATCCCCACACTCGGACCGTGGGGTATGACCACGATCCCCACACTCGGACCGTGGGGAAGCACCACGATCCCCACACCTGAAGCGTGAGGAGTGACCACGATCCGCACACCGCGCGTGAGGGAAGATGACGAACCGTGCACATCTGAACTGAAGTATGGACATGAATGGAAGCATGGAGCTAGGGACCGAATGATGACCGATCCGAAGAAGAATAAAAACCCGAGATGCAAAGGTAGTCCAATATGGGAAGTTAGAGCTCAGGATCCAGTTGGGAACCGATGAGTTCACTTCATGGTTGGACTTTGCTGCGGGAAGTGTGCTAAGGAGTTGTCGACGTTCATAACTTCGATTCACCACTAAAAATGAATGATAGCTACTTATCAGTGCAGTAGGGTCATTATGACCTGAGGGACAAGGTGATGGTAGCAAGACTACGTTATCAGTGCAGTAGGGTCATTATGACCCGAGGGGCAAGGTGATGCGTAGTAAGACAATGAGCCAGTGCAGTGGGGTTCTTGTGACTCCATGGGGCAGAGTGGACATAGTAAGGATTAGTAAGGCTATGAGCCAGTGCAGTGGGGTTCTTGTGACTCCATAGGGCAAAGTGGACATAGCGGAGGGTTTGTGGCTATGTTATCAGTGCAGTGAAGCCATTTATGGCTTCATGGGGCAAAGTGATCATAGCAAGGTGTGTTGGGTGATCGAAGTGGTGAATATCGTATGCTTTACGCACTGAGTGAGAGATGTGAGGATGGATGCTATGTTTGATTGTTTGCCATCACTATGACATGCACACCTTCCACACCTCCGTATCTTTACACTGTTTGATATGATACCTTAGAGTGTTGTACAGTATGTAGTGCTAACTCTTTGGTTGCAGGTTCAGGTATGTTTTAGTCTACCTGTTATTGTTCACTTTAGATGCTTATCGCTCATACCAGGCTTTATGTCTGACCCAGAGTTTTATGTCTCCTCTTATTACTCTGGGTGCTCACACGAGCAGACTAGAGACAGGTTAGCTGGTGATGCGCGAGTAGATGATTCGGAGGCGGGCAGGAGGCCTCCGCGTATGATATATATATACACATTCTCTCTGTGTCGTTGGTGGTCGCTACTTGGGCATTAGTAGTGTACCTCCTTTATCTTACTTTTGCTTTGAGACAGTTTGAAAGTTGTAATAAGTTGTATTTTGGATTTCCGCTGCTATGATGTTTAGTTCTGATTTTCATCTTATGCACTGTCTCACCTGTTTTATGTCAAGTATGTTACTATTATATTTTATTCTATGCGTTGTGAGACATTCTACAGGTTCTTGTATGTTCATTTCCTTCTTCCTTTTACTTTCTAATGACCCGTCCCGTGCTAATTGGACATGTGTACAGCGCACTCTAGGAGTAAATGTCGGTTGGTGCGGGGAGGGCCGTCACACTTGGTATCAGAGCTCTAGGTTGCGAAGTTAACCTAGGGAAAGACACTAGGGAGAGAAAGTACGTATACGAGAGCGCGTATTTGTGATTACTTTGGTTTTCAAAAGCTATGTATATATATACTATTAGTAGTATAAGAACGAAGTCGCACTGCACTAGCACCACTATGGGGTCGTTAATCGTTTCCCTTTTTTAGATTGACGATGAGCCGAGACACGAGGGGTGCTGGTAGAGGAACCAACCAAGGGAATGCCGCTAACATGAGGGCGATGTTTACTAACCTCATGAGAGATATGCTTAGAGAAGTGCAAGGGGCAGTTCCCAATCCCGGAGTTGGTGTTGGCCCAGTAGTGCAGGCGCCTAGGGTCGATTTCGCCAAGTTGTGCAAAGATTACACTAATCTTGGTGGGAAGCCGTTCCACGGGACGGAGTCGGCCACAGATGTTCAAAACTGGATGGATAGCTGTGACCGTATCTTTGATGACTTGGGTCTTGAGGATGTGATGAAGAGAAGGCTAGCGTCTCGTCAGCTGCAAGGGCGAGCGATGAATTGGTGGAATGACATTAGAACAGCTACTCCAGAAGATCAGGTTACTTGGGATCAGTTCAAGGCTCGCTTTAGCGAGAAGTTCATTCCAGCTGCCCAGAAGTCAGTGTTGTTCAAGAGGTTCTTGGAACTCAAGCAGAACGGAAGGGAAGTTTCTGATTATATTGCTGAGTTCGACACTTTGTCGAAGTATGGACTATCTCTTATTGATACTCCCGAGAAGAAGAACGAGAAGTTCGTTACTGGTTTGGATGAATACTTGGGGGAAAGGCTCATCAACTACATCGATGAGACTTTTGAATCGATCATGGGGAAAGCTTTGAGATCAGAGAGTCTTTACCCTAAGTCAAAGACTGAGGCTGCATCTGCAGAAGGGCAAAAGCTGCAAGCAGGCGGTGGAGGCAAGAATAACTCTCAGAATAAGAGGAAGCAGGACCAATCTAAAGGTGGCCAGAAAAAGAACAAGAAGGAGTTTGAGTGCTTCAGCTGTGGTAAGAAGGGCCATTATGCTAAAAAATGTCGGTCCAAGCCAGCGGAAAGGAAGTGCTACAACTGTGATCAAGTGGGACATCATAAGGATAAATGTCCGCAACCTCTTAAGGAGAAGCAGATTGTGAAAGCATATGCTATTGATGTTGTTCCTTCTTCGTCGAATGCCCCAACTGCGGCGGAGAAAGGAAAGAATGTTGTTATTCAAGGTATGCTTTCTATTTATGAAGTACCAGTTCGAGTTTTGTTTGATACTGGGGCTTCCCGTTCCTTCATATCTAGTGACCTGGCAGATAGGTTGGGACTAGAACCCGAGATAGTCGATAAACCATTGGTTGTGACGAACCCGATTGGTGGTTCGACTAGCCTTAGTATGATTTGCAGGAATTTGGTCTTATCGAGTCATGGATGTATGTTTGTATGTGATTGCTTTGTTTTGGGCTTTACTGGGTATGGCATTATATTGGGAGTCGATTGGCTCCAAAGATACGGGGTGGTGGTAGACTGTGAGGGCTTTTTGGTGACAGTGAGGGCGGATGATGGGCGGAGGGTAGTGTTTGGTAGTCTACCTAGTGATGGGGTTATATGGCTAGTTTTGTAAATTCCCTCGACATCCCGCAGGATGAGTTGTCAGATGTGCCCGTGGTTGGCCAGTATCCGGACGTCTTTGAGGAGGTGACCGGGCTTCCACCACACCGAGAGATTGAGTTCCGTATTGATTTAGTGAAAGATGCCAGACCTATAGTGATTTTACTTCGTCGTATGGCACCAAGGGAGCAGCGAGAGCTCGGGGTGCAAGTCAGCAATCTTTTGAAGAAGGGATTTATTAGAAGGAGTGTCTCCGAGTGGGGAGCACCAGTTGTGTTTGCCACTAAGGCAGATGGTTCCCTTCGTTTGTGTGTGGACTATCGCGAGTTGAATAAGGTGACGAGGAAGAATAAATACCCTCTACCGCGGATAGATGATTTGTTTGATCAGCTGGAAGGAGCTAGAGTGTTCTCCCAGTTGGACCTCGCGACTGGATTTCATCAGCTACGAGTAGCGGATGAGAGTGTTCCGAAAACGGCATTTAGGACGTCGTCTGGATTTTTTGAGTGGTTGGTCATGCCATTTGGGTTGACCAATTGTAACGAACCGCAAATCCGTGCTATCTGAGTTGACTAAATACACCACACGTCCAACCCAAACAACACAGAAATACGACTCATTATTAGAAAGAAGTTAGAGGGTGAGAATAGATAAGATAGAAAACTTAGAATAGAAGAAAAACGAAGATCACAACTCACGGCGGAACGAATAAAATATATTATATAACATAACTTCGAAATACAAATCTGTTTTGTACATATTTACATACCATCATCAGAGTACACATAACATTTGATCCAGCGGAAGTAACTCTAAATAACTAACGTTGAAGCCTCCTGCTTCAAGCTCCTCCAAGTGTATCTGTACAAGCCTGAAACACTTGACTGCCCGTACAAATTTGGGCACCCAAGAGTTTAGGGAAAACAAAACAAAATAAACTCTGGGTCAGTCATGGGACTGGTGTGAGTAAACTCCAACCACTTGTTTAACTTTTAAAACCCTTTCAAAAGAAAAGATAATAGTAAGACCAGCCCACACATAAACACGGACGGTTTTTACCTTACTATAACCCAAAACACTTTGATATCAAATCAAATGATATTATAATAATGTCTACATCAAGTAATTAACCAAATAGCAGAACGCTTGCATCTCACGCTCTACATATATAGTATATAATCAAAAACCGCATGGCGCTTATTGGAGATTGGGTTTCCAACATGACAAGGTATGGGACCACCTTCCGACAGTGCATCTCTAGAGGCGAATACACCTGGGTTCAACAAGAACGTCTTGCAACCCGGCCCACACATGACCGACCACTCATTTCGCTTGAGTGTATCGAATGTATATCACCAACGGTTGGACTCAAACCACCGTTTCCCGAATGGGCAGAATCGATAGATTTAGAAACAAAAGGAATTTCTCTAGATAGGTGATTATACACCCTAATGGGTGCGACCCACATAGCCATGCTGCCTGCCCGATTTTTGTCCTTTCCCGGTTGTTGAGGCCTGAGGCTACGCATACTTACCATTTCTCGATAACACAATCACTTTGAATGCCACATCGTCAGATCCGTTAATCACTAGTTGAGTTTGCACAAATATTCTGGATATTATGCTAAGGGATAAATCCGTTGCAACCATATATATTCATACAGACCAACTCATTTGATCATTGGAAATATTCTGTCAGACATTCGTCCATATACGTTCGTTCTGGGATTGAACGAAACCGAAGGCACTATTTCTATAAATAGAAAAGCCCTTGCACTTCACTCCGTCTTCAATATATTCAGCATACTTGGTTCGCAACGCTTATGCCGATACGGAGTGGTTCTTCGGATAATAATCCAACCGGTCTCTCCATATTGACAACGATGTTCAAAAACTTCGATAGTCTGTGATTTAACTATCGAATAAAAACAAGTGTTCATCCAACATATCAAACAAATCACTGGGCTCTTTAATTAATATTCCATTAATTAAATTTCTTCTCCATTTCCTTATCAATATTTGTTAACCAAATATTTTCAATAACCATATTGGCTACTTATGTCTTTTGGAAATCATCTCCCAATATCACTTCTTTTATTTTCTATATATTAGAAAAATCTCTATTTGCAATTGAAAACACTTTCAATCATTTATCTCTATCCCCTTTTGTTTACAACATTCGATTTTTATATGCACTTTACTATCGAATTCAATACGTCGATACAATGATTTCAAATTATCAAAATATCTTAAAAATATTCTAACTCCTTAAATTTCCGGAAAATTTCGCCATAACCTCCCCTGTATCGGGAGCATCGGGAAATTGCAAATAGCTTCCCGGTATCTTCCTCAATCAAAAAGAAAAGGAAAAGCCAAGCGGCTTGCCGATACGGCGCATAAAATCTCATATACGAATTAAACATGTACCTTTTTGTCGAGCACTACATTTATAAACTTCATATACTTCATCCCAAACCTGCTTAACACATATTCACCTGTTTGCAATTCAATTCAATACCATCAAATCGTTTGAATTCAGTTTCGCCCATTTATTCTTTAAATCGGCCATCTTGCCTATTTTTCTCTTTTGTTTGAACATAGCATTTTAAACAAAGTATTTAGCTTGTTCATAACCAAATTGAATTTCAATTCTAGTTTCCTTTTCGATTTCGAATATAAATTTCAAATCGAATTTTCTTATTTAAACCCCAATATTCATTCGAAATCTCATTAACTAATTTCAATTCAATTTAGTTAATTCTATTCAATAAATCCAAATCTGGTTTCTGTTTCAAAAATCATATTCATTTACACAACTTGAATTCGCATATATTTTGCAACTCACTCTGAAATTTTCTAA
This sequence comes from Allium sativum, assembly GCA_030737875.1. Lineage (NCBI taxonomy): Eukaryota > Viridiplantae > Streptophyta > Magnoliopsida > Asparagales > Amaryllidaceae > Allium > Allium sativum. Next base: position 947,009,962 of record CM060918.1, read on the forward strand.
AATCGAACTTCGGATTTTATTTGCTAAAAAAAAATCCTTTAATAATATTAAATAAACCATTATGGTTTTAAAACGATTTGGCGTTGTTTTTCTGAAAATTTGATTTTGACATAACTCAAAATCTATACGACGAAATTCAGATTTTTCTCTTTCATTTGAAAACTATTATCAAACCGGTCCTGACGTTTCTTGTTTCGAAGAATTCCGACTTCAATTGAGTTCTGTATATTCAATTGAAGTTCGAATCGCTATTTTACGAACTGCAGCGCTGCGGCGAGTTCGTTTTAATTATATTTATATATATAAACTTTTTAAACTTCGTTAAATGAATTCAACTCCTTTCTAATATATGTATATAGATATATATATTCCAAATTCCATTCGAATCTTTACATTTCAACTTTCATAGTTTTAAATCCTGTATTCAAATCCCATTTGAAATCCTTTATTCGAATCCCATTTTAAATTCTTTGTTCGAATTCCCATTTCAAATCCAACTCCTTTTTGAATTTCTATATTTGAAATTCATACTTGAATTTAAATATCCAAACTCCATTTAAATTTCTATTTGAAATTCTAAATGTTTCAAATCCCATTTGAACTTCTATATTCCAATGTCTATATTTGAATTCTTTTGAGATTCAAATATTCACTCCTTTTTAAATTCTATATTCAGAATTCCATATTTTAAAACCCATTTGAATTTCATATTCAAATCCCATAGATTAATTCCTATTTGAATTCAATTTGAATTTCTTACATTCAAATTCTATTTTCCATTTCCGACCCCATTTGAATTTCTAATATTCAAATTCATTTTCAACACCATTGAATTTCCATTATTCAAATTCATTTGAATTCCCTTGAATTCAAATTCCATTTCAAAACCCTTTGGATTTCCTATTTGAAATCCTATTTGAAATTCCACTTCCCATTCTACTTTGAAATTCTATTTCAAAGTTTATTTCAAATTTTATTTTGAAATCTCATATTCAAATTTCTACTTGAATTTCTATATTCAATTCCATGTTTAAATTCAACACTTGAATTTCGGTTTCAAATCTCGATTCAAATTTCATATTTAAATTCCATTTCAAATCTCTATTCAAATTTCACATTTGAATTCTTCTTTGAAATACTATATTTCAAATTCTATTTAATTCTTCTTTGAAATTCTATATTTCAAATTCTATTTTTTTCGAAATTCTACATTCAAATCTCTATTTGAATTTCTTTATTTGAATTCCTTCAAATTATAATTTAATTCCTTGAATTCAAATTCTATTCTAATTTCGTCTATTCAAATTCTATTTGCACTTCTAATATTCAATCTCTTCTTAAATTTCAAATGTTTAAACCCCCTTTTTTTTTTTTAAAATTCAAATGTTATACTCAAATTTCATTTACATATTCAAAATCCCATTTCAAATCTTATTTAAATTTTCTTCTGAATTTCAAATATTCCAACTCCTTTCAAATATTTAAATTCTATTTAAATTTCCACTTAAAAATTCTATTTCAAGTTCTATCTTGAAATTTCATTTCAAAATTCTATTTTGAAATCTTTATTTCAATATTCCATTGGAAATTCTATATTTTCAAATTCTACTTGAATTTCAAATTCTATTTGGGAAAAATAGAATTTTCCTTTAAACCTCAAATATCTTTCTCCTGATATTTTAATAATTTAACACTTGGCCCAGTGATATTTAAAGCAATCAAATCACTCCATTTTTCAATCATTTGATTTTTAACCTGTCACATATTAATATATGAAATCAAGCAAACAACAACAACACAACAGATAATATATTTTTGAGGAATCCTGTTGGATTCCTCCAACCTGTTTTCCTGCATCCACAGATGTTAGCACATAAATAATACCCATTCTGCTTCGTGGCAGAATATCGCGGTATAGAAGGTCATCCACTAATCATAGCGTGGGGCGTATAGGGTAATCATCCGCTATGAAACTGCGGGCATCCGCTAATGAGACTGCGGGAATCCAACCAATCAATCAACCCAATATATATATATATATAGCCTAAATAACTAATATATATAAAGCAAGCAGAAAGCATTCACACAAGTAACAGACAATTATTTTTAACGAAATAAAAATAATTAAAATAAAAGGTGAGTGAGATTTACTCACCAGGATTTGCAGTTGTCGAATATCCTGTTTATCTCGAAATTACTGGCTACTAATCTTCTCGAATGATATTTGATCCTGCGACAATTTTATTTAATTTTACCGATTAACCATTTATTTATTAAATCAATTATTTAAATACTTCCTCTATTCTTCTCTTCTATTAATGGTTATTAAATTCCTTCTAACATAACCAATACAATTTATGTTTCATAAAATGATTTACTCAAAAATTTCTTTTCGGCTTTTATATTTCAAACTTAGCGGTAAATACCAATTTCCATACTCAACCAAACTATTCTATCCTTTTATATATTTACCGACTAGTTTTTCTCACATAAACAATTTCCTCTATAAAATAAATGACAGCTAATCCCTATATAAAATGAATGACCATTTTTTTTTTTTTAAATTAAAAATCCTAATTATATTATTTACTAATTAATCTAAAATAAATTACCTTAAATCCATCATCACAAATCCCTGTATCTCATCTAATAGCGACATTAGCAACATCGCACCCATCATCAGTTGTCGGGCTCCCATCTCATCGTGGTTTCCAGCATTGATTTCCCCCAATCGAAAATCGCGAGGACCTCCTAGCACGCCAAATTCTGTGCCCTAGCTCGACAGGCACCAGTTCGAGCTTCCCAATGAGCACCACACCAGAATCCTTCCTCCCAAGCACCTCCACCATCGATCGTTCTCCCCTGAAAACACTGAACCGATACTCGACCGCATTAACCAATTTTGGACTCGTCAATTCCCTCATCTAAGCTACCTCCTTCACCCAACGAGTTCGACTGAACTTCGGCTCTCAATTCGATGTCGCGACCTGGAGAAACACTCGAGCCCTGTAGCCTGACATCGCACCCTTCCTGTTGGCGTCTCTGATGCCTGAGCTTCAGCGAATTCCCGATTTTCAACCCACGGTCTTTGATTTTGATTTAGAGGAGTTTGGGTTTAAAAGGGATAGGAGCGGTCATTGATTGGAAAAAGGAACGAGAAGAAAGACTTGGTTTCAGAAGGAAAGCTCGGTTCGTTTATATAGAACGCGAACGAGAACAGAAGGTACACGCCATTGAATTCGTTGTCTTCCTTGTTGTGAAGCTGGGAGACACTAATTCGTGCTCGAGAAATATAGGTCTGCGAAATGAAACTAAGGTCGGCTGATGTAATGGATTTATATATATATTGATTTGACTTTGTAATATAATATTTCAAAGTATCTCTTGGTCTCCTAATTAAAATTCTGAACCGTTATTTCAACGCAACCATTGACGTTACAAGATTAGTAGAACCAAATTCTGAATTTTAATTCGACAGCATAGAAGAAATAACAAATTAAATCAATGGTTTAAATTAAATTCGATTTAAATATAAATAGATTTCAACATTTAATTTCATCGATAATAAATTATTATTATCGTTTTAATTCAACATAGAATTTATATTTATTTGACCGAAGTGTTTCGATTCAGTTTTAAATCTGAATTATATCCTATATTGATTATTTAATCGATAAATTCAATATAAAAATTCTTTTATATTACCAACACAATATTTAAAACGATATTAAATATTTAAAATAAATCGTTCAAAAACCTGGGTCGTTACATTCTTTCCCCCTTAAAATAATTTCGTCCTCGAAATTGCTAAGGTAAGAAAATGGTACAAATCTATTTCTTTTCCACATCTCACTTATGTTGGAACTCAACTCCTCATATTTCAACAAATTCACTACAACCAAAACTTTTGGTCTCTACACATTTGATTCGAATGATCTACGATCAATCCATTTATATCCAATCCATATTCCATTAAACCTATTCAAATTGATTTTTAGTCAATTGATTTACTTCAACTCATTTAACTTGTTTAAGTTAAAATTTAAATTTCAGAATTCAAATCCCTGGGTTTTTCTATTTCAAATCCTTTTTGAAATCACATATATTTATAACTAATTCAAATTCAAAACATTTGAATATTTCTAAACTATTTGTTTTCTTCCAAACAAATTTCCATCAAAACTTTCTAAGGTAGCAATCCATCACTTAGAAACTCGGAATGAACACTGATGATGTTGCAATTATCATCAGAATAATTTCCCAGCCACTGAAGTGAGTTCAGTGCTTTATTACTTCAAAATTCATTAAAATGATTTTCTTTCAAATCCTTTTAAAACAAACCTATATTCAATATATTTTGAAAAAATATTTTTCAACTTCCCAGGATTTTGAATTCTTAATTCTGGTTCGAATTAAATTCTAATTCATCTCATTTGTATATATTATTTCTATACAAATTCTATTCTGGTTATAAATAACCATTTCAATTTTTATAATCTTATCTGATTATAATGATATCAATCAACACACCCATATAATAATAATTCTAGAAAATTATTCTTTCTATATCAAAAATAGAAATTTTGGGTAAAATTATTTCATTTAACCACTTTAAAATAATATTATGTCGATTCTTCTGTCCAAGTGTTTAGAAATCCCTATCGACTTCGTGGCGTCCCACGATTCGACCAGAATTCATAAACCACTCAACAGACAAGCCAACACAATATAAAACAATTTTTATATCAACATACAAATACGCTCTCTCATATATATACACTCAACTCATTCTAGGATACTACTGACCCTATCTCTAATGAGCACATGCCACACAAGCCTAGGTATTCACTCAACCTAAGCTCTGATACCACTGTAACGAACCGCAAATCCGTGCTATCTGAGTTGACTAAATACACCACACGTCCAACCCAAACAACACAGAAATACGACTCATTATTAGAAAGAAGTTAGAGGGTGAGAATAGATAAGATAGAAAACTTAGAATAGAAGAAAAACGAAGATCACAACTCACGGCGGAACGAATAAAATATATTATATAACATAACTTCGAAATACAAATCTGTTTTGTACATATTTACATACCATCATCAGAGTACACATAACATTTGATCCAGCGGAAGTAACTCTAAATAACTAACGTTGAAGCCTCCTGCTTCAAGCTCCTCCAAGTGTATCTGTACAAGCCTGAAACACTTGACTGCCCGTACAAATTTGGGCACCCAAGAGTTTAGGGAAAACAAAACAAAATAAACTCTGGGTCAGTCATGGGACTGGTGTGAGTAAACTCCAACCACTTGTTTAACTTTTAAAACCCTTTCAAAAGAAAAGATAATAGTAAGACCAGCCCACACATAAACACGGACGGTTTTTACCTTACTATAACCCAAAACACTTTGATATCAAATCAAATGATATTATAATAATGTCTACATCAAGTAATTAACCAAATAGCAGAACGCTTGCATCTCACGCTCTACATATATAGTATATAATCAAAAACCGCATGGCGCTTATTGGAGATTGGGTTTCCAACATGACAAGGTATGGGACCACCTTCCGACAGTGCATCTCTAGAGGCGAATACACCTGGGTTCAACAAGAACGTCTTGCAACCCGGCCCACACATGACCGACCACTCATTTCGCTTGAGTGTATCGAATGTATATCACCAACGGTTGGACTCAAACCACCGTTTCCCGAATGGGCAGAATCGATAGATTTAGAAACAAAAGGAATTTCTCTAGATAGGTGATTATACACCCTAATGGGTGCGACCCACATAGCCATGCTGCCTGCCCGATTTTTGTCCTTTCCCGGTTGTTGAGGCCTGAGGCTACGCATACTTACCATTTCTCGATAACACAATCACTTTGAATGCCACATCGTCAGATCCGTTAATCACTAGTTGAGTTTGCACAAATATTCTGGATATTATGCTAAGGGATAAATCCGTTGCAACCATATATATTCATACAGACCAACTCATTTGATCATTGGAAATATTCTGTCAGACATTCGTCCATATACGTTCGTTCTGGGATTGAACGAAACCGAAGGCACTATTTCTATAAATAGAAAAGCCCTTGCACTTCACTCCGTCTTCAATATATTCAGCATACTTGGTTCGCAACGCTTATGCCGATACGGAGTGGTTCTTCGGATAATAATCCAACCGGTCTCTCCATATTGACAACGATGTTCAAAAACTTCGATAGTCTGTGATTTAACTATCGAATAAAAACAAGTGTTCATCCAACATATCAAACAAATCACTGGGCTCTTTAATTAATATTCCATTAATTAAATTTCTTCTCCATTTCCTTATCAATATTTGTTAACCAAATATTTTCAATAACCATATTGGCTACTTATGTCTTTTGGAAATCATCTCCCAATATCACTTCTTTTATTTTCTATATATTAGAAAAATCTCTATTTGCAATTGAAAACACTTTCAATCATTTATCTCTATCCCCTTTTGTTTACAACATTCGATTTTTATATGCACTTTACTATCGAATTCAATACGTCGATACAATGATTTCAAATTATCAAAATATCTTAAAAATATTCTAACTCCTTAAATTTCCGGAAAATTTCGCCATAACCTCCCCTGTATCGGGAGCATCGGGAAATTGCAAATAGCTTCCCGGTATCTTCCTCAATCAAAAAGAAAAGGAAAAGCCAAGCGGCTTGCCGATACGGCGCATAAAATCTCATATACGAATTAAACATGTACCTTTTTGTCGAGCACTACATTTATAAACTTCATATACTTCATCCCAAACCTGCTTAACACATATTCACCTGTTTGCAATTCAATTCAATACCATCAAATCGTTTGAATTCAGTTTCGCCCATTTATTCTTTAAATCGGCCATCTTGCCTATTTTTCTCTTTTGTTTGAACATAGCATTTTAAACAAAGTATTTAGCTTGTTCATAACCAAATTGAATTTCAATTCTAGTTTCCTTTTCGATTTCGAATATAAATTTCAAATCGAATTTTCTTATTTAAACCCCAATATTCATTCGAAATCTCATTAACTAATTTCAATTCAATTTAGTTAATTCTATTCAATAAATCCAAATCTGGTTTCTGTTTCAAAAATCATATTCATTTACACAACTTGAATTCGCATATATTTTGCAACTCACTCTGAAATTTTCTAAAATCGAACTTCGGATTTTATTTGCTAAAAAAAAATCCTTTAATAATATTAAATAAACCATTATGGTTTTAAAACGATTTGGCGTTGTTTTTCTGAAAATTTGATTTTGACATAACTCAAAATCTATACGACGAAATTCAGATTTTTCTCTTTCATTTGAAAACTATTATCAAACCGGTCCTGACGTTTCTTGTTTCGAAGAATTCCGACTTCAATTGAGTTCTGTATATTCAATTGAAGTTCGAATCGCTATTTTACGAACTGCAGCGCTGCGGCGAGTTCGTTTTAATTATATTTATATATATAAACTTTTTAAACTTCGTTAAATGAATTCAACTCCTTTCTAATATATGTATATAGATATATATATTCCAAATTCCATTCGAATCTTTACATTTCAACTTTCATAGTTTTAAATCCTGTATTCAAATCCCATTTGAAATCCTTTATTCGAATCCCATTTTAAATTCTTTGTTCGAATTCCCATTTCAAATCCAACTCCTTTTTGAATTTCTATATTTGAAATTCATACTTGAATTTAAATATCCAAACTCCATTTAAATTTCTATTTGAAATTCTAAATGTTTCAAATCCCATTTGAACTTCTATATTCCAATGTCTATATTTGAATTCTTTTGAGATTCAAATATTCACTCCTTTTTAAATTCTATATTCAGAATTCCATATTTTAAAACCCATTTGAATTTCATATTCAAATCCCATAGATTAATTCCTATTTGAATTCAATTTGAATTTCTTACATTCAAATTCTATTTTCCATTTCCGACCCCATTTGAATTTCTAATATTCAAATTCATTTTCAACACCATTGAATTTCCATTATTCAAATTCATTTGAATTCCCTTGAATTCAAATTCCATTTCAAAACCCTTTGGATTTCCTATTTGAAATCCTATTTGAAATTCCACTTCCCATTCTACTTTGAAATTCTATTTCAAAGTTTATTTCAAATTTTATTTTGAAATCTCATATTCAAATTTCTACTTGAATTTCTATATTCAATTCCATGTTTAAATTCAACACTTGAATTTCGGTTTCAAATCTCGATTCAAATTTCATATTTAAATTCCATTTCAAATCTCTATTCAAATTTCACATTTGAATTCTTCTTTGAAATACTATATTTCAAATTCTATTTAATTCTTCTTTGAAATTCTATATTTCAAATTCTATTTTTTTCGAAATTCTACATTCAAATCTCTATTTGAATTTCTTTATTTGAATTCCTTCAAATTATAATTTAATTCCTTGAATTCAAATTCTATTCTAATTTCGTCTATTCAAATTCTATTTGCACTTCTAATATTCAATCTCTTCTTAAATTTCAAATGTTTAAACCCCCTTTTTTTTTTTAAAAAAATTCAAATGTTATACTCAAATTTCATTTACATATTCAAAATCCCATTTCAAATCTTATTTAAATTTTCTTCTGAATTTCAAATATTCCAACTCCTTTCAAATATTTAAATTCTATTTAAATTTCCACTTAAAAATTCTATTTCAAGTTCTATCTTGAAATTTCATTTCAAAATTCTATTTTGAAATCTTTATTTCAATATTCCATTTGAAATTCTATATTTTCAAATTCTACTTGAATTTCAAATTCTATTTGGGAAAAATAGAATTTTCCTTTAAACCTCAAATATCTTTCTCCTGATATTTTAATAATTTAACACTTGGCCCAGTGATATTTAAAGCAATCAAATCACTCCATTTTTCAATCATTTGATTTTTAACCTGTCACATATTAATATATGAAATCAAGCAAACAACAACAACACAACAGATAATATATTTTTGAGGAATCCTGTTGGATTCCTCCAACCTGTTTTCCTGCATCCACAGATGTTAGCACATAAATAATACCCATTCTGCTTCGTGGCAGAATATCGCGGTATAGAAGGTCATCCACTAATCATAGCGTGGGGCGTATAGGGTAATCATCCGCTATGAAACTGCGGGCATCCGCTAATGAGACTGCGGGAATCCAACCAATCAATCAACCCAATATATATATATATAGCCTAAATAACTAATATATATAAAGCAAGCAGAAAGCATTCACACAAGTAACAGACAATTATTTTTAACGAAATAAAAATAATTAAAATAAAAGGTGAGTGAGATTTACTCACCAGGATTTGCAGTTGTCGAATATCCTGTTTATCTCGAAATTACTGGCTACTAATCTTCTCGAATGATATTTGATCCTGCGACAATTTTATTTAATTTTACCGATTAACCATTTATTTATTAAATCAATTATTTAAATACTTCCTCTATTCTTCTCTTCTATTAATGGTTATTAAATTCCTTCTAACATAACCAATACAATTTATGTTTCATAAAATGATTTACTCAAAAATTTCTTTTCGGCTTTTATATTTCAAACTTAGCGGTAAATACCAATTTCCATACTCAACCAAACTATTCTATCCTTTTATATATTTACCGACTAGTTTTTCTCACATAAACAATTTCCTCTATAAAATAAATGACAGCTAATCCCTATATAAAATGAATGACCATTTTTTTTTTTTTAAATTAAAAATCCTAATTATATTATTTACTAATTAATCTAAAATAAATTACCTTAAATCCATCATCACAAATCCCTGTATCTCATCTAATAGCGACATTAGCAACATCGCACCCATCATCAGTTGTCGGGCTCCCATCTCATCGTGGTTTCCAGCATTGATTTCCCCCAATCGAAAATCGCGAGGACCTCCTAGCACGCCAAATTCTGTGCCCTAGCTCGACAGGCACCAGTTCGAGCTTCCCAATGAGCACCACACCAGAATCCTTCCTCCCAAGCACCTCCACCATCGATCGTTCTCCCCTGAAAACACTGAACCGATACTCGACCGCATTAACCAATTTTGGACTCGTCAATTCCCTCATCTAAGCTACCTCCTTCACCCAACGAGTTCGACTGAACTTCGGCTCTCAATTCGATGTCGCGACCTGGAGAAACACTCGAGCCCTGTAGCCTGACATCGCACCCTTCCTGTTGGCGTCTCTGATGCCTGAGCTTCAGCGAATTCCCGATTTTCAACCCACGGTCTTTGATTTTGATTTAGAGGAGTTTGGGTTTAAAAGGGATAGGAGCGGTCATTGATTGGAAAAAGGAACGAGAAGAAAGACTTGGTTTCAGAAGGAAAGCTCGGTTCGTTTATATAGAACGCGAACGAGAACAGAAGGTACACGCCATTGAATTCGTTGTCTTCCTTGTTGTGAAGCTGGGAGACACTAATTCGTGCTCGAGAAATATAGGTCTGCGAAATGAAACTAAGGTCGGCTGATGTAATGGATTTATATATATATTGATTTGACTTTGTAATATAATATTTCAAAGTATCTCTTGGTCTCCTAATTAAAATTCTGAACCGTTATTTCAACGCAACCATTGACGTTACAAGATTAGTAGAACCAAATTCTGAATTTTAATTCGACAGCATAGAAGAAATAACAAATTAAATCAATGGTTTAAATTAAATTCGATTTAAATATAAATAGATTTCAACATTTAATTTCATCGATAATAAATTATTATTATCGTTTTAATTCAACATAGAATTTATATTTATTTGACCGAAGTGTTTCGATTCAGTTTTAAATCTGAATTATATCCTATATTGATTATTTAATCGATAAATTCAATATAAAAATTCTTTTATATTACCAACACAATATTTAAAACGATATTAAATATTTAAAATAAATCGTTCAAAAACCTGGGTCGTTACACCAATGCACCAGCCTATTTTGTGGATCTTATGAATCGAGTATTCAGAGATCAGTTGAATAAGTTTGTTCTTGTGTTCGTGGATGATATCCTTGTTTACTCAAGGACAGAGGAGGAACACAAGGGACACTTGAGGATAGTGATGGAGGTGTTGAGGAAACACCAATTGAAAGCGAAATTCTCTAAGTGTCATTTTTGGAGAAGGGAAGTGAGATTCTTGGGTCATGTTGTTTCCGAAAGTGGTATTGCCGTGGACCCTGCGAAGGTGGCTACGGTACAGGATTGGCCTACACCCAAGAATGCAACAGATATGAGAAGTTTCTTGGGGTTAGCTGGGTATTATCGTAAGTTTATCCAGGACTTCTCCAAGATAGCAACACTGTTGACTCAGTTGACTAAGAAGAATCGGTCCTTCGTCTGGGATGGAGTGTGTGAGGATGCCTTCAAGAGTCTAAAGGAAAGGTTGACGCGTGCGCCAGTGTTAGTCATTCCTAAAAGAAATGAAGAGATGACGGTATACGCGGATGCTTGTGGTACCGGACTAGGTGCGGTGTTGATGCAAGGAGGAAGGGTTGTAGCTTATGCTAGTCGACAGCTGAAGCCGCATGAGAAGAAGTATCCTACCCATGATTTGGAATTAGCAGCGATCGTTTTTGCGCTGAAGATGTGGAGACACTATCTTTTGGGAGAAAGATTTGAGTTGTTTACCGATCATAAATCGTTAAAGTATCTCTTCTCTCAGAAAGATTTGAATCTCCGTCAACAAAGGTAGTTAGAGTTCTTGGCCTCGTATGATTTTGATATCGCATATACACCTGGGAAGGGTAATGCAGTAGCCGATGCCTTGAGTAGAAGACATGCCAGCTTAGGGGCAATGTTTCTTAAATGGAAGCAACTGGAGTATATCGCGGGGTTTGATTTCAGACCAAAGTGCGAATTGGATCCAGTTATGCTAGCTAGTTTGATAGAGCGGATTGGTTCTAGTCAAAGGGACGATCCTAACCTATTGGAAATCATCTCCAAGTTAGAGATGGGTATCGATGAGGAGATGAATGTGTATGGGCTGGATCGAGATGGATGGCTTCGGAAGAATGGAAGACTAGTTGTGCCCAACGTGAATGGTTTGAGAGATGAATTGCTTAGAGAATGTCATCACTCAAAACTAACCATACATCCCGGTGGTAATAAAATGTATCGAGACATGAGACAGACCTACTACTGGGAAGGGATGAAAAGAGACGTTGGGAAGTTTATATCCAAATGCATGAATTGCCAGCTAGTTAAAGCCGAGCAAAGGAAGCCTAGTGGATTATTGCAACCATTAGAAATTCCCGAATGGAAATGGGAGCAAGTCTCGATGGATTTCATCGATGGTTTACCAAGGACTAGATCAGGATATGATAGCATTTGGGTAATTGTGGATCGATTGACTAAAAGTGCAAGATTTATACCAGTCAAATCGACCAGAACGGCATCCAAGTTGGCAGAATTGTATATGAAGTGGGTAGTGAGATTTCATGGAGTACCCAAAAGCATTGTGAGTGACCGAGACCCGTTGTTCACTAGTGGGTTTTGGAAGAGCTTACAAGAGGCTCTAGGGTCAAGATTACATCTCAGTACCGCATATCATCCTCAGACCGACGGTCAGACGGAGAGGGTGAATCGTATATTGGAAGATCTCTTGAGAGCTTGTATATTGGATTTTGGTGGATCATGGGATGGTGTAATAACCCGGAAAATCTGGGCCAGTTTAAAATTTTTATTTTGGCAATTTTAGCGAATTTTGATTATTTAAAATGAATTATTTTAAATAATATCGACGAGAAATTTATTTTGAATATAATTAGAACGTATATATTATATACGTCGTCGTTAGAATATAAATATTTATATATAATTATAAATAGAATTGAAAATGGCGCGGTAGTTCGATAATTCGATTTCAAACTTCAATTGAATGTACCGGGTGCAAAACAATCCGGATTTTAGTGAAACCAAAAACATTAGGATCTAATTGATGATATCTTTCCAATGAATCCGAAAAATCAAAATTTCATAGCGGGAATCAAAAGATATGTCCAGTTGAAAATTCTGAATAGTCGCTATGGAATTCAGGCCCTTAAAAATGGGAATTTTGCAAACGACCTCGGATTTCGACGAAACCACTTTTGTTGGATCCGCAGTGTCAAATTATTGCTAGGTTTCAATTTTCATAATTTTCTGAATCAATATGTGAGTGTGGCATAGGAAAACGCGTTTGACCAGTTTCAGTTGATTTTAATCGACTGGAAAATGGCCATTTTTCCAACGGTCTCAGAATCCGACGAAACTAGTTTTGTTAGGACCGTATCGTTAATACGAAGCTAGAAAATATTTTTCTGGAATTTTTAGAGACAGTATGTGACCCCGGTAATTTGAAATGTACGTTTAAAATTCAATATGGTGATTTAAATGTAAACTCAACGGAAACTGATTGTAACGATCGAATCAGCCTACGATACATATCCCATTGTGTTCGGAATGGGGGTAATTAGCTATGGACGACAGGTGGTGGGCCCCGTTTTGAGGTCGAAAATAAAAGTTGCTTTTTGGAGGAAAATTAAATAAAAAGAAAAAAAAACCCTTCCCCTTAAAAACCCGTAGCCCCCCCCTCATTCTCAGTTCAGAATCGAAACAAATAAAAAAAAAGACGAGAGAAAAGGGGCGGAGGAGCTCGTCGCTCCTCCGATCGATCCCCCACCGCCGACCGAAGCCCCCCCCCCCACCTCGTGATTGCTGTTCGAACCCCCCCCCCCTCGAATTCGTATCCGCACCCCCTCCCTCGCGCCGAGCGCGACCCCCGCTTCCCCCCTCTACCCTGCGACCGACGCCAGCACCAAGACCCTACCTCCCCGGCCTCTTCAACTGGCGTGAACCCCCCCCCCCCCAGTCGACGAACACTGTAAGTTTATTTTATTTTTATTTCTTTACTTTATTTAAATTGTTTTATCCGATTTTAATTAGGAAAAGAAAAAAAACCTGATTTTTTTTAGTATAGAAATATAATGTTTGAAGAAGATAAAGATTTGTTTTATAACATTAAAAAGATTTGATTTTTAGTTTATAAAAAGGAATGGTTTTTAAAAAATGCAAAAACAAGATTTTTGTTTAGGTTGAGAGTTAAAAATATAATTTTTACATGATAGGAATATTAAAAATATCATCTTTATATGTGTAGAAAAATAAAAATGAGATTTTTATAAAGATGAAATCTTTAAATTTGAAAAGGCGAAGTCTATGTTTTTATAAAGGCGAAATCTTCATTTTAGAAAAGGCGAAATCTTTATATGGAAAATAGCGTGATAAAAATATAATTTTTATCTATATAACATAGTAGTAAAAATATGATTTTTATATATTGAACATCAAAGTAAAAATATGATTTTTATATATTGAACATCGAAGTAAAAATATGATTTTTATATATTGAACATCGAAGTAAATATGTGATTTTTATATATTGAACATCGAAGTAAAAATATGATTTTTATATATTGAACATCGAAGTAAAAATGTGATTTTTATATATTGAACATCGAAGTAAAAATATGATTTTTATATATTGAACATCGAAGTAAAAATATGATTTTTATATATTGAACGTCGAAGTAAAAATATGATTTTTATATATTGAACAACGAAGTAAAAATTCGATTTTTATATATTGAACAGTAGTAAAAATTCGATTTTTATATATTGAACAACGAAGTAAAAATTCGATTTTTACATATGTAGTGGCTACGGGCAACGAAGATGACGAAGATGCGATAGCGATGAAGATTTCTATCAATGAAGTGCCGTGGAGCTAGGATAGCTATCTGTGAGAACTTCTCACCTTTCAATTTAAATTGTCTAGTTATATATATATACTAGGATGCAGACGGTGCTTAGTAGCACCCGACACAATCGTCCACAGACCATGGACTTGTTTGTTTGGTTGCATAAATTAGTTAGATGAATTGATTTGTTTGGTGAAATGAATGGATTGATTGATGTGTGAATGGCGTGGGCCTTCACTAGACCGGGGATAAGGCTAGGCCTTGTCCCGTTTCTAGTATCGTGCCGTTATGCCGCCGAAATTTTCTAAAATATGTTAGAAAAATAAAAATATCATTTTATTTAAAGAATGAACTGAATAGAAATTCATATGTTGGAATAAAATGTTTTATCGTTAAAAATATAATTTTTAACGTGAATGGGAATAAATAAATATTCATTTACAAACCAGACGGTTTGTTTATGTACACCTATTTGAAGGACATTGATTGGGACGATAAATTTTACACATCGCCCAACTGCACAAATAAAATATGTGTTTGATTGTTTAAAACCCCACACGGGTGTTGGGATGAAATATAAATTTCACTCATCCTGATTGATTAAATATGTCGATCGATCGATTGACAGGCTGTTATAAGCGTTAGATATCTATATTTGATGCTTATACAGTGTAGTGCACTTTGGTTGATGGTTGATTATTTTTCAATGCTATTATATACATGTGTTGTATGGAATCCATATAATTAACTTTATATGGTAATTGATTGGGCCTCATTCCAATTTGAAAAATAAAGAAAATTATAAAATAAAAGTTCATGTGTTGACAGTACTCATCCATTGAGATTGATCATGTGTTGAACGAAATATTTTAGTAGTAAAATTTACATCTTTATCGATATAAAATAAAAGTTCATGTGTTGACAGTACTCATCCATTGAGATTGGTCATGTGTTAAACGAAATATTTTAGTAATAAAATTTACATCTTTATCGATATAAAATAAAAGTTCATGTGTTGACAGTACTCATCCATTGAGATTGGTCATGTGTTGAACGAAATATTTTGATAATAACAACTATTTTGAAAAAGAAATATTTGGAATAGAATATTTGAAAATAGAAATTTATGAAGCCGTGTTGATTAGTTTGACGCCATTTTGACGTGAACGATATTTATATCGATTATATTCATTTCGAAATGAATTGAATTGAAAACGATTTCTAAATGAATTGAATTGAAAACGATTTCGAAATGAATTGAATTGAAAACGATTTCGAAATGAATTGAATATATAACGATTTCGAAATGAATTGAATATATAACGATTTCGAAATGAATTGAATATATAATGATTTCGAAATGAATTGAATTGAAAACGATTTCGAAATGAATTGAATTGAAAACGATTTCGAAATGAATTGAATTGAAAACGATTTCGAAATGGATTGAATTGAAAACGATTTCGAAATGAATTGAATTGAAAACGATTTCGAAATGAATTCAATTGAAACGATTTCGAAATGAATTGAATTGAAAACGATTTCGAAATGAATTGAATTGAAAACGAATTCAAATTGAATTGAAGGCGAATTGAAATGAATTCAAATTGAATTGAAATTTGAATTGAATAGAAATGAATTTTAAAACGAATTTATAAAGAAGAATTCAATTTTGATTTGAATTGAAAAGGAAGTTGAAATTGCTTTTGAAACGAATTTAAAACTATTCATATAATTCGTTTTAAATAGAAATCGACGAAATATATATTATATATATAATATAATGGCCTGAATAGAACGCGCCGCGCCGCGGTAGTTCGTGAATTTCGACCATTTATTTCAAACGGACATTACGGGAGATCCGACCGTCGGATTCTCCTAAAACCGGAACCGTTGGGTTCGTATCGAAAAGAGCTTTCTAACGAATATTAGAAATTTGAAATCTAACGGTTGGATTTGGAGTTACGTCCAAATCAAATTCGAAAAAGGTCGCTGTAAGTGCAGTTCGATGGCCGTTGATGGAAATCGACTGTACGGGCCTTGATAAAATTATTAAAAATAGTAATAATTTACGTAAAATCATAAGAAATGATTTAGAAAGAATTGGGATGAAAAACTCCATATTTGAAAAGATAAAAATAGATTTTTATCGAAATGAACTAGTTTTGAACTAGAATTATAATTCTATTTATTTTTAAATAAATAAATTGAATTTGAAATGGTTTTAAAAATAACCAGAATTTCCAATGATTGCATTGGAGTGGAATTGAATCGAAATTGTCTTCGGAATATTTCGATGTTGGAATTCGTGATTATACGGATGTTGTTATGGAAATTTGAAAGATATATATTTATATCGTTATTTCCAATACGACATTTGCTAATCGTAGAATTTGATATTGAATATAAGCCGATATATTTTCTATTCAGAGCCTTATATTGAATATCAAATGTGATTTGGGTTTGTCGTGAATGGTGTCTTCACTAACACTGTTCTTGAACCCAGTTGAGAAAAGATTAAATCTTTTTATTTAGATTTAATGAAGTGTACCAATTCAATAATATTTAATTGAATTGAATTGAGATTGATATTGGGTTTACAGTGAACAGTGTTTTAAATAACACTCGTTCTTTAACCCGATAATTAATGGAATGATTTTTGGGTTTATCGTGAACAGTGTTTTAAATAACACTCGTTCTTTAACCCGATAATTAATGAATGTGATTTTGGGTTTATCGTGAACCGTGTTTTAAATGACACTGATTCTTTAACCCAGTCGAAGATTAAAACTAAGTGGAGTTTTAATGAATCTTTAATTAGATTGAAATGATCGAGAATGGAGTATCACCAGTTTTGCTCCAGGCGATAGTTAAATCTTTAATTAGATTTGAACGTGAAATGGTAATTGAATTTACCGATAACACCGTGGTGTTAGATATGAAGTACTACCAGTTTTACTTCATGGGATGAATAGGTTGGGATTGGGAAATTAAAACAAATGATTACTTCGGTAAGGTTCGCTAATCCCGACTAGTTTTGAATTGATATTCAAAAATAGATTAAAGAATAAATTCAAGAAATTTATCTTGGATAAAATTAATGGGAACCTTTCCCTATGAATGTGAAATCAGAAACTAACTGTCGGTTAGCTAAGCAGAATGGTTTTCTGGATATTGATCTGATGTTGGTTTCGGCCTTCGGGGTTAATATTTGGGGAATTATTCTCTTGATTAATTTACGGTTAGTGACTGATGAATTGGAATGAGGCGTATGTTGTGTTTGTGTAACACTTTTATAATATGTACGCGAGTTATTCGGAAAGACCGGGTTTATCCCATTCTGAATAACTGATACGACGATAAGTCGAAGATGAAGACGATGGTCGAAGACCGGAAGTCTTCACGTCGTTTGGGTGATTACTGATGATCTTGATTGGGCTGTACACCCAAGAAGATGGAAACAGTTAGGGATCGTCCAGACGTACTTGGAGATCGATGGATATGCGGGGTACTAGGTGCCTCCGGTTTCGTTCAGACCCAGAACGGACTTGTAAATGGACTGTGTGTCTGACATTGGATTTTAGTCCGTGTGGTTGATCTCTATTAAATATATATCTGTTTGGCGGCGGAGAATTTATTCTCTTGCTTAACGCCCTTCTGTGAGACGTACGAGCTCAGGGGTTATATATTGATGGATATCAAACGCATGGAGTGAATTGCCTGTGTGGCATGCCTAAGTGGCAATTGATCGAGGCTTCTATTGAAAAGCAAAGTCTTGTGGTGATGATCAAAGCAAGGCCTTTGTGGCGTAGCTTTGTGTAACGTTTACTTCGCGAGTTTCACACCCGGTATGAACCAAAAACGGGAGACGGACCTCAGGGAGGGCATGCGTTTCTTTCTAGTTAGAAGTGGCGTCAGTGGTTTTACACGCCCTGACGAGTTTGACTTATGTGGTTGTTGCTGTTGCGAGGCGCCTCGGATCGATCGGTCGTTCTCGAACCGATGGAGTCATTTAGTTGGCTCGTTTACGCCCCATAGGGCGGGGGAACGCATGTTCAGGGTTTAAGTTTAATCCACATCGGTGGACCGGCCCTGTCGCTCCAAGGGTCGATGCGCTCTGACCCTGTGGCTCGGGCTAGAGAGTCACGAATCGGTTGAGGACTATCTTTTGCCTCGGTTCATAGATGGAAATCCAATTTCCAAATACGTGACATTTGCGGTTTTATTTGTAAACCTAGTATGGCGACATGATATATGGTACCCATGCCGCCTATGATTGATACTTATGATTTGAAGTTGTTTTATACACTATGCACTTATAATAGTATCAAACGATTTGTTTTAACCGTATGAAGCATACTTTGGCTGTTATAAGGGAAAACCTTATCCTCGACTGCGGTGCATTGTGTGATGGGACCTGGGTCTTATAACAGCTTCATTTTTCTTTATTTAGCATTGCGCTGTTTGTTTTATGCACTGGTATCCTTGGGAGGAAACCCGTTCCGTGTTATACGGCGTGGTCCCTTGATTTACCTAACTTTAAAAATAAAGATTAACTGTTTTAGTTCTCACACCAGTCACATGACTGACCTGGAGTTTATTTTTTTAACCTAAACTCTGGGTGCCCTTATTTTGACACGGGCAGCTAGTAGTTTTGGTTTTGCAGATTTATATTCACAGGATCCTGGTTTACAGCTGGAACGATATCCGGAAAGCTTTGTATCCGTATATCTCCTTCTAGTTGTGTATTGTATTATTTTCCGCTGCTATGTATTTAAATGTAGTTTAAATCTCTGATATTTCTGTGTAATATTCATTTATACTCTGTATATTCTTGTAATCTGATGCATTGTTGTAATATACAATGAAATGTTCTTTTATATGCGTTCTGTTGTGGCTTGTTCTTGAACTATCCGACGCTTTCCTTTAGGGGGAAGTGACGGGTTTTCACAGTTGGTATCAGAGCTTTGGTTTGCAAAGCTCAGAGAACAAGACACATTAGAACCATACGAAAGAATTCATCAGATATTGGATTAGTAGAATCCAATAAGAATGACTCGTTAGAGATAGGATCAGTAGTATCCTAGGACGAGTGCGAAGAGTATATTTTTCAAATGAAAACAATTTTGTTTTGAAAATTTAAATCAACTATTCATATTTGATTATTTGTTTATATTGATTTGGACAATTCAGTATATAAAGAATTTGCATATACGCCTTGCAAACGTATATTCAAAGTTTTAATATATTGGATAGATATAGCATCACACTCTAGTCGCCCGAAGATGATATTGATGATAGCGATCGCATCATCAACATTTATGTTCGAGTTTCGAAGGTGTGATTCTCTATATATTTCCATTAGACTGGTGTGAGAACCAAAAC
The DNA here is from genome assembly GCA_030737875.1 of Allium sativum. Taxonomy (NCBI): domain Eukaryota; kingdom Viridiplantae; phylum Streptophyta; class Magnoliopsida; order Asparagales; family Amaryllidaceae; genus Allium; species Allium sativum. The sequence goes on from CM060918.1 coordinate 947,030,126, forward strand.
TAATATAGCTAGAATACATTGTTGTGAATTGGCATCAAAAACACGATTTTTTGGTATATATATCAAAATTATGAATTTGGAACGTTAATCCACTAATTGATTGATGTTTGTGTTGTTTGTTTAGTTGTTTGATAATTTTGAACCATTATGCCTAATTTGATCAAATATTGAACTGTATCGAAAATTGGTCGCATTTGCTTGCATATACATGTATATCCTTGAACAGGTCATAGCAAGGAGGCTAGAGCAGAGAATAAAATTTGTTTGCCCGACAAATAGGTACATGTTTACTACATAATTTACTGTTTTGTTTGGGTGATGATGATTTTATGAGCCTATTGGCTAGCCGCTTGGCGTTTTCTTTTTCTTTTTGAGATCTGAAGGACCGGGGAAGCTATTTGAAATTCCCCGATGCTCCCGGTGCAGGGGAGGTTATGGCGAAATTTTTCAAAAATTTAGGGTGTTAGCCAAATTTTTGAAGTTTTGAAAATTCTCAGAAACTAAAGAGTTGGAGAATGGAAGCCAGATCGAGCGTAGAGTTGAATGATCAAACCACTTTCGACTTTGTTCCTTTTCGGGGACGAAAAGTTTTAAGTGGGGGAGATTGTAATAACCCGGAAAATCTGGGCCAGTTTAAAATTTTTATTTTGGCAATTTTAGCGAATTTTGATTATTTAAAATGAATTATTTTAAATAATATCGACGAGAAATTTATTTTGAATATAATTAGAACGTATATATTATATACGTCGTCGTTAGAATATAAATATTTATATATAATTATAAATAGAATTGAAAATGGCGCGGTAGTTCGATAATTCGATTTCAAACTTCAATTGAATGTACCGGGTGCAAAACAATCCGGATTTTAGTGAAACCAAAAACATTAGGATCTAATTGATGATATCTTTCCAACGAATCCGAAAAATCAAAATTTCATAGCGGGAATCAAAAGATATGTCCAGTTGAAAATTCTGAATAGTCGCTATGGAATTCAGGCCCTTAAAAATGGGAATTTTGCAAACGACCTCGGATTTCGACGAAACCACTTTTGTTGGATCCGCAGTGTCAAATTATTGCTAGGTTTCAATTTTCATAATTTTCTGAATCAATATGTGAGCGTGGCATAGGAAAACGCGTTTGACCAGTTTTAGTTGATTTTAATCGACTGGAAAATGGCCATTTTTCCAACGGTCTCAGAATCCGACGAAACTAGTTTTGTTAGGACCGTATCGTTAATACGAAGCTAGAAAATATTTTTCTGGAATTTTTAGAGACAGTATGTGACCCCGGTAATTTGAAATGTACGTTTAAAATTCAATATGGTGATTTAAATGTAAACTCAACGGAAACTGATTGTAACGATCGAATCAGCCTACGATACATATCCCATTGTGTTCGGAATTGGGGAAATTAGCTATGGACGACAGGTGGTGGGCCCCGTTTTGAGGTCGAAAATAAAAGTTGCTTTTTGGAGGAAAATTAAATAAAAAGAAAAAAAAACCTTCCCCTTAAAAACCCGTAGGCCCCCCCCCTCATTCTCAGTTCAGAATCGAAACAAATAAAAAAAAAGAGAGAGACGAGAGAAAAGGGGCGGAGGAGCTCGTCGCTCCTCCGATCGATCCCCCACCGCCGACCGAAGCCCCCCCTACCTCGCGATTCCTGTTCGAACCCCCCCCCCCCTCGAATTCGTATCCGCACCCCCTCCCTCGCGCTGAGCGCGACCCCCGCTTCCTCCCTCTACCCTGCGACCGACGCCAGCACCAAGACCCTACCTCCCCGGCCTCTTCAACTGGCGTGAAACCCCCCCCCCACCCAGTCGACGAACACTGTAAGTTTATTTTATTTTTATTTCTTTACTTTATTTAAATTGTTTTATCCGATTTTAATTAGGAAAAGAAAAAAAACCTGATTTTTTTTAGTATAGAAATATAATGTTTGAAGAAGATAAAGATTTGTTTTATAACATTAAAAAGATTTGATTTTTAGTTTATAAAAAGGAATGGTTTTTAAAAAATGCAAAAACAAGATTTTTGTTTAGGTTGAGAGTTAAAAATATAATTTTTACATGATAGGAATATTAAAAATATCATCTTTATATGTGTAGAAAAATAAAAATGAGATTTTTATAAAGATGAAATCTTTAAATTTGAAAAGGCGAAGTCTATGTTTTTATAAAGGCGAAATCTTCATTTTAGAAAAGGCGAAATCTTTATATGGAAAATAGCGTGATAAAAATATAATTTTTATCTATATAACATAGTAGTAAAAATATGATTTTTATATATTGAACATCAAAGTAAAAATATGATTTTTATATATTGAACATCGAAGTAAAAATATGATTTTTATATATTGAACATCGAAGTAAAAATGTGATTTTTATATATTGAACATCGAAGTAAAAATATGATTTTTATATATTGAACATCGAAGTAAAAATGTGATTTTTATATATTGAACATCGAAGTAAAAATATGATTTTTATATATTGAACATCGAAGTAAAAATATGATTTTTATATATTGAACGTCGAAGTAAAAATATGATTTTTATATATTGAACAACGAAGTAAAAATTCGATTTTTATATATTGAACAGTAGTAAAAATTCGATTTTTATATATTGAACAACGAAGTAAAAATTCGATTTTTACATATGTAGTGGCTACGGGCAACGAAGATGACGAAGATGCGATAGCGATGAAGATTTCTATCAATGAAGTGCCGTGGAGCTAGGATAGCTATCTGTGAGAACTTCTCACCTTTCAATTTAAATTGTCTAGTTATATATATATATACTAGGATGCAGACGGTGCTTAGTAGCACCCGACACAATCGTCCACAGACCATGGACTTGTTTGTTTGGTTGCATAAATTAGTTAGATGAATTGATTTGTTTGGTGAAATGAATGGATTGATTGATGTGTGAATGGCGTGGGCCTTCACTAGACCGGGGTTAAGGCTAGGCCTTGTCCCGTTTCTAGTATCGTGCCGTTATGCCGCCGAAATTTTCTAAAATATGTTAGAAAAATAAAAATATCATTTTATTTAAAGAATGAACTGAATAGAAATTCATATCTTGGAATAAAATGTTTTATCGTTAAAAATATAATTTTTAACGTGAATGGGAATAAATAAATATTCATTTACAAACCAGACGGTTTGTTTATGTACACCTATTTGAAAGACATTGATTGGGACGATAAATTTTACACATCGCCCAACTGCACAAATAAAATATGTGTTTGATTGTTTAAAACCCCACACGGGTGTTGGGATGAAATATAAATTTCACTCATCCTGATTGATTAAATATGTCGATCGATCGATTGACAGGCTGTTATAAGCGTTAGATATCTATATTTGATGCTTATACAGTGTAGTGCACTTTGGTTGATGGTTGATTATTTTTCAATGCTATTATATACATGTGTTGTATGGAATCCATATAATTAACTTTATAGGGTAATTGATTGGGCCTCATTCCAATTTGAAAAATAAAGAAAATTATAAAATAAAAGTTCATGTGTTGACAGTACTCATCCATTGATATTGGTCATGTGTTGAACGAAATATTTTAGTAATAAAATTTACATCTTTATCGATATAAAATAAAAGTTCATGTGTTGACAGTACTCATCCATTGAGATTGGTCATGTGTTGAACGAAATATTTTAGTAATAAAATTTACATCTTTATCGATATAAAATAAAAGTTCATGTGTTGACAGTACTCATCCATTGAGATTGGTCATGTGTTGAACGAAATATTTTGATAATAACTATTTTGAAAAAGAAATATTTGAAATAGAATATTTGAAAATAGAAATTTATGAAGCCGTGTTGATTAGTTTGACGCCATTTTGACGTGAACGATATTTATATCGATTATATTCATTTCGAAATGAATTGAATTGAAAACGATTTCTAAATGAATTGAATTGAAAACGATTTCGAAATGAATTGAATTGAAAACGATTTCGAAATGAATTGAATATATAACGATTTCGAAACGAATTGAATTGAAAACGATTTCGAAATGAATTGAATTGAAAACGATTTCGAAATGAATTGAATTGAAAACGATTTCGAAATGGATTGAATTGAAAACGATTTCGAAATGAATTGAATTGAAAACGATTTCGAAATGAATTGAATTGAAACGATTTCGAAATGAATTGAATTGAAAACGATTTCGAAATGAATTGAATTGAAAACGAATTCAAATTGAATTGAAGGCGAATTGAAATGAATTCAAATTGAATTGAAATTTGAATTGAATAGAAATGAATTTTAAAACGAATTTATAAAGAAGAATTCAATTTTGATTTGAATTGAAAAGGAAGTTGAAATTGCTTTTGAAACGAATTTAAAACTATTCATATAATTCGTTTTAAATAGAAATCGACGAAATATATATTATATATATAATATAATGGCCTGAATAGAACGCGCCGCGCCGCGGTAGTTCGTGAATTTCGACCATTTATTTCAAACGGACATTACGGGAGATCCGACCGTCGGATTCTCCTAAAACCGGAACCGTTGGGTTCGTATCGAAAAGAGCTTTCTAACGAATATTAGAAATTTGAAATCTAACGGTTGGATTTGGAGTTACGTTCAAATCAAATTCGAAAAAGGTCGCTGTAAGTGCTGTTCGATGGCCGTTGATGGAAATCGACTGTACGGGCCTTGATAAAATTATTAAAAATAGTAATAATTTATGTAAAATCATAAGAAATGATTTAGAAATAATTGGGATGAAAAACTCCATATTTGAAAAAATAAAAATAGATTTTTATCGAAATGAACTAGTTTTGAACTAGAATTATAATTCTATTTATTTTTAAATAAATAAATTGAATTTGAAATGGTTTTAAAAATAACCAGAATTTCCAATGATTGCATTGGAGTGGAATTGAATCGAAATTGTCTTCGGAATATTTCGATGTTGGAATTCGTGATTATACGGATGTTGTTATGGAAATTTGAAAGATATATATTTATATCGTTATTTCCAATACGACATTTGCTAATCGTAGAATTTGATATTGAATATAAGCCGATATATTTTCTATTCAGAGCCTTATATTGAATATCAAATGTGATTTGGGTTTGTCGTGAATGGTGTCTTCACTAACACTGTTCTTGAACCCAGTTGAGAAAAGATTAAATCTTTTTATTTAGATTTAATGAAGTGTACCAATTCAATAATATTTAATTGAATTGAATTGAGATTGATATTGGGTTTACCGTGAACAGTGTTTTAAATAACACTCGTTCTTTAACCCGATAATTAATGGAATGATTTTTGGGTTTATCGTGAACAGTGTTTTAAATAACACTCGTTCTTTAACCCGATAATTAATGAATGTGATTTTGGGTTTATCGTGAACCGTGTTTTAAATGACACTGATTCTTTAACCCAGTCGAAGATTAAAACTAAGTGGAGTTTTAATGAATCTTTAATTAGATTGAAATGATCGAGAATGGAGTATCACCAGTTTTGCTCCAGGCGATAGTTAAATCTTTAATTAGATTTGAACGTGAAATGGTAATTGAATTTACCGATAACACCGTGGTGTTAGATATGAAGTACTACCAGTTGTACTTCATGGGATGAATAGGTTGGGATTGGGAAATTAAAACAAATGATTACTTCGGTAAGGTTCGCTAATCCCGACTAGTTTTGAATTGATATTCAAAAATAGATTAAAGAATAAATTCAAGAAATTTATCTTGGATAAAATTAATGGGAACCTTTCCCTATGAATGTGAAATCAGAAACTAACTGTCGGTTAGCTAAGCAGAATGGTTTTCTGGATATTGATCTGATGTTGGTTTCGGCCTTCGGGGTTAATATTTGGGGAATTATTCTCTTGATTAATTTACGGTTAGTGACTGATGAATTGAAATGAGGCGTATGTTGTGTTTGTGTAACACTTTTATAATATGTACGCGAGTTATTCGGAAAGACCGGGTTTATCCCATTCTGAATAACTGATACGACGATAAGTCGAAGATGAAGACGATGGTCGAAGACCGGAAGTCTTCACGTCGTTTGGGTGATTACTGATGATCTTGATTGGGCTGTACACCCAAGAAGATGGAAACAGTTAGGGATCGTCCAGACGTACTTGGAGATCGATGGATATGCGGGGTACTAGGTGCCTCCGGTTTCGTTCAGACCCAGAACGGACTTGTAAATGGACTGTGTGTCTGACATTGGATTTTAGTCCGTGTGGTTGATCTCTATTAAATATATATCTGTTTGGTGGCGGAGAATTTATTCTCTTGCTTAACGCCCTTCTCTGAGACGTACGAGCTCAGGGGTTATATATTGATGGATATCAAACGCATGGAGTGAATTGCCTGTGTGGCATGCCTAAGTGGCAATTGATCGAGGCTTCTGTTGAAAAGCAAAGTCTTGTGGTGATGATCAAAGCAAGGCCTTTGTGGCGTAGCTTTGTGTAACGTTTACTTCGCGAGTTTCATACCCGGTATGAACCAAAACGGGAGACGGACCTCAGGGAGGGCATGCGTTTCTTTCTAGTTAGAAGTGGCATCAGTGGTTTTACACGCCCTGACGAGTTTGACTTATGTGGTTGTTGCTGTTGCGAGGCGCCTCGGATCGATCGGTCGTTCTCGAACCGATGGAGTCATTTAGTTGACTCGTTTACGCCCCATAGGGCGGGGGAACGCATGTTCAGGGTTTAAGTTTAATCCACATCGGTGGACCGGACCTGTCGCTCCAAGGGTCGATGCGCTCTGACCCTGTGGCTCGGGCTAGAGAGTCACGAATCGGTTGAGGACTATCTTTTGCCTCGGTTCATAGATGGAAATCCAATTTCCAAATACGTGACATTTGCGGTTTTATTTGTAAACCTAGTATGGCGACATGATATATGGTACCCATGCCGCCTATGATTGATACTTATGATTTGAAGTTGTTTTATACACTATGCACTTATAATAGTATCAAACGATTTGTTTTAACCGTATCAAGCATACTTTGGCTGTTATAAGGGAAAACCCTATCCTCGACTGCGGTGCATTGTGTGATGGGACCTGGGTCTTATAACAGCTTCATTTTTCTTTATTTAGCATTGCGCTGTTTGTTTTATGCACTGGTATCCTTGGGAGGAAAGCCGTTCCGTGTTATACGGCGTGGTCCCTTGATTTACCTAACTTTAAAAATAAAGATTAACTGTTTTAGTTCTCACACCAGTCACATGACTGACCTGGAGTTTATTGTTTTACCCTAAACTCTGGGTGCCCTTATTTTGACACGGGCAGCTAGTAGTTTTGGTTTTGCAGATTTATATTCACAGGATCCTGGTTTACAGCTGGAACGATATCCTGAAAGCTTTGTATCCGTATATCTCCTTCTAGTTGTGTATTGTATTATTTTCCGCTGCTATGTATTTAAATGTAATTTAAATCTCTGATATTTCTGTGTAATATTCATTTATACTCTGTATATTCTTGTAATCTGATGCATTGTTGTAATATACAATGAAATGTTCTTTTATATGCGTTCTGTTGTGGCTTGTTCTCGAACTATCCGACGCTTTCCTTTAGGGGGAAGTGACGGGTTTTCACAGATGGCCATTTGCATCTAGTAGTGTTTGCATATAATAATAGCTACCAATCCAGTATCGGTATGGCTCCATATGAAGCTTTGTACGGAAGACCGTGCAACTCACCATCATGTTGGATAGAGACGGGCGAGAAGTTTGTGCTTGGACCGGATGTGGTGAGAGAAACTTCCGATAAGATTAAGATCATTCAACAACGAATGAAAGCTGCCCAAGGTAGGAAGAAGAGTTATGCTGATAAGAGGAGAAGAGACTTAAATTTCTCCGTTGGTGACTTGGTGTTTGTCAACATCTCCCCGTTAAAGAGCGTGATTCGATTTGGCAGGAGAGGCAAGTTGGCACCAAGATTTGTTGGCCCATTCCCTGTTCTTGAACTAGTCGGGAATTTGGCGTATAGAGTTGGCTTACCAGAGAAGATGGCGGGAGTTCACGATGTATTTCATGTTTCCCAACTAAGGAAGTTCGTTCACGACTCAGATGTGACTATTTCACCGGATCAGTTAGAGGACTTCGAAGTAGAACCCGAGGCGGTTGGGAACCGCAAGCCAATTCGTATTGTGGGGCACGATACGAAGCAACTTCGAAGGAAGGCGGTGAAGCTAGTCAAGGTTCAGTGGGGCGAGGACGAGAATGATTGTACTTGGGAGACAGAGGAGAGCATTAGGAAGGCATGTCCAGAACTCTTTGCCTGGTAAGATTTACTATGTAATTTAGTTTTGCGCATGCTAGGGTAGACTTGTCTTGCTTGGTTGCATGTTTGATTGTTGTTTTATGATTGATAGGCATGCGGGACCTTTGTGTGTGTTTTGATTAGGGAATTTCGGGGGCGAAATTTCTTAAGGGGGGAGAGTGTAATGACCCGTATTCTACGCATTGGGGGATCGTAGAATATTTATTTCTCTCCCATGTGAAGTCGTATGGTCATGTAACTTTGGGAAACATCTATTGGAGTCATTTCCCATGTTCATGATTTTTGTCGATTTTTAAATGACCATTTTGCCCCTAGTTGGTACTGTTTTTGCCATAACTTTTGATTGGGAGAGAATTTTGACCTGAAACCACTTCCATTGGATTCGTTTGATGGTTTACCTTTCCGTAGAGTGGTCATAATAGCGAAACGGACTTACCGTTTGGGAGACATGGCTGAAATAAGGTTTGGAAGGTGAAAAACTGCTTAACCGGGCCAAATTGGGTGATTAGTGAGTAGGCCCATAACTCATTTCGGGATTAGGGTTATGGGGAGGTTGAAATGTGATAGAGGATCATTCCATTTCAGTTTTCTAGCCTCCACTTATCACCAAGGAACCCTAAAAATGGCCTTCAACCTCTAAATCACCTCCAAATCACCTTTTGGTCAAGGATTTGGCTTAGCAACCCCTAATCAAGGAAGATCTACACCAAACCAACATTGGAGCTGCTGTTTAGCATAGAGATTCACATCAAATCAGAGCTTTATTTCAGATCTTAGTTTATTTGTGGCTAAGGTGAGTGATTTGCATAGTTTTGCACGAATTATGGCTAATTAGGGGTGATTAGTGTTAATTAACGAATTTAAACATGATAAAATTCTGGAAAAATGTTTAGAAAATTCGGAATGATGTTTTAGACCTCTGATATGAATTTGGGTTAATTTGGTTAAATTTTGCTAATCCTATCATTAGTTTCACCTAAATATGCTTAAGGGAAAATATGGGGTTTTGGCTATGTTTGATCCATTTTGACATGTTATATTGCTGTTTTGGTGTTTATGGTCGATTTTATATGTTGCTATGACTGTTTTGAATGTTATGTGATTGTTTAGAAAAGTTAGATTGGTCGAAAACGTCGTCGTATGGCGTAAATAGCTCGCTGGAAAAGTTGCAGGGATTTGGACCGGATCGGATCGCATCCCCACACCACGACCCCTAGGATCGGATCGCATCCCCACACCACGACCCCTAGGATCGGATCGCACCCCCACACTCGGACCGTGGGGTATGACCACGATCCCCACACTCGGACCGTGGGGTATGACCACGATCCCCACACTCGGACCGTGGGGAAGAACCACGATCCCCACACCTGAAGCGTGAGGAATGACCACGATCCGCACACCGCGCGTGAGGGAAGATGACGAACCGTGCACATCTGAACTGAAGTATGGACATGAATGGAAGCATGGAGCTAGGGACCGAATGATGGCCAATCCGAAGAAGAATAAAAACCCGAGATGCAAAGGTAGTCCAATAAGGGAAGTTAGAGCTCAGGATCCAGTTGGGAACCGATGAGTTCACTTCATGGTTGGACTTTGCTGCGGGACGTGTGCTAAGGAGTTGTCGACGTTCATAACTTCGATTCACCACTAAAAATGAATGATAACTACTTATCAGTGCAGTAGGGTCTTTATGACCTGAGGGGCAAGGTGATGGTAGCAAGACTACGTTATCAGTGCAGTAGGGTCATTATGACCCGAGGGGCAAGGTGATGCGTAGTAAGACTATGAGCCAGTGCAGTGGGGTTCTTGTGACTCCATGGGGCAAAGTGGACATAGCGGAGGGTTTGTGGCTATGTTATCAGTGCAGTGAAGCCATTTATGGCTTCATGGGGCAAAGTGATCGTAGCAAGGTGTGTTGGGTGATCGAAGTGGTGAATATCGTATGCTTTACGCACTGAGTGAGAGATGTGAGGATGGATGCTATGTTTGATTGTTTGCCATCACTATGACATGCACACCTCCCCCACCTCCATATCTTTACACTGTTTGATATGATACCTTAGAGTGTTGTACAGTATGTAGTGCTAACTCTTTGGTTGCAGGTTCAGGTATGTTTTAGTCTACCTGTTATTGTTCACTTTAGATGCTTATCGCTCATACCAGGCTTTATGTCTGACCCAGAGTTTTATGTCTCCTCTTATTACTCTGGGTGCTCACACGAGCAGACTAGAGACAGGTTAGCTGGTGATGCGCGAGTAGCTGATTCGGAGGCGGACAGGAGGCTTCCACGTATGATATATATATACACATTCTCCCTGTGTCGTTGGTGGTCGCTACTTGGGCATTAGTAGTGTACCTCCTTTATCTTACTTTTGCTTTGAGACAGTTTGAAAGTTGTAATAAGCTGCATTTTGGATTTCCGCTGCTATGATGTTTAGTTCTGATTTTCAGCTTATGCACTGTCTCACCTGTTTTATGTCAAGTATGTTACTATTATATTTTATTCTATGCGTTGTGAGACATTCTGCAGGTTCTTGTATGTTCATTTCCTTTTTCCTTTTCCTTTCTGACGACCCGTCCCGTGCTAATTGGACATGTATACAGCGCACTCTTGGAGTAAATGTCGGTTGGTGCGGGGCGGGCCATCACACTTGGTATCAGCGCTCTAGGTTGCGTAGTTAACCTAGGAAAAGACACTAGGGAGAGATAGTATGTATACGAGAGCGCGTATTTGTGATTACTTTTGTTTTCAAAAGCTATGTATATATATACTATTAGTAGTATAAGAACGAAGTTGCACTGCAGTAGCACCACTATGGGCTCGTTAATCGTTTCCCTTTTTTAGATTGACGATGAGCCGAGACACGAGGGGTGCTGGTAGAGGAACCAACCAAGGGAATGCCGCTAACATGAGGGCGATGTTTACTAACCTCATGAGAGATATGCTTAGAGAAGTGCAAGGGGCAGTTCCCAATCCCGGAGTTGGTGTTGGCCCAGTAGTGCCGGCGCCTAGGGTCGATTTCGCCAAGTTGTGCAAAGATTACACTAATCTTGGTGGGAAGCCGTTCCACGGGACGGAGTCGGCCACAGATGTTCAAGACTGGATGGATAGCTGTGACCGTATCTTTGATAACTTGGGTCTTGAGGATGTGATGAAGAGAAGGCTAGCGTCTCGTCAGCTGCAAGGGCGAGCGATGAATTGGTGGAATGCCATTAGAACAGCTACTCCAGAAGATCAGGTTACTTGGGATCAGTTCAAGGCTCGCTTTAGCGAGAAGTTCATTCCAGCTGCCCAGAAGTCAGTGTTGTTCAAGAGGTTCTTGGAACTCAAGCAGAACGGAAGGGCAGTTTCTGATTATATTGCTGAGTTTGACACTTTGTCAAAGTATGGACTATCTCTTATTGATACTCCTGAGAAGAAGAACGAGAAGTTCATTGCTGGTTTGGATGGATACTTGGGGGAAAGGCTTATCAACTACATCGATGAGACTTTTGAATCGATCGTGGGGAAAGCTTTGAGATCAGAGAGTCTTTACCCTAAGTCAAAGACTGAGGCTGCATCTGCAGAAGGGCAAAAGCTGCAAGCAGGCGGTGGAGGCAAGAATAACTCTCAGAATAAGAGGAAGTAGGACCAATCTAAAGGTGGCCAGAAAAAGAACAAGAAGGAGGTTGAGTGCTTCAGCTGTGGTAAGAAGGGCCATTATGCTAAAAAATGTCGGGCCAAGCCAGCGTAAAGGAAGTGCTACAACTGTGATCAAGTGGGACATCATAAGGATAAGCGTCCGCAACCTCTTAAGGAGAAGCAGATTGTGAAAGCATATGTTATTGATGTTGTTCCTTCTTCGTCGAAAGCCCCAACTGCGGCGGAGAAAGGAAAGAATGTTGTTATTCAAGGTATGCTTTCTATTTATGAAGTACCAGTTCGAGTTTTGTTTGATACTGGGGCTTCCCGTTCCTCCATTTCTAGTGACCTGGTAGATAGGTTGGGACTAGAACCCGAGATAGTCGATAGACCATTGGTTGTGACGAACCCGATTGGTGGTTCGACTAGCCTTAGTATGATTTGCAGGAATTTGGTCTTATCGAGTCATGGATGTATGTTTGTATGTGATTGCTTTGTTTTCGGCTTTACTAGGTATGGTATTATATTGGGAGTCGATTGGCTCCAAAGATACGGGGTGGTGGTAGACTGTGAGGGCTTTTTGGTGACAGTGAGGGCGGATGATGGGCGGAGGGTAGTGTTTGGTAGTCTACCTAGTGATGGGGTTATATGGCTAGTTTTGTAAATTCCCTCGACATCCCGCAGGATGAGTTGTCAGATGTGCCCGTGGTTGGCCAGTATCCGGACGTCTTTGAGGAGGTGACCGGGCTTCCACCACACCGAAAGATTGAGTTCCGTATTGATTTAGTGAAAGATGCCAAACCTATAGTGATGCCACTTCGTCGTATGGCACCAAGGGAGCAGCGAGAGCTCGGGGTGTAAGTCAGCAATCTTTTGAAGAAGGGATTTATTAGAAGGAGTGTCTCCGAGTGGGGAGCACTAGTTGTGTTTTCCACTAAGGCAGATGGTTCCCTTCGTTTGTGTGTGGACTATCGCGAGTTGAATAAGGTGACGAGGAAGAATAAGTACCCTCTACCGCGGATAGATGATTTGTTTGATCAGCTGGAAGGAGCTAGAGTGTTCTCCCATTTGGACCTCGCGACTGGATTTCATCAGCTACGAGTAGCGGATGAGAGTGTTCCGAAAACGGCATTTAGGACGTCGTCTGGATTTTATGAGTGGTTGGTCATGCCATTTGGGTTGACCAATGCACCAGCCTATTTTGTGGATCTTATGAATCGAGTATTCAGAGATCAGTTGAATAAGTTTGTTCTTGTGTTCGTGGATGATATCCTTGTTTACTCAAGGACAGAGGAGGAACACAAGGGACACTTGAGGATAGTGATGGAGGTGTTGAGGAAACACCAATTGAAAGCGAAATTCTCTAAGTGTCATTTTTGGAGAAGGGAAGTGAGATTCTTGGGTCATGTTGTTTCCGAAAGTGGTATTGCCGTGGACCCTGCGAAGGTGGCTACGGTACAGGATTGGCCTACACCCAAGAATGCAACAGATGTGAGAAATTTCTTGGGGTTAGCTGGGTATTATCGTAAGTTTATCCAGGACTTCTCCAAGATAGCAACACCGTTGACTCAGTTGACTAAGAAGAATCGGTCCTTCGTCTGGGATGGAGTGTGTGAGGATGCCTTCAAGAGTCTAAAGGAAAGGTTGACGCGTGCGCCAGTGTTAGTCATTCCTAAGGGAAATGAAGAGATGACGGTATACGCGGATGCTTGTCGTACGGACTAGGTGCGGTGTTGATGCAAGGAGGAAGGGTTGTAGCTTATGCTTGTCGACAGCTAAAGCCGCATGAGAAGAAGTATCCTACCCATGATTTGGAATTAGCAGCGATCGTGTTTGCGCTGAAGATGTGGAGACACTATCTTTTGGGAGAAAGATTTGAGTTGTTTACCGATCATAAATCGTTAAAGTATCTCTTCTCTCAGAAAGATTTGAATCTCCGTCAACAAAGGTGGTTAGAGTTCTTGGCCTCGTATGATTTTGATATCGCATATACACCTGGGAAGGGTAATGCGGTAGCCGATGCCTTGAGTAGGAGACATGCCAGCTTAGGGGCAATGTTTCTTGAATGTAAGCAACTGGAGTATATCGCGGGGTTTGATTTCAGACCAAAGTGCGAATTGGATCCAGTTATGCTAGCTAGTTTGACGATCAGACCCACTTTGATAGAGCGGATTGGTTCTAGTCAGAGGGACGATCCTAACCTATTGGAAATCATCTCCAAGTTAGAGATGGGTATCGATGAGGAGATGAATGTGTATGGGCTGGATCGAGATGGATGGCTTCGGAAGAATGGAAGACTAGTTGTGTCCAACGTGAATGGTTTGAGAGATGAAGTGCTTAGAGAATGTCATCACTCAAAACTAACCATACATCCCGGTGGTAATAAAATGTATCGAGACATGAGACAGACCTACTACTGGGAAGGGATGAAAAGAGATGTTGGGAAGTTTATATCCAAATGCATGAATTGCTAGCTAGTTAAAGCCGAGCAAAGGAAGCCTAGTGGATTATTGCAACCATTAGAAATTGTCGAATGGAAATGGGAGCAAGTCTCGATGGATTTCATCGATGGTTTACCAAGGACTAGATCGGGATATGATAGCATTTGGGTAATTGTGGATCGATTGACTAAAAGTGCAAGATTTATACCAGTCAAATCGACCAGAACGGCATCCAAGTTGGCAGAATTGTATATGAAGTGGGTAGTGAGATTTCATGGAGTACCCAAAAGCATTGTGAGTGACCGAGACCCGTTGTTCACTAGTGGGTTTTGGAAGAGCTTACAAGAGGCTCTAGGGTCAAGATTACATCTCAGTACCGCATATCATACTCAGACCGACGGTCAGACGGAGAGGGTGAATCGTATATTGGAAGATATCTTGAGAGCTTGTATATTGGATTTTGGTGGATCATGGGATGACCATTTTCATATAGTAGAGTTTGCATATAATAATAGCTACCAATCCAGTATCGGTATGGCTCCATATGAAGCTTTGTACGGAAGACCGTGCAACTCACCATCATGTTGGATAGAGGCTGGCGAGAAGTTTGTGCTTGGACCAGATGTGGTGAGAGAAACTTCCGATAAGATTAAGATCATTCAACAACGAATGAAAGCTGCCCAAGATAGGCAGACGAGTTATGCTGATAAGAGGAGAAGAGACTTAAATTTCTCCGTTGGTGACTTGGTGTTTGTCAAGATCTCCCCGTTAAAGAGCGTGATTCGATTTGGCAGGAGAGGCAAGTTGGCACCAAGATTTGTTGGCCCATTCCCTGTTCTTGAACTAGTCGGGAATTTGGCGTATAGAGTTGGCTTACCAGAGAAGATGGCGGGAGTTCACGATGTATTTCATGTTTCCCAACTAAGGAAGTTCGTTCACGACTCAGATGTGACTATTTCACCGGATCAGTTAGAGGACTTCGAAGTAGAACCCGAGGCGGTTGGGAACCGCAAGCCGATTCGTATTGTGGGGCACGATACGAAGCAACTTCGAAGGAAGGCGGTGAAGCTAGTCAAGGTTCAGTGGGGCGAGGACGAGAATGATTGTACTTGGGAGACAGAGGAGAGCATTAGGAAGGTGTAATGACCCAGAAAATCTGAACCAATTTAAAATTTTTAAATTGGCTAAAATAATGGATTTTAAATATTTAAAATAAATATTTTAAATAATGACGATGAAAACTGAGTTGAAATCGACATTTGAAAACCAATATAATTAATTATACTTATATATAGAATTGAAAATGGCGCGGTAGTTCGATAATTCGATTTCAAACTTCAATTGAATATACCGGGTGCAAAACAATCCGGATTTTAGTGAAACCAAAAATATTTAAATCTGTTAGTGAATATCTTTCTAACGAATCCGACCAATCGAAATTTGATAGCGGGAATCAAAAGATATGTCCAATTGAAGATTCTGAATAGTCGCTATGGAATTCAGGCCCTTAAAAATGGACATTTTGCAGATGACCTCGGATTTCGACGAAACCACTTTTGTTGGATCCGCAGTGTCAAGTTATTGCTAGATTTCAAATTTCATAATTTTTCGAATCAATATGTGAGCGTGGCAAAGGAAAACGCGTTTGACCAGTTTTAGTTGATTTTAATCGACTGGAAATTGACCATTTTTCAAACGGTCTCAGAATTCGACGAAACTAGTTTTGTTAGGACCGTATCGTCAATACAAAGCTAGAAAATATTTTTCGAGAATTTTTCTAGTTAGTATGTGACCCCGGTAATTGGAAATGTACGTTTAAAATTCAATATAGTGATTTAAAGGTAAATTCAACGGAAACTGATTGTAACGATCAAATCAGCTTACGATACATATCCCATTGTGTTCGGAATGGGGGTGAAACGCTATGGGCGACAGGCGGTGGGCCTCGTCTCGAGGTCGTATGTAAAAGTCAACCTTTTTGCAAAAATTTAATAATTAAATAATAAAAAAAAAATAATTTCCCTCCCCCCCTTTATCTTCGTTCTGCCCCCCCCCCCCCCCCCGTAGCTCATTCCCGATTCAGTTGAACAGAGAAAAAAAAACCTAACTTAGAAATCGACCGCCTCCACCAACCTCCCACCGCCGACCGCTCCGACCGACCGCCCTAGCTCCGATCAGGCGAGCGACCTCCCCTACCTCGCGCCCTCCCTCCGATCGAAGACCCCTCACCTCGAACCCTGCCGACGCGACACCACCGAACACCACGCCGACGCTCCCTCTTCTTCCCTCCACTTCGCAAGCCAACGGTGAGCTTTTAGTTATTTTATTTTTATTTTTATTTTCGTTTTATAAAAACTGATTTATAAAATGTTTTAAAAACTAATTTCTGAAATGTTTAAAAGTATTTAAAACTGAATGTTTAAAAGGTTTAAAACTGAAAATAAAAAAAAGGTTTAAAACTGAAAATTAAATTAGGTTTAAAACTGAAAATTAAATTAGGTTTAAAACTGAATTGATTTTTAAAAGGATTAAAACCAGTTTTTTTAAAAGGTTTAAAAACTGAAAGTTAAAAACTGATTTTATAAAAAGCATAAAACTGGAATTTTTTTTAAGTATAAAACTGGAATTTTTTTTAAAAGTATTCAAACTGAAATTTTTAAAAAGTATTCAAAACTGAATTTTAAAAAGTATAAAAACTGATTTTGTTTTTAAAATAAAAACTGATTTTGTTTTTAAAGAAAAAAATAATAATAACTGATTTTTAGAAAAGATAAAAACTGATTTTAAAAGCAAAGAAAATCAGATTTTTTTTATATATTGAAAGTCGAAGTAAAAATCACATTTTTATATATTGAATAACATAGTAAAAATTCGATTTTTACATGTGTAGAGAATACGGGCGAAAGCGACAAAAGGCGAAGATTTCTATAAAGGAAGTGTCGTGCAGTTGGATAGCTATTGGTGAGATTTCTGATTTAAAATTTATATATATATATGTGTGAAGTAAAAGTGAATTGCTATATATAAATATAAATATAAATATATATATATATATATACGCCCCTCGTCCACAAACCATGGACGATATTTATTGGTTGAAATTGTTGTGAAAATTTGATTGATAGCGAATGATTGTTTGGGATTGTTTGTGATTGATATTGGTTGATGGTGGTTGAAAAATACCCATTTGTGGTTGTGAAATATTTGGTTGAAACCACATAGGATTAGTTTGTGGAAATGAAATAAATATATACATGCCGCCTGCGTGCGAACTAGATGCATGAACCCCATTGTCAAAAACCGCGAGGTTTTAAGGTAGAGCGAGGAGCCGTACTAGGGACGGTGCCGGTGTAACTACCCTGCCGTTATGCTGCCGAAATTTTGAATAATATTTTTGTGTTTGAATCATTTTCATATGCTTAAACTATATTTATTCATTGTATTGAAAACATTCATGTGTTGAATTGATATTCATTCGTTGTTTAGAAATTCATGTGTTGAATGGTATTCATATTTTGAAATAAATTGTTCGATAACAAAAATCACATTTTTATCTATATATAAAAACTATTGAAAACATTCATGTGTTGAATTGATATTCATTCGTTGTTTAGAAATTCATGTGTTGAATGGTATTCATATTTTGAAATAAATTGTTCGATAACAAAAATCACATTTTTATCTATATATAGAAACCATAGAAAACATTCATGTGTTGAATTGATATTCATTCGTTGTTTAGAAATTCATGTGTTGAATGGTATTCATAATTTGAAATAAATTGTTTTATGATAAAAATCCTATTTTGTCACCTATATGAACTATATAGAAAAATAGTGTTTTGCAATGAATCGTTTTACAATAAAAATCACATTTTTATTGTATGCATAAATCGTTGAAACGTGAGGTGTTAAAAATAGCCACTTGTTCAAAATAAACATATATGAGTTGAAATATTCATTAATTAGCTAATGAAATGATTTGCACCTATTTATGTAACATTAGAATGAATGGTGTTTTTAAACCAAATTGAAATCAAATATGAAGTTGAATAGAAAATGAAAAATGATATGGACTGTATATATATGTACATGCATATTCATTGAACAGGTTATAGCAAAGGGGCTAGAGAAGAGGAATAAAATTTGTGCCCGACAAATAGGTACACATTTACTGATTTGTTTGGGTGATGATTTTGAGCCTGTTGGCTAGCCGCTTGGCTTTTTCTTTTTCTTTTTGAGATTAGAAGGACCGGGACGCTATTTGCGATTTCCCGACGCTCCCGGTGCAGGGGAGGTTATGGCGAAATTTTTCCAAAATTTAAGGTGTTAGAAAATTTTTTGAAGTGAAAACGATATTGAAATTGTTGAATGAACTATATTTATATAAATATATAAATATAAATAAAATTAAAACGAAACGAAGCCGTGCAGTTCGTATTTTGAAACCGTGATTTCAAACGACTAGTACGGGAAATCCGACCATTGGATTTTCCCGAAATCTCAACCGTCGGGTTCGCCTTGGAATAATCTATCCAACGGCACCAACCTTGTAAAAATCCAACGGTTGGATTGTCTGGAATGTTTAATTCAAATCTGAAGAAAAACAGCGCCAGAAGCGATTATATTTATATATATATATAAATATAATTATATATTTAATCGAATAACGACGCTGCAGTTCGTATTTTGAAATCGAAAATTCAAACGATTGTACCGGGAGATCCGACCGTCGGATTTTCCCAAAACTGGAACCGTTGGATTCGTTTTGAAAAGACCTTTCTAATGATGTAAATTTTGTGAAGATCCAACGGTTAGATTTTCAGATATGTGTAAATCAAATCTGAAGAAAAACAGCGCCACGGCCGCCTTATGGCCCGAAGCGTCGTTTTGAATAAAATGGCTATTTTAAAATAAATAAAAATAGCGATAAATAGTTATAAAATATCGTAAGCAATATGGAATGGAAATAAACTGAATTTGCTTGATTTATGTGATGTTTGATGGTTGAATGTGTTTGGTGTGAAAACTATATTAAAGAACACAATTGGTGTTGTCGAATAATTTAACCATTGAAATAAATCGATTTGAAATTCTAAATATACGTGAATTATTTGAAAAGGCCGAGTTAATTCTCATTTCGAATAATCGACCGACGATTGAAATTCGAAGATGAAGACGATGGTCGAAGACCGGAGATCTTCACCTCGTTTGGATGGTAACCGAGGTCCTGATTGGGAGGCATCCCGAAATATGGATAATGAGTGGTGATCGTTCAGACGTACGTGTTGATCGAAGGGTTTGCGAGGTATTTAGTGCCTCCGGTTTCGTTCAGACCCAGAACGGACTTGTAAATGGACTGTGTGTCCGACATTGGAATTTGTTCTGTGTGATTGATAGCCATCAGTTGCACGGTATGAATTGCCTGTGTGGCATGCTAAGATGCAGTGATCAGGGCTTATGTTGAAAAGCAAAGTCTTGTGGTGATGATCAAAGCATCGTCTGTGTGGCGTAGCTTTGTGTATAACGTAAATTCGCGAGCCTCACACCCCGGTATGAACCTAAAACGGGAGAAGGACCTCAGGGAGGGCATGCGTTTCCTTCTAGCTAGGGTGGTGTTAGTGACCTACCAGCCCTGACATTTATATACTTTTCACCTATGTGGTTGTTGCTGTTGCGAGGCGCCTCGGTTTGATCGGACGATCCGGGTCCGATGGAGTCATTCGTTGGCTCGTTTACGCCCCAAAGGGCGGGGAAACGTATGGTTCAGGCATTTTAATCCACATCGGTGGACCGGCCCTGTCGCTCCAAAGGCTTGACTGAGTACTTGCCTGAGACATGGGCTAGATTGTCTCGAATTCGGTAAGGACTATCTTTTTCCTTGGTTCATGACGGAAATCCAATTTCCAAATACGACATCGTGCGGTTTTGATTGTATACCTATATATGGCGACATAGTGGTATGGGGCATTAATGCCGTCTATGATTGATAGTTATGATTTGAAATTGATTTCAAAACATATAAACACTAGCAATAATATCAAATGCCTTTGTTTTATTCGTATCAAGCATATTTTGGCCGTTATAAGGTAAAAACTCTATCCTCCGGTTTGCGTTGCATTGTGTGATGGGAACTGAGTCTTATAACGGCCTCATTTTTATAAAAAGCATAGCGATGTTTAAAAGAAAGATTTGTTTTAAAAGCACTGGCAATCCAATGGAGTAAACCCGTTCCACGAAAGTGGCGTGGTCCTGTGATTAGCCAATTATATATGTGTTGAGTGGATTTCTCATACCAGTCCCATGACTGACTCGTAGTTTGTTTCACTCTCAAACTCGGGTGCCCCTTTTTCTACACGGGCAGCCTTGTATTCAGGTTTAGCTGGTTCTTTTTATGGATAGCTGGAGCTGAAGATGGATTCTATCATTTATTTCTTTTTATGCTGTTCAGCTCCTATTGTACATATTTTGTTTATTTCCGCTGTAGACATTTATGTATAGCTGAACTGTATTTGTACTAAGTAAGATCCTGTATACTGTGTAACTTTGATGATTACTTTTATCCAGTATATTTTGCTGTTCATTCTGGTGTATTTATTTAATTCTGTTCTGCTATTATCTGTTTCTGTGTTATATTCCAAAGATAACCTTGTTTCCGTGAGAACGGGAAATCGGGTCGTCTCAGAAGGCATGTCCAGAACTCTTTGCCTGGTAAGATTTACTTTGTAATTTAGTTTTCCGCATGCTAGGGTAGACTTGTCTTGCTTGGTTGCATGTTTGATTGTTGTTTTATGATTGATAGGCATGCGGGACCTTTGTGTGTGTTTTGATTAGGGAATTTCGGGGGCGAAATTTCTTAAGGGGGGAGAGTGTAATGACCCGTATTCTACGCATCGGGGGATCGTAGAATATTTATTTCTCTCCCATGTGAAGTCGTATGGTCATGTAACTTTGGGAAACATCTATTGGAGTCATTTCCCATGTTCATGATTTTTGTCGATTTTTAAATGACCATTTTGCCCCTTGTTGGTACTGTTTTGGCCATAACTTTTGATTGGAAAGGAATTTTGACCTGAAACCACTTTCATTGGATTCGTTTGATGGTTTACCTTTCCGTAGAGTGGTCATAATAGCGAAACGGACTTACCGTTTGGGAGACATGGCTGAAATAAGGTTTGGAAGGTGAAAAACTGCTTAACCGGGCCAAATTGGGTGATTAGTGAGTAGGCCCATAACCCATTTCGGGATTAGGGTTATGGAGAGGTTGAAATGTGATAGAGGATCATTCCATTTCAGTTTTCTAGCCTCCACTTATCACCAAGGAACCCTAAAAATGGCCTTCAATCTCTAAATCACCTCCAAATCACCTTTTGGTCAAGGATTTGGCTTAGCAACCCCTAATCAAGGAAGATCTACACCAAACCAACATTGGAGCTGCTGTTTAGCATAGAGATTCACATCAAATCAGAGCTTTATTTCAGATCTTAGTTTATTTGTGGCTAAGGTGAGTGATTTGCATAGTTTTGCACTAATTATGGCTAATTAGGGGTGATTAGTGTTAATTAGCGAATTTAAACATGATAAAATTCTGGAAAAATGTTTAGAAAATTCGGAATGATGTTTTAGACCTCTGATATGAATTTGGGTTAATTTGGTTAAGTTTTGCTAATCCTATCATTAGTTTCACCTAAATATGCTTAAGGGGAAATATGGGGTTTTGGCTATGTTTGATCCATTTTGACATGTTATATTGCTGTTTTGGTGTTTATGGTCGATTTTATATGTTGCTATGACTGTTTGGAATGTTATGTGATTGTTTAGAAAAGTTAGATTGGTCGAAAACGTCGTCGTATGGCGTAAATAGCTCGCTGGAAAAGTTGCAGGGATTTGGACCGGATCGGATCGCATCCCCACACCACGACCCCTAGGATCGGATCGCATCCCCACACCACGACCCCTAGGATCGGATCGCACCCCCACACTCGGACCGTGGGGTATGACCACGATCCCCACACTCGGACCGTGGGGTATGACCACGATCCCCACACTCGGACCGTGGGGAAGCACCACGATCCCCACACCTGAAGCGTGAGGAATGACCACGATCCGCACACCGCGCGTGAGGGAAGATGACGAACCGTGCACATCTGAACTGAAGTATGGACATGAATGGAAGCATGGAGCTAGAGACCGAATGATGACCGATCCGAAGACGAATAAAAACCCGAGATGCAAAGGTAGTCCAATATGGGAAGTTAGAGCTCAGGATCCAGTTGGGAACCAATGAGTTCACTTCATGGTTGGACTTTGCTGCGGGACGTGTGCTAAGGAGTTGTCGACGTTCATAACTTCGATTCACCACTAAAAATGAATGATAGCTACTTATCAGTGCAGTAGGGTCATTATGACCTGAGGGGCAAGGTGATGGTAGCAAGACTACGTTATCAGTGCAGTAGGGTCATTATGACCCGAGGGGCAAGGTGATGCGTAGTAAGACTATGAGCCAGTGCAGTGGGGTTCTTGTGACTCCATGGGGCAGAGTGGACATAGTAAGGATTAGTAAGGCTATGAGCCAGTGCAGTGGGGTTCTTGTGACTCCATGGGGCAAAGTGGACATAGCGGAGGGTTTGTGGCTATGTTATCAGTGCAGTGAAGCCATTTATGGCTTCATGGGGCAAAGTGATCGTAGCAAGGTGTGTTGGGTGATCGAAGTGGTGAATATCGTATGCTTTACGCCTGAGTGAGAGATGTGAGGATGGATGCTATGTTTGATTGTTTGCCATCACTATGACATGCACACCTCCCCCACCTCCGTATCTTTACACTGTTTGATATGATACCTTAGAGTGTTGTACAGTATGTAGTGCTAACTCTTTGGTTGCAGGTTCAGGTATGTTTTAGTCTACCTGTTATTGTTCACTTTAGATGCTTATCGCTCATACCAGGCTTTATGTCTGACCCAGAGTTTTATGTCTCCTCTTATTACTCTGGGTGCTCACACGAGCAGACTAGAGACAGGTTAGCTGGTGATGCGCGAGTAGCTGATTCGGAGGCGGGCAGGAGGCTTCCACGTATGATATATATATATATATATATACACATTCTCCCTGTGTCGTTGGTGGTCGCTACTTGGGCATTAGTAGTGTACCTCCTTTATCTTACTTTTGCTTTGAGACAGTTTGAAAGCCGTAATAAGCTGCATTTTGGATTTCCGCTGCTATGATGTTTAGTTCTGATTTTCAGCTTATGCACTGTCTCACCTGTTTTATGTCAAGTATGTTACTATTATATTTTATTCTATGCGTTGTGAGACATTCTACAGGTTCTTGTATGTTCATTTCCTTCTTCCTTTTCCTTTCTGACGACCCGTCCCGTGCTAATTGGACATGTGTACAGCGCACTCTTGGAGTAAATGTCGGTTGGTGCGGGGCGGGCCGTCACACTTGGTATCAGAGCTCTAGGTTGCGTAGTTAACCTAGGGAAAGAGACTAGGGAGAGATAGTACGTATACGAGAGCGCGTATTTGTGATTACTTTGGTTTTCAAAAGCTATGTATATATATACTATTAGTAGTATAAGAACGAAGTCGCACTGCACTAGCACCACTATGGGGTCGTTAATCATTTCCCTTTTTTAGATTGACGATGAGCCGAGACACGAGGGGTGCTGGTAGAGGAACCAACCAAGGGAATGCCGCTAACATGAGGGCGATGTTTACTAACCTCATGAGAGATATGCTTAGAGAAGTGCAAGGGGCAGTTCCCAATCCCGGAGTTGGTGTTGGCCCAGTAGTGCAGGCGCCTAGGGTCGATTTCGCCAAGTTGTGCAAAGATTACACTAATCTTGGTGGGAAGCCGTTCCACGGGACGGAGTCGGCCACAGATGTTCAAGACTGGATGGATAGCTGTGACCGTATCTTTGATGACTTGGGTCTTGAGGATGTGATGAAGAGAAGGCTAGCGTCTCGTCAGCTGCAAGGGCGAGCGATGAATTGGTGGAATGCCATTAGAACAGCTACTCCAGAAGATCAGGTTACTTGGGATCAGTTCAAGGCTCGCTTTAGCGAGAAGTTCATTCCAGCTGCCCAGAAGTCAGTGTTGTTCAAGAGGTTCTTGGAACTCAAGCAGAACGGAAGGGCAGTTTCTGATTATATTGCTGAGTTCGACACTTTGTCGAAGTATGGACTATCTCTTATTGATACTCCTGAGAAGAAGAACGAGAAGTTCATTACTGGTTTGGATGGATACTTGGGGGAAAGGCTTATCAACTACATCGATGAGACTTTTGAATCGATCGTGGGGAAAGCTTTGAGATCAGAGAGTCTTTACCCTAAGTCAAAGACTGAGGCTGCATCTGCAGAAGGGCAAAAGCTGCAAGCAGGCGGTGGAGGCAAGAATAACTCTAAGAATGAGAGGAAGCAGGACCAATCTAAAGGTGGCCAGAAAAAGAACAAGAAGGAGGTTGAGTGCTTCAGCTGTGGTAAGAAGGGCCATTATGCTAAAAAATGTCGGGCCAAGCCAGCGGAAAGGAAGTGCTACAACTGTGATCAAGTGGGACATCATAAGGATAAGTGTCCGCAACCTCTTAAGGAGAAGCAGATTGTGAAAGCATATGTTATTGATGTTGTTCCTTCTTCGTCGAATGCCCCAACTGCGGCGGAGAAAGGAAAGAATGTTGTTATTCAAGGTATGCTTTCTATTTATGAAGTACCAGTTCGAGTTTTGTTTGATACTGGGGCTTCCCGTTCCTTCATATCTAGTGACCTGGTAGATAGGTTGGGACTAGAACCTGAGATAGTCGATAGACCATTGGTTGTGACGAACCCGATTGGTGGTTCGACTAGCCTTAGTATGATTTGCAGGAATTTGGTCTTATCGAGTCATGGATGTATGTTTGTATGTGATTGCTTTGTTTTGGGCTTTACTGGGTATGGCATTATATTGGGAGTCGATTGGCTCCAAAGATACGGGGTGGTGGTAGACTGTGAGGGCTTTTTGGTGACAGTGAGGGCGGATGATGGGCGGAGGGTAGTGTTTGGTAGTCTACCTAGTGATGGGGTTATATGGCTAGTTTTGTAAATTCCCTCGACATCCTGCAGGATGAGTTGTCAGATGTGCCCGTGGTTGGCCAGTATCCGGAAGTCTTTGAGGAGGTGACCGGGCTTCCACCACACCGAGAGATTGAGTTCCGTATTGATTTAGTGAAAGATGCCAGACCTATAGTGATGCCACTTCGTCGTATGGCACCAAGGGAGCAGCGAGAGCTCGGGGTGCAAGTCAGCAATCTTTTGAAGAAGGGATTTATTAGAAGGAGTGTCTCCGAGTGGGGAGCACCAGTTGTGTTTGCCACTAAGGCAGATGGTTCCCTTCGTTTGTGTGTGGACTATCGCGAGTTGAATAAGGTGACGAGGAAGAATAAGTACCCTCTACCACGGATAGATGATTTGTTTGATCAGCTGGAAGGAGCTAGAGTGTTCTCCCAGTTGGACCTCACGACTGGATTTCATCAGCTACGAGTAGCGGATGAGAGTGTTCCGAAAACGGCATTTAGGACGTCGTCTGGATTTTATGAGTGGTTGGTCATGCCATTTGGGTTGACCAATGCACCAGCCTATTTTGTGGATCTTATGAATCGAGTATTCAGAGATCAGTTGAATAAGTTTGTTCTTGTGTTCGTGGATGATATCCTTGTTTACTCAAGGACAGAGGAGGAACACAAGGGACACTTGAGGATAGTGATGGAGGTGTTGAGGAAACACCAATTGAAAGCGAAATTCTCTAAGTGTCATTTTTGGAGAAGGGAAGTGAGATTCTTGGGTCATGTTGTTTCCGAAAGTGGTATTGCCGTGGACCCTGCGAAGGTGGCTACGGTACAGGATTGGCCTACACCCAAGAATGCAACAGATATGAGAAGTTTCTTGGGGTTAGCTGGGTATTATCGTAAGTTTATCCAGGACTTCTCCAAGATAGCAACACTGTTGACTCAGTTGACTAAGAAGAATCGGTCCTTCGTCTGGGATGGAGTGTGTGAGGATGCCTTCAAGAGTCTAAAGGAAAGGTTGACGCGTGCGCCAGTGTTAGTCATTCCTAAGGGAAATGAAGAGATGACGGTATACGCGGATGCTTGTGGTACCGGACTAGGTGCGGTGTTGATGCAAGGAGGAAGGGTTGTAGCTTATGCTAGTCGACAGCTAAAGCCGCATGAGAAGAAGTATCCTACCCATGATTTGGAATTAGCAGCGATCGTTTTTGCGTTGAAGATGTGGAGACACTATCTTTTGGGAGAAAGATTTGAGTTGTTTACCGATCATAAATCGTTAAAGTATCTCTTCTCTCAGAAAGATTTGAATCTCCGTCAACAAAGGTGGTTAGAGTTCTTGGCCTCATATGATTTTGATATCGCATATACACCTGGGAAGGGTAATGCGGTAGCCGATGCCTTGAGTAGGAGACATGCCAGCTTAGGGGCAATGTTTCTTGAATGGAAGCAACTGGAGTATATCGCGGGGTTTGATTTCAGACCAAAGTGCGAATTGGATCCAGTTATGCTAGCTAGTTTGACGACCAGACCCACTTTGATAGAGCGGATTGGTTCTAGTCAGAGGGACGATCCTAACCTATTGGAAATCATCTCCAAGTTAAAGATGGGTATCGATGAGGAGATGAATGTGTATGGGCTGGATCGAGATGGATGGCTTCGGAAGAATGGAAGACTAGTTGTGCCCAACGTGAATGGTTTGAGAGATGAAGTGCTTAGAGAATGTCATCACTCAAAACTAACCATACATCCCGGTGGTAATAAAATGTATCGAGACATGAGACAGACCTACTACTGGGAAGGGATGAAAAGAGACGTTGGGAAGTTTATATCCAAATGCATGAATTGCCAGCTAGTTAAAGCCGAACAAAGGAAGCCTAGTGGATTATTGCAACCATTAGAAATTCCCGAATGGAAATGGGAGCAAGTCTCGATGGATTTCATCGATGGTTTACCAAGGACTAGATCGGGATATGATAGCATTTGGGTAATTGTGGATCGATTGACTAAAAGTGCAAGATTTATACCAGTCAAATCGACCAGAATGGCATCCAAGTTGGCAGAATTGTATATGAAGTGGGTAGTGAGATTTCATGGAGTACCCAAAAGCATTGTGAGTGACCGAGACCCGTTGTTCACTAGTGGGTTTTGGAAGAGCTTACAAGAGGCTCTAGGGTCAAGATTACATCTCAGTACCGCATATCATCCTCAGACCGACGGTCAGACGGAGAGGGTGAATCGTATATTGGAAGATCTCTTGAGAGCTTGTATATTGGATTTTGGTGGATCATGGGATGACCATTTGCATCTAGTAGAGTTTGCATATAATAATAGCTATCAATCCAATATCGGTATGGCTCCATATGAAGCTTTGTACGGAAGACCGTGCAACTCACCATCATGTTGGATAGAGACTGGCGAGAAGTTTATGCTTGGACCAGATGTGGTGAGAGAAACTTCCGGTAAGATTAAGATCATTCAACAACGAATGAAAGCTGCCCAAGATAGGCAGAAGAGTTATGCTGATAAGAGGAGAAGAGACTTAAATTTCTCCGTTGGTGACTTGGTGTTTGTCAAGATCTCCCCGTTAAAGAGCGTGATTCGATTTGGCAGGAGAGGCAAGTTGGCACCAAGATTTGTTGGCCCATTCCCTGTTCTTGAACTAGTCGGGAATTTGGCGTATAGAGTTGGCTTACCAGAGAAGATGGCGGGAGTTCACGATGTATTTCATGTTTCCCAACTAAGGAAGTTCGTTCACGACTCAGATGTGACTATTTCACCGGATCAGTTAGAGGACTTCGAAGTAGAACCCGAGGCGGTTGGGAACCGCAAGCCGATTCGTATTGTGGGGCACGATACGAAGCAACTTCGAAGGAAGGCGGTGAAGCTAGTCAAGGTTCAGTGGGGCGAGGACGAGAATGATTGTACTTGGGAGACAGAGGAGAGCATTAGGAAGGCATGTCCAGAACTCTTTGCCTGGTAAGATTTACTTTGTAATTTAGTTTTCCGCATGCTAGGGTAGACTTGTCTTGCTTGGTTGCATGTTTGATTGTTGTTTTATGATTGATAGGCATGCGGGACCTTTGTGTGTGTTTTGATTAGGGAATTTCGGGGGCGAAATTTCTTAAGGGGGGAGAGTGTAATGACCCGTATTCTACGCATTGGGGGATCGCAGAATATTTATTTCTCTCCCATGTGAAGTCGTATGGTCATGTAACTTTGGGAAACATCTATTGGAGTCATTTCCCATGTTCATGATTTTTGTCGATTTTTAAATGACCATTTTGCCCCTTGTTGGTACTGTTTTGGCCATAACTTTTGATTGGAAAGGAATTTTGACCTGAAACCACTTTCATTGGATTCGTTTGATGGTTTACCTTTCCGTAGAGTGGTCATAATAGCGAAACGGACTTACCGTTTGGGAGACCTGGCTGAAATAAGGTTTGGAAGGTGAAAAACTGCTTAACCGGGCCAAATTGGGTGATTAGTGAGTAGGCCCATAACCCATTTCGGGATTAGGGTTATGGGGAGGTTGAAATGTGATAGAGGATCATTCCATTTCAGTTTTCTAGCCTCCACTTATCACCAAGGAACCCTAAAAATGGCCTTCAATCTCTAAATCACCTCCAAATCACCTTTTGGTCAAGGATTTGGCTTAGCAACCCCTAATCAAGGAAGATCCACACCAAACCAACATTGGAGCTGCTGTTTAGCATAGAGATTCACATCAAATCAGAGCTTTATTTCAGATCTTAGTTTATTTGTGGCTAAGGTGAGTGATTTGCATAGTTTTGCACTAATTATGGCTAATTAGGGGTGATTAGTGTTAATTAGCGAATTTAAACATGATAAAATTCTGGAAAAATGTTTAGAAAATTCGGAATGATGTTTTAGACCTCTGATATGAATTTGGGTTAATTTGGTTAAGTTTTGCTAATCCTATCATTAGTTTCACCTAAATATGCTTAAGGGGAAATATGGGGTTTTGGCTATGTTTGATCCATTTTGACATGTTATATTGCTGTTTTGGTGTTTATGGTCGATTTTATATGTTGCTATGACTGTTTGGAATGTTATGTGATTGTTTAGAAAAGTTAGATTGGTCGAAAACGTCGTCGTATGGCGTAAATAGCTCGCTGGAAAAGTTGCAGGGATTTGGACCGGATCGGATCGCATCCCCACACCACGACCCCTAGGATCGGATCGCATCCCCACACCACGACCCCTAGGATCGGATCGCACCCCCACACTCGGACCGTGGGGTATGACCACGATCCCCACACTCGGACCGTGGGGTATGACCACGATCCCCACACTCGGACCGTGGGGAAGCACCACGATCCCCACACCTGAAGCGTGAGGAATGACCACGATCCGCACACCGCGCGTGAGGGAAGATGACGAACCGTGCACATCTGAACTGAAGTATGGACATGAATGGAAGCATGGAGCTAGAGACCGAATGATGACCAATCCGAAGACGAATAAAAACCCGAGATGCAAAGGTAGTCCAATATGGGAATTTAGAGCTCAGGATCCAGTTGGGAACCGATGAGTTCACTTCATGGTTGGACTTTGCTGCGGGACGTGTGCTAAGGAGTTGTCGACGTTCATAACTTCGATTCACCACTAAAAATGAATGATAGCTACTTATCAGTGCAGTAGGGTCATTATGACCTGAGGGGCAAGGTGATGTTAGCAAGACTACGTTATCAGTGCAGTAGGGTCATTATGACCCGAGGGGCAAGGTGATGCGTAGTAAGACTATGAGCCAGTGCAGTGGGGTTCTTGTGACTCCATGGGGCAGAGTGGACATAGTAAGGATTAGTAAGGCTATGAGCCAGTGCAGTAGGGTTCTTGTGACTCCATGGGGCAAAGTGGACATAGCGGAGGGTTTGTGGCTATGTTATCAGTGCAGTGAAGCCATTTATGGCTTCATGGGGCAAAGTGATCGTAGCAAGGTGTGTTGGGTGATCGAAGTGGTGAATATCGTATGCTTTACGCCTGAGTGAGAGATGTGAGGATGGATGCTATGTTTGATTGTTTGCCATCACTATGAAATGCACACCTCCCCCACCTCTGTATCTTTACACTGTTTGATATGATACCTTAGAGTGTTGTACAGTATGTAGTGCTAACTCTTTGGTTGCAGGTTCAGGTATGTTTTAGTCTACCTGTTATTGTTCACTTTAGATGCTTATCGCTCATACCAGGCTTTATGTCTGACCCAGAGTTTTATGTCTCCTCTTATTACTCTGGGTGCTCACACGAGCAGACTAGAGACAGGTTAGCTGGTGATGCGCCAGTAGCTGATTCGGAGGCGGGCAGGAGGCTTCCACGTATGATATATATATATATATATACACATTCTCCCTGTGTCGTTGGTGGTCGCTACTTGGGCATTAGTAGTGTACCTCCTTTATCTTACTTTTGCTTTGAGACAGTTTGAAAGTCGTAATAAGCTGCATTTTGGATTTCCGCTGCTATGATGTTTAGTTCTGATTTTCAGCTTATGCACTGTCTCACCTGTTTTATGTCAAGTATGTTACTATTATATTTTATTCTATGCGTCGTGAGACATTCTACAGGTTCTTGTATGTTCATTTCCTTCTTCCTTTTCCTTTCTGACGACCCGTCCCGTGCTAATTGGACATGTGTACAGCGCACTCTTGGAGTAAATGTCGGTTGGTGCGGGGCGGGCCGTCACACTTGGTATCAGAGCTCTAGGTTGCGTAGTTAACCTAGGGAAAGAGACTAGGGAGAGATAATACGTATACGAGAGCGCGTATTTGTGATTACTTTGGTTTTCAAAAGCTATGTATATATATACTATTAGTAGTATAAGAACGAAGTCGCACTGCACTAGCACCACTATGGGGTCGTTAATCGTTTCCCTTTTTTAGATTGACGACGAGCCGAGACACGAGGGGTGCTGGTAGAGGAACCAACCAAGGGAATGCCGCTAACATGAGGGCAATGTTTACTAACCTCATGAGACATATGCTTAGAGAAGTGCAAGGGGCAGTTCCCAATCCCGGAGTTGGTGTTGGCCCAGTAGTGCAGGCGCCTAGGGTCGATTTCGCCAAGTTGTGCAAAGATTACACTAATCTTGGTGGGAAGCCGTTCCACGGGACGGAGTCGGCCACAGATGTTCAAGACTGGATGGATAGCTGTGACCGTATCTTTGATGACTTGGGTCTTGAGGATGTGATGAAGAGAAGGCTAGCGTCTCGTCAGCTGCAAGGGCGAGCGATGAATTGGTGGAATGCCATTAGAACAGCTACTCCAGAAGATCAGGTTACTTGGGATCAGTTCAAGGCTCGCTTTAGCGAGAAGTTCATTCCAGCTGCCCAGAAGTCAGTGTTGTTCAAGAGGTTCTTGGAACTCAAGCAGAACGGAAGGGCAGTTTCTGATTATATTGCTGAGTTCGACACTTTGTCGAAGTATGGACTATCTCTTATTGATACTCCTGAGAAGAAGAACGAGAAGTTCATTACTGGTTTGGATGGATACTTGGGGGAAATGCTTATCAACTACATCGATGAGATTTTTGAATCGATCGTGGGGAAAGCTTTGAGATCAGAGAGTCTTTACCCTAAGTCAAAGACTGAGGCTGCATCTGCAGAAGGGCAAAAGCTGCAAGCAGGCGGTGGAGGCAAGAATAACTCTCAGAATGAGAGGAAGCAGGACCAATCTAAAGGTGGCCAGAAAAAGAACAAGAAGGAGGTTGAGTGCTTCAGCTGTGGTAAGAAGGGCCATTATGCTAAAAAATGTCGGGCCAAGCCAGCGGAAAGGAAGTGCTACAACTGTGATCAAGTGGGACATCATAAGGATAAGTGTCCGCAACCTCTTAAGGAGAAGCAGATTGTGAAAGCATATGTTATTGATGTTGTTCCTTCTTCGTCGAATGCCCCAACTGCGGCGGAGAAAGGAAAGAATGTTGTTATTCAAGGTATGCTTTCTATTTATGAAGTACCAGTTCGAGTTTTGTTTGATACTGGGGCTTCCCGTTCCTTCATATCTAGTGACCTGGTAGATAGGTTGGGACTAGAACCTGAGATAGTCGATAGACCATTGGTTGTGACGAACCCGATTGGTGGTTCGACTAGCCTTAGTATGATTTGCAGGAATTTGGTCTTATCGAGTCATGGATGTATGTTTGTATGTGATTGCTTTGTTTTGGGCTTTACTGGGTATGGCATTATATTGGGAGTCGATTGGCTCCAAAGATACGGGGTGGTGGTAGACTGTGAGGGCTTTTTGGTGACAGTGAGGGCGGATGATGGGCGGAGGGTAGTGTTTGGTAGTCTACCTAGTGATGGGGTTATATGGCTAGTTTTGTAAATTCCCTCGACATCCCGCAGGATGAGTTGTCAGATGTGCCCGTGGTTGGCCAGTATCCGGAAGTCTTTGAGGAGGTGACCGGGCTTCCACCACACCGAGAGATTGAGTTCCGTATTGATTTAGTGAAAGATGCCAGACCTATAGTGATGCCACTTCGTCGTATGGCACCAAGGGAGCAGCGAGAGCTCGGGGTGCAAGTCAGCAATCTTTTGAAGAAGGGATTTATTAGAAGGAGCGTCTCCGAGTGGGGAGCACCAGTTGTGTTTTCCACTAAGGCAGATGGTTCCCTTCGTTTGTGTGTGGACTATCGCGAGTTGAATAAGGTGACGAGGAAGAATAAGTACCCTCTACAGCGGATAGATGATTTGTTTGATCAGCTGGAAGGAGCTAGAGTGTTCTCCCAGTTGGACCTCGCGACTGGATTTCATCAGCTACGAGTAGCGGATGAGAGTGTTCCGAAAACGGCATTTAGGACGTCGTCCGGATTTTATGAGTGGTTGGTCATGCCATTTGGGTTGACCAATGCACCAGCCTATTTTGTGGATCTTATGAATCGAGTATTCAGAGATCAGTTGAATAAGTTTGTTCTTGTGTTCGTGGATGATATCCTTGTTTACTCAAGGACAGAGGAGGAACACAAGGGACACTTGAGGATAGTGATGGAGGTGTTGAGGAAACACCAATTGAAAGCGAAATTCTCTAAGTGTCATTTTTGGAGAAGGGAAGTGAGATTCTTGGGTCATGTTGTTTCCGAAAGTGGTATTGCCGTGGACCCTGCGAAGGTGGCTACGGTACAGGATTGGCCTACACCCAAGAATGTACCAGATGTGAGAAGTTTCTTGGGGTTAGCTGGGTATTATCGTAAGTTTATCCAGGACTTCTCCAAGATAGCAACACCGTTGACTCAGTCGACTAAGAAGAATCGGTCCTTCGTCTGGGATGGAGTGTATGAGGATGCCTTCAAGAGTCTAAAGGAAAAGTTGACGCGTGCGCCAGTGTTAGTCATTCCTAAGGGAAATGAAGAGATGACGGTATACGCGGATGCTTGTGGTACCGGACTAGGTGTGGTGTTGATGCAAGGAGGAAGGGTTGTAGCTTATGCTAGTCGACAGCTAAAGCCGCATGAGAAGAAGTATCCTACCCATGATTTGGAATTAGCAGCGATCGTGTTTGCGCTGAAGATGTGGAGACACTATCTTTTGGGAGAAAGATTTGAGTTGTTTACCGATCATAAATCGTTAAAGTATCTCTTCTCTCAGAAAGATTTGAATCTCCGTCAACAAAGGTGGTTAGAGTTCTTGGCCTCGTATGATTTTGATATCGCATATACACCTGGGAAGGGTAATGCGGTAGCCGATGCCTTGAGTAGGAGACATGCCAGCTTAGGGGCAATGTTTCTTGAATGGAAGCAACTGGAGTATATCGCGGGGTTTGATTTCAGACCAAAGTGCGAATTGGATCCAGTTATGCTAGCTAGTTTGACGATCAGACCCACTTTGATAGAGCGGATTGGTTCTAGTCAGAGGGACGATCCTAACCTATTGGAAATCATCTCCAAGTTAGAGATGGGTATCGATGAGGAGATGAATGTGTATGGGCTGGATCGAGATGGATGGCTTCGGAAGAATGGAAGACTAGTTGTGCCCAACGTGAATGGTTTGAGAGATGAAGTGCTTAGAGAATGTCATCACTCAAAACTAACCATACATCCCGGTGGTAATAAAATGTATCGAGACATGAGACAGACCTACTACTGGGAAGGGATGAAAAGAGACGTTGGGAAGTTTATATCCAAATGCATGAATTGCCAGCTAGTTAAAGCCGAACAAAGGAAGCCTAGTGGATTATTGCAACCATTAGAAATTCCCGAATGGAAATGGGAGCAAGTCTCGATGGATTTCATCGATGGTTTACCAAGGACTAGATCGGGATATGATAGCATTTGGGTAATTGTGGATCGATTGACTAAAAGTGCAAGATTTATACCAGTCAAATCGACCAGAACGGCATCCAAGTTGGCAGAATTGTATATGAAGTGGGTAGTGAGATTTCATGGAGTACCCAAAAGCATTGTGAGTGACCGAGACCCGTTGTTCACTAGTGGGTTTTGGAAGAGCTTACAAGAGGTTCTAGGGTCAAGATTACATCTCAGTACCGCATATCATCCTCAGACCGACGGTCAGACGGAGAGGGTGAATCGTATATTGGAAGATCTCTTGAGAGCTTGTATATTGGATTTTGGTGGATCATGGGATGACCATTTGCATCTAGTAGAGTTTGCATATAATAATAGCTATCAATCCAGTATCGGTATGGCTCCATATGAAGCTTTGTACGGAAGACCGTGCAACTCACCATCATGTTGGATAGAGACTGGCGAGAAGTTTGTGCTTGGACCAGATGTGGTGAGAGAAACTTCCGGTAAGATTAAGATCATTCAACAACGAATGAAAGCTGCCCAAGATAGGCAGAAGAGTTATGCTGATAAGAGGAGAAGAGACTTAAATTTCTCCGTTGGTGACTTGGTGTTTGTCAAGATCTCCCCGTTAAAGAGCGTGATTCGATTTGGCAGGAGAGGCAAGTTGGCACCAAGATTTGTTGGCCCATTCCCTGTTCTTGAACTAGTCGGGAATTTGGCGTATAGAGTTGGCTTACCAGAGAAGATGGCGGGAGTTCACGATGTATTTCATGTTTCCCAACTAAGGAAGTTCGTTCACGACTCAGATGTGACTATTTCACCGGATCAGTTAGAGGACTTCGAAGTAGAACCCGAGGCGGTTGGGAACCGCAAGCCGATTCGTATTGTGGGGCACGATACGAAGCAACTTCGAAGGAAGGCGGTGAAGCTAGTCAAGGTTCAGTGGGTCGAGGACGAGAATGATTGTACTTGGGAGACAGAGGAGAGCATTAGGAAGGCATGTCCAGAACTCTTTGCCTGGTAAGATTTACTTTGTAATTTAGTTTTCCGCATGCTAGGGTAGACTTGTCTTGCTTGGTTGCATGTTTGATTGTTGTTTTATGATTGATAGGCATGCGGGACCTTTGTGTGTGTTTTGATTAGGGAATTTCGGGGGCGAAATTTCTTAAGGGGGGAGAGTGTAATGACCCGTATTCTACGCATCGGGGGATCGTAGAATATTTATTTCTCTCCCATGTGAAGTCGTATGGTCATGTAACTTTGGGAAACATCTATTGGAGTCATTTCCCATGTTCATGATTTTTGTCGATTTTTAAATGACCATTTTGCCCCTTGTTGGTACTGTTTTGGCCATAACTTTTGATTGGAAAGGAATTTTGACCTGAAACCACTTTCATTGGATTCGTTTGATGGTTTACCTTTCCGTAGAGTGGTCATATTAGCGAAACGGACTTACCGTTTGGGAGACATGGCTGAAATAAGGTTTGGAAGGTGAAAAACTGCTTAACCGGGCCAAATTGGGTGATTAGTGAGTAGGCCCATAACCCATTTCGGGATTAGGGTTATGGGGAGGTTGAAATGTGATAGAGGATCATTCCATTTCAGTTTTCTAGCCTCCACTTATCACCAAGGAACCCTAAAAATGGCCTTCAATCTCTAAATCACCTCCAAATCACCTTTTGGTCAAGGATTTGGCTTAGCAACCCCTAATCAAGGAAGATCTACACCAAACCAACATTGGAGCTGCTGTTTAGCATAGAGATTCACATCAAATCAGAGCTTTATTTCAGATCTTAGTTTATTTGTGGCTAAGGTGAGTGATTTGCATAGTTTTGCACTAATTATGGCTAATTAGGGGTGATTAGTGTTAATTAGCGAATTTAAACATGATAAAATTCTGGAAAAATGTTTAGAAAAATCGGAATGATGTTTTAGACCTCTGATATGAATTTGGGTTAATTTGGTTAAGTTTTGCTAATCCTATCATTAGTTTCACCTAAATATGCTTAAGGGGAAATATGGGGTTTTGGCTATGTTTGATCCATTTTGACATGTTATATTGCTGTTTTGGTGTTTATGGTCGATTTTATATGTTGCTATGACTGTTTGGAATGTTATGTGATTGTTTAGAAAAGTTAGATTGGTCGAAAACGTCGTCGTATGGCGTAAATAGCTCGCTGGAAAAGTTGCAGGGATTTGGACCGGATCGGATCGCATCCCCACACCACGACCCCTAAGATCGGATCGCATCCCCACACCACGACCCCTAGGATCGGATCGCACCCCCACACTCGGACCGTGGGGTATGACCACGATCCCCACACTCGGACCGTGGGGAAGCACCACGATCCCCACACCTGAAGCGTGAGGAATGACCACGATCCGCACACCGCGCGTGAGGGAAGATGACGAACCGTGCACATCTGAACTGAAGTATGGACATGAATGGAAGCATGGAGCTAGGGACCGAATGATGACCGATCCGAAGAAGAATAAAAACCCGAGATGCAAAGGTAGTCCAATATGGGAAGTTAGAGCTCAGGATTCAGTTGGGAACTGATGAGTTCACTTCATGGTTGGACTTTGCTGCGGGACGTGTGCTAAGGAGTTGTCGACGTTCATAACTTCGATTCACCACTAAAAATGAATGATAGCTACTTATCAGTGCAGTAGGGTCATTATGACCTGAGGGGCAAGGTGATGGTAGCAAGACTACGTTATCAGTGCAGTAGGGTCATTATGACCCGAGGGGCAAGGTGATGCGTAGTAAGACTATGAGCCAGTGCAGTGGGGTTCTTGTGACTCCATGGGGCAGAGTGGACATAGTAAGGATTAGTAAGGCTATGAGCCAGTGCAGTGGGGTTCTTGTGACTCCATGGGGCAAAGTGGACATAGCGGAGGGTTTGTGGCTATGTTATCAGTGCAGTGAAGCCATTTATGGCTTCATGGGGCAAAGTGATCGTAGCAAGGTGTGTTGGGTGATCGAAGTGGTGAATATCGTATGCTTTACGCCTGAGTGAGAGATGTGAAGATGGATGCTATGTTTGATTGTTTGCCATCACTATGACATGCACACCTCCCCCACCTCCGTATCTTTACACTGTTTGATATGATACCTTAGAGTGTTGTACAGTATGTAGTGCTAACTCTTTGGTTGCAGGTTCAGGTATGTTTTAGTCTACCTGTTATTGTTCACTTTAGATGCTTATCGCTCATACCAGGCTTTATGTCTGACCCAGAGTTTTATGTCTCCTCTTATTACCCTGGGTGCTCACACGAGCAGACTAGAGACAGGTTAGCTGGTGATGCGCGAGTAGCTGATTCGGAGGCGGGCAGGAGGCTTCCACGTATGATATATATATACACATTCTCCCTGTGTCGTTGGTGGTCGCTACTTGGGCATTAGTAGCGTACCTCCTTTATCTTACTTTTGCTTTGAGATAGTTTGAAAGTTGTAATAAGCTGTATTTTGGATTTCCGCTGCTATGATGTTTAGTTCTGATTTTCAGCTTATGCACTGTCTCACCTGTTTTATGTCAAGTATGTTACTATTATATTTTATTCTATGCGTTGTGAGACATTCTACAGGTTCTTGTATGTTCATTTCCTTTTTCCTTTCCGACGACCCGTCCCGTGCTAACTGGACATGTGTACAACGCACTCTTGGAGTAAATGCCGGTTGGTGCGGGGTGGGCCGTCACAGTAAATATACAAATAATATATTTCATATCAATCCAAACCAGATAGAATTTGACAATTATATTTTAATGAGCATTTCAATGTATTTTAAAATGAAACACTTGTTCTACTATGTAGTAAATTAATTTCATATGATGTGTTTTATAATGAAACTTTAATAAAATGTGTCATAAAACCAATCAGATATTTTAAATGCATTATGCCAGCTAAAATTTGATATATTATGCTGAATATTTTAGTATAAATTTAAAAACAAAATCCCATATATTCTCATTTTTTATTATATTCAAGCAACTCAACCCAACCCTACTAAACCCGACCCAACCCATACTTCAACCCAACCCATATCCAACTCATATAGGGTCGGATACGGGTTAAACTACCTTAAACCCATACCTATGCGGGTCGGATGTAGTATTTGGTCTAACCCGACCCAACCCATACTTTGTGCAGCCTTATTCAAGATGACAAGAAAACCTATGATTTGGTGTGATAATCGTAGCATAGTTTCTTTACCAGTCAATCCAGTCCAACTCTCGCGCACAAAACATATTGATGTTGATTTACATTTTGTATGAGAAAAGATTGATTCTGGAAAATTGGTGGTTAATCATATCCCAACGCTATACTAGAGAGAGGATGTGCTCACAAAGGCTTTATGCACGAAGAATTTCATTCTATTAAGGGATGTGCCGAGGATCAGAGATGAATCGAAGAAAGAGGAAGGAGCAGAGAGCCCTAGCTCGAATTGCGGTTGAATATTGGAAATAATGGTTTAGAGGCATCCATCTCCAGATTTATATTACATTACTGGACCGAGTCATAGCGGGCCTTAAGCCTATTTACATTTATGTTTATTATAAATATGAACATCTGCGGCTTTGTAAATAACTCTCTACATTTTTCTTTAGTTTACAAACTTTGTTCAATAAAGTCTTCATTCAATATGAAAGACCGAAATATTAGTGAATAATCAAACTTGACCGAAATATTAATGAATTCTCGCATGGATATTAAATAACTAATTTTCAATGTATTATTCTGTTTTTGTCAACACACTACACACGACGATATTTTGTTTTTTAT
Organism: Allium sativum; assembly: GCA_030737875.1. Taxonomy (NCBI): domain Eukaryota; kingdom Viridiplantae; phylum Streptophyta; class Magnoliopsida; order Asparagales; family Amaryllidaceae; genus Allium; species Allium sativum. The sequence goes on from CM060918.1 coordinate 947,069,565, forward strand.
GTTTGGATACTCGGTTTAAGCTGTACGGGATTTGATTTTAGAACCGACGTGTTTACAATTTTGTACTTAACTTGTATAAATTGTATTTGAATCAGACCAAACGAAATTTGGGTTCAAATTTCCGAACGCATGACAAAATACAAACAAACATACAATAAAAGAAAATATGTCATAGCCATGCGTGACCAAATTGAGTCGTTCCATTTCCTCAGCCATAGGCCCATAGCCAATACACGTTCTTTCTACCGTTCGCGTCTCCATTTTCCGCTTTTGCTTTTCCATATCCTTCTACTTCTTCAAGCTGCGAAACTCCTCTGCCATAGAAAAAAAAAAAAAAAAAAAATTACACTGCTCCACTTCATCGAGCACTACCTTCGATCGTCAGTTTCATGATTTTGATGCAGCATCAGACTACTTGATACAGTGACTCAATCTGTCAATTTCAAATCTTTCTGTAAAATCGAAAATAACCAAGCATGAAACTATTCAAATCCTCCCTATCTTCATACGAGCACAAGTACCAGCTCGCCTTTAATCAATCACAAGCAATGAAAACCCTAAAACGCAAAATCCGCGAAAAATCAGACAGTCCGAATCCAAATTTCATTTCAGTTCTCAAAGATTCATTTCGAATCCACGATTCAGATCCGACTCCTTCAGCTTACCGATTTCTAATCAAGCACCTCTCTCATAATCATTTACACGAACACCTCAATCTCGTCTTAACCCATCTAGAAAAACTTCCATCTTTGGACCTCTCTGAAAAATTCTTCATCACTTTGATCAAATACTACGGAAATCAAGGACTGCTTCAAGAAGCGGTCAACATTTTTTATCGTATTCCGAAATTCCAATGCACGCCTTCGGTTCATTCTTTGAATTCATTGTTAATCATCCTCTGCAAAAGGGAAGAAGGCCTTCTCCTAGTCCAAGACGTGTTGATGAAAGCTTTTGAAATGAGAATTCGATTAGAAATGTCCTCATTTCAAATATTAATCAAAGCTCTTTGTGAAAATGGAAAGGTTGGTTATGCAGTTGAGTTGTTAGATGGAATGCTTGTAGAGCACTACACCCCTGATGCAAGAATTTATTCTTTAGTTCTTAAACACTTGTGCATGAGCTCTAGAGGTTCTGTAGCAGCGAATTTTTTGCAAGCGATGAAGAAAATCGGATTCTTTCCTAGTGTATTAGACTACAATAATGTGATTGACGTTCTTGTTAAAGAAAACAAAGTTGATACTGCTTGCTCCTTCTTGAGTAAGATGAAATATGAAGGAACAAGGCCTGATATATTGAGCTATAACATTGTCCTTAATGGATATCTTATGAACAATGATTTCAAGAATGTTGATGAGTTGTTTGATGAGATTCTTCTTGTTGGACTTGTTCCAAATGTTGTGACGTATAATACATATATAGAAGGGTTGTGTAAGCAAGGCGAGGTTGAAAGGGGTTACAGAATGGTTAGATGTATGGAAAAGGCAGGATGTATGCCTGATGTATCGACTTTAAATGTTGTTATGAATGGATATGTGAATGGTGGAATGGTGGAAAAAGCTAAGGAGGTGGTGGATGAAATGTTAAGGAAAGGGTTTGATTGGAATGAACATACTTATGAGAATTTGATTGGAAGAGGTGAGAATACTGAAGCTTTTAAGCTGTTTATGGAGATGGTCAATAAAGGTATGTTTTTGAACGCTTCTTGTTTTACATCATTGGTTTGCAATTTGATTGATCAGAAATGTGAGTCTGAAGCATTCCAAGTGGTGGATGGAATGATTAGCCACTCCATTCATCCTGATCATATGTTGTGGGAATCTTTAGTTGGTAAATATGTGTCGGTTTGTAAAACAACTTCTGCTTACTTGGATATTATCACGACTGATTCATTGTAGTGAAAAAGTTGTTTAATTCAAGGGTTGAATGGATATTGTCATCATGTCATATAAAGTTGTGTTATACAATTATGTACTATTTTTTTTTTCTTCCTCATATTGTTTACAATTTTTATATGATAAATAACCCCACTTTGTAGTTTTACGATTCAGTTTAGCATGAAAGTAACTGATTGTTTAAATTTTTTCTTTGATTTTTGTTGTAGGTTATTTTCAAGAACAATATTAATAAATTTTTTTATAATGATTACTGTACTCACATTTCTATTTGTTCTTACGCGCGCGCGCACACAGAGATACACATACACACACACACACACACATATATATATATATATATATATATATATATATATATATATATGACTAATATATGAACTTGATTTTTTTTTTAAATATATATAGTGCGATAGAATTTATGATTATATCTTTGATTCAGTCTTGAGGGATGGTGTCAAATGGTTATTCAAAGCAAAACATTTGAAAAAGGTAGCAGGAATTTAAAGAGAAGGTTAAGTTAACTACCCGAAGCATGGTTCAAACTTTCGGCCGGCATGCCGGAAATCCGGCTATGCTGTCCCGGTCTTGGCTTTGACTGGACCGGAATATGCAAAGAAAACCGTTCCGGATTTAGGGTTGAAAACAAAAGGCTGTACTGTGGGAGAAACTCGATTAGATCATTCAAGCTTATGCCGAAGACGTAGTCGAAGTTAAATTCGCAGTTGATGTTCACGTTGTATCGAATAATCACTCTATAAAAATTAATGTGATCTCTGTTTTTTTTTTTTTTTTTTTTTTTTTTTTTTTTTTAAATCTTTTCTTGTGGCTTGGAAAACTAGGGCATTGATAGAGAACGCGGGAGAGAAGAAGCTTTCGTACGTTTTAAAGGTCTAAATTGGGAATGGATAAAAAGGTCCGTAAGTGAAGACTGGGTGGTTAAGTAGATGGGCCAGATAACAATTATTTTGTATAGATAAGAAAAGTTAGTTAAGTTTAAAAGGATACACCACATTAAATTGTTTGACCTTAATTTTATTCAATAAATTCAGCTTAATTTGTATAAACTTTGTCCAGGAACTTCAGCTTCCAGCATGAACTAATTATAATATGACATAAAATGAACACAACAATAACAGTCTTTATATGATATTCAGATGAAACAATACCTTTGAGTTTGTTATATATGTGTTTCGTATCTCGTATATAATCTAAAAAACATAATATGAATTTATTTTAGCACTGTATATTTACAAAATGTACCGGAAATCATATTCCGAAATTAGAACGGAGTTTCTGGATTTTCCGGGATGTAATCGAAATTTTTAGATTATTTTACGACCGGAATGGAAACAGAAAACGAAATTTCGAACCTTGATTTGAAGTTCTTCAAAAAAGGTAGCAGATATTTAAAGAGTGGATTATTAGTATCGGCCCATGTTGTTCTACATAAAAAGTAAGTGATTAAATAGTTATTTTCTAAGGGCAATGAAATTTTACAGTTCAACTACAATTTCTTTTGCAATTTTTATACTTGTACTTCAGTTAATAAATAAAATTGTAACATTTGCACTTCAATGAATTTTTACAATTCATTCTTTTGTGACATTGTTGATTTTTAATCAAAATGAACTGTGGCTATTTGAATGTTTACGTTACCTGCTTTATTTGTTTCTTTGGTATTTCAACTTCGTTTTTAATTGGATATTCCATGTTATGATGTGTGTTTTCTATTATATTATTAATAGGTTTTTTGATGAACATAAAGATATAAATGAAGAGGAGAAAGTTTTATTAGATGAAAGGAATATTGAGAATTTTGAAAAGAAAGGTGAAATTGATGTTTGTAAAAAGGTTTTGAAAGAATGAATTTTAAAGTAATGTCAAAAGAGTTAAAAAATGTTGTTTCTTATTGTGAAAGTTATTTGAAAGTAGATTGTTGCTTGATGACGGTCTCTTGATTGGACATGAGACTTGATGACTCACATTGGGTTATATATCAAAATCAAGAAAGAAAAAAAAATTGAAAGTAGATTTACTAAGAATTGAATTAAAAAATTGAAACGTTAGCTTATCTAAAAGTTGAATTAAGATAATGAAACATGAGCTTTGTTGACGAGCAAAATTATCGCACGCCAACACCCAATATGTGTGTGTGAACAATTATCAAAATAAACAGTAAATAATGTAAATGCGGAGAGACAACTTTTATAGTGGTTCTGCACTAACGCCTACGTCCACTTTATAATTCTCATTCATCATTTCTTTGATCGATTACAAGAGACGTTACAATATTTGTGTACAAAGCTATATGTATGATGAACTTGGAATGAGTCGTCCTTCTTCTTCGTTGAAGTGAGTTGACCTGGTCAACCATAGGCAAGGTAGGCTTTAATGTCCAAGAGGTCTAGAGGCGGTGTAACAAGGCTTGCTAGTATTCAAGTGTTGAAGGAAAACATGCATGTCATGTTTTAGGTCTTTATCCCATCTCTCATGGCCATGGTGGAGGTGTTGGAAGCCATTAATGAGTTTTTGGAGCTCTTAAGGTCCAAAATTTTCAAGGGAGAAAGATCCTAATGAAGGTCAAAGCTTGGGGTATTTATAGGAAGGATGTTAGGTAGGAGTGGTGAGCAGCGGGACCCACAAGAGCCATTTTCGCACCCAAACAAGGTCATATGCAGGAAATTCGAACCCTCTGGAGGGGCTAGGGGGTTCGAAATTTCGACCCTCTTCAGGGGTTCGAAATTTCGACCGCTCATCATGGGATTCGAAATTTCGTACCCCCCGAGGGGTACGAAATTTCGAACCCCACCGGGGGTGCGGAATTTGAGGAGGGTAAAGAGGCGATCTTCTTGGTGCTGGAATCTTGTAATGACCCGCATTTGTAAAGGTATTATAATTAATTTATTTAATTATATAAATGGTGATTAAAAGGATTTAATGGTCGTTGAATTAAATAATGGTGAATATTTAATTAAAATAGTAATTAAATAATATATTTAATTCTGAAATAATCAGAATTGGCTGAAATGGCGATATGGTGTCAACTGGATCATCTGTGATATTTAATTCAGTTTAGAATTGAATTAGAATAACGAACATATTATTTGAACATCAGTTTGAACGTATAATTATATTATAATTATAATCGAGCTCGAAATGGCGCTGCAGTTCATAAATTGGCAATTCGAACTTCAACTGAATGTACAGGATTCGTTTTAAGCCGGATTTCTGTGAAACAAGAAACGTTAGGAGCTGGTAGAGTATATCTTTCAAGTGGAAGAGAAAAATCAGGATTTCGTCGTGTAGATTTTTATTTATATCCAAATCAAATTTTAGAAAAGTCGCTGTGGAGTTCCTTTATAATTTATAAAGGAATTATTTATATTTTAAAAAAAGGAATTTAATATAGATCGAATATCGGGTTGACCCAGATTGAAATATCAAGTTATAAATCCCAGTAGAGTTATATGGTGTTCCACTGTGAATATATACGATAACATTTATTTATAAATATTTAATTTAATTATTTTTGAATATATTTATATTTTAAAAAGGGTCTATTCAGAGTAGTAAAAATAGCTGGTTTTGCAAACGATTTCAGAAATCGACGAAACCAATTTTATTGAGGCCAGAATATCGGAATGTAGTAGAATGTCAATTTTCGTGATGATCGGACGAAGCATGTGGTCGTGAGAGCTTGAGATGCTCGGCAGAATATAATTGAATATTATATTAAAAATATCTTAGGAAAATATCTAAAATCCTATCCCTTATAAATATCCCCCCAATTTCATTAAGACGTAATTATCTCTTGCTTCTCAAAATACCGTCGCTGTTACTTCCTCTTTTAAACACAAGTTTTAAAACTCTTCCAAAATCAAACAATTCGTATGAATCCCCTAAAATCATGAAACCAATTTCAGTGGCATCCTTCGATCATTGGCTTCACGTTCGCACCAGTCTTACATCACTCGACGCTTGTTCAGTTCGTTGTATTTAGCAGTAAGAACTAGGGTTGATCATTGTGATCGATTGAGGGATTAAGGATGGATTTCGAGTTCGGATTGGGATCCATGGGGAGAAACCGCACTTGTGTGTATTGTTTTGGGTTATTCGGTGTTAAGAATGTTCGCAAGTCCTGTAGCTTGCACAGAGAAAACATTGCGACAGTTTTTGCAAGAGGAGCGCGAGTTGAGGGAAAGTCGGATGAGGATGAAGAGGAGGTTAAGTGATGACGTTTGGTGATTTTTGGTGATTTAATTGTGAAGAGTTGAGGGAGCATGGAACCTTGGATGCCCATTTAGCTGTGCTTGCGGGGTAGTTCGACTACAGGGGAGAGACGCGAGTTGTTAGGGACTGGCATGGAAGGAAGTAGGGTTTGACAACATAAAGTTCGGTGATGGTAATTTGTGAAATCATGGAGTAGGGAGGTAAAATGAATGGCACGAAAAGGGGATGTGTTCCTGGAGTCGCGGTAATCACATTGGGGAAGAAGGATGATAAAGCAGAGCGGGTTGCATTGTTTGGTAGAGCGGGCTGAACTGTTTGGGTCGGTGGTTAATAAAAATTCAGTGAAACAAGATCCGATAGGATCATATGGACGGACACTATCCAATGGAACTGGCGGGAAGTGGAGTGGAGCTCATATGAATTTATGGCGGAATAAATTGTTTGATTCAAATAACAGTTTACCGTTCTTTAACGATGAACTGCAAATGTGAGTAAATCTCACTAACTTTGAACAGTGTATAATTTCATGTTGTATTTTTAGAACTATTAAATATTGGCTGATTGATTGTGTGTTGACTGTTTGATTGAACTGCTAGTCAGTTAGTTGAATTTCTATATTGATTCTGTTTAACAGAATATATCATATGGAACTGAAAGTGATGTTATCTATATTGTTTAACATCTGTGATGCAGGGAAACAGGTTGGAGGAATCCAATAGGATTCCTCAACATTTATTTTACTGTGATTCATATATTGTGATATATAATCTGTTGTTGATTTGTGTGTTTGGAAAATATTTATCGTTGTTATATGGTATGTTAAATACCATAAGAAATACTAGATGTGGGAAAGGGGATTTTCAAAATGTATTTTGAAAAATGAATTATTTATATAAAATCGATGGATTTTATATAGAAAAGGAAAAGGATTTTTATAAAAGAAAATAATTATAAAATCGAAGGAAAAGTTATAATAAAGGAAATATTTATTGGTTAGGATAAATAGAATAGATATAAAAGGAAATATTATTGGTTAGAATAAATAGAATAGAATAAAAGAAAATAAATAGAATAAGGAAGGACATAATTATTTGTTAAATAAATAGGGTTATTAAAGGAAACATTTAGAATAAATAAATAGGATATTAAACGGATTATTCATTTAGGAAATGAATAAGTTATGATAAAGGGATATTGATACAGAAATAAAAAAAGTTATAAAAGAGATGTTAAGAAAAATAAATGGAATAAAGGATTTTCTATTTAGAAAATAAATAGAAGAGTTAATCAAATAGGGTTAATCGAATAGAGGTAAAGAAATAGAGTTAAACAAGATTAGAAACTGACTAGAGATTAGTTAAGTTGAATAGTTTTCTGAGTATCATCTGATGTTGGTTTCGGCCTTCGGGGTTTATACTTAGAGAATTGTTCTCCTACTAGTTTACAGTCAGGGACTGATAGTTGTGAAATGATAGTGATATGTAAATAAACAATGGAAATGTTTTCCAGTGTTACTAATGTATATTTTCTAAACATAGAAAATAAGGATATATATATATATATATATATGATTGATGATTGATTGATAGAATTTCCATCCGGAAATAATATCATTGTTTGCACACGTATTTTTCTTTGATAGTTAAATCACAGACTATCGAAGTTTTGACCATTTTAACGTTGTTAAAATGGAGAGACCGGTTGGATTATTATCCGAAGAACCACTCCGTATTGGCATAAGCGTTGTGAATCATATATGCCAAAGAAAATTGAAGACGGAGTAAAGTGCAAGGGCTATTGTATAAATTTTAGATAATAGTGCCTAAGATGGATATACTGAATAGTACCTTCGGTTCATCCTATTCCTGGATGACTTGTATGGATGAATGTCTGACAGAGTATTTCCAGAAAGGTCACGTACATTGATTTCTTCAACCGTACCAAGAGTGGAAGCGGAGAAGGAAACTTCTTTTAGCTGACACGTTATGTATGGTTGTAGACGTCAATCGGTGATTTGATGGATTTGACGATATTTGAAGTGAATCTGATGTGATGATGAAGCGTAACCTCGAGCCTCATCAACCGGTAAATGACAGAAATCGGGTAGACAACATGGCTAAGTCGGTCGCTCCGAAGTAGGGTGTATAATCACCTGATCTAGAGTTTCATTTATTTCTAAAAATCTATTGTTGATGCTGCCCCATTCGGGAAACGGTTGCTGATCCCAACCGTTGGTGATATACATTTGATACACTCAAGCGAAATGAGTGGTTGGTCGTGTGTGGCCGGGTTGCAAGATGTTCTGGTTGAACCCAGTGTATTCCTTTCTATAGGTACACTAGCGAAAGGTGGTTCCATACCTTGTCATAGTTGGAAATCCATTTCCCAATACGTGCTTGCGGTTTGATTGTATACTATATATGTAGAACGTGAGATGAAAGTGTTTCTGCTAGATGATTATTATATTGTGGTTGATATACATTATTATAATATCAAAAGAATTTCGATATAAAGATATTTTGGATTCTCATAAGGGAAAAACCCGTTCCGTTATACGGCGTGGTCTTATGAGATATCGTTTACTTGTTCGAACTATTTTAAAACTGTTTTATTCATACCAGTCCCATGACTGACCCGGAGTTTATTTTGTTTTGTTAAACTCTTGGGTGCCCAATTTTGTACGGGTAGTCAAGTAGTCGGGATTTACAGATATACCTGAAGAGCTGGAGCAGGAGGCTTCGGGATCATATAGCTATAGTTTATTTCTGCTGTGTTGTAAGTGATGTACTGTGATAATGATGTATATTCAAGTACAATCTTTTATTTCAAAGATATGTTATTCGTTCCGCTGTGAGGTTCGTGTTACTCTGATGTTGTGTTCTTCTTCTTCTTCTTCTTCTTCTTCTTCTATTCTAAGTTTCTATCTTATCTTTCCTCAACCTCTAATTTCTTTCATTTATGACCGATATTTTCGACCCTTGGATGTTCGATATGTGTTGTATATCGGATAACCAAGGTCGCCAAAAACCCGGGTCATTACAAATCTCGTCGTTTTAGTGCATCGAAGCTCCTAGATACGAAGGGAAGGAATCTGCGGTTTTGCTGGTCCGGAGTGAAGGAATCTGAGCTTCCGGCATGGATAAAATTAGATGAATCTGCGGTTAGGTCGATCGCCGCCGGGACTGTGGGGCCCGAACCCCCACCGACACTATGCCCGGACCCACTGGACGGTTCGCCTTCGACTCGGAGTGCGGCTTGACTAAGAGTCCATTGGGCCCGACAGGGCCATCTGATAGAGGCTTTGGGTTTTAGTGTGTTTGCGACGCGACTTCGACCCAATTGCTTTGTGCTTTTTGACGCTTGAGCGCGTTGCTCACCAAATACCTGACCTGTGACTGCTTTGACAAAAAGGCATGTCAACAAGCTTATTTTTTGGGGTGTAAGTTTTGTTGATGAATGTAGTAGAAGAATTAAAACAAAGGAAGAGCTGAAAGAAGAGTTAAAATAATTTTAGTTTTAGACCATCCTCTATTTTATTTTTAACCTAAATAGTTAGTTTTTAGAGTTGCTATTTGGAAAGAAGAGTTATATGATTTGATTTGGATGCAGCTATAAGTGAAGACCTAGTCAAAGAGATAAGAGGAAAGCTTACATACAAAATTCTTTTAGATAAACTTTTTTGGACGTTGGAGAAGTTTTGTAGTTCAAAATAGATGAAAATTCATTGATAAAAGTTCAAAATGCATAGTTAATGTCAATTATGGTTGTACTAATTGCACGTTTAGGTTCAGTCGGTCCCTTTGAATCTTTTTATCACAAAATTGTCCCCATTCTGGCGGCAAACAAACATTCCTTCATCATCTACAAAACTAACTGCACCTAATTCACCAATTTGTACAAGAATTTTACAATATATGGAGGCAACTTTGATGGAAGCGCCTCTTTCTTCGCCAACCATGGTTTTGCCTTCTTAATCCATGTCACAATGCCCAATACCTCATTTTCAACGGTATTTGTTGTTTTTTTTCCTTTTAATTAGATATTTCCTCTTCTTTAAGATGTGAAGTGGGCAGTGAGTTCTACCGCAAACGGTAACTACACCAAATAAAGGAATTTGAAATATGCGATGCTTCTAATTTGAAACATATAAGTTGTGTTTCTAGATTTACAACAATGTTTCAGTACCATTCCTTAATTTATTAATTTTGTTTATTAAGTTAAAATTAAATGTTATCAACCTCTAATGCAATTGTAACATTCAACCACTTCTCACTCAAGCACTCGGGCCGCCGGACCTTTTCCATCATTTCACCTCTCTCTTCTGCTCTGCTTCGTTATTCCGAAATGAGGAAAATAATACGAGGAACAAACTTCAATTCAATTCAAGCTTTATCAATTTAAGTAACACGCTGCCTTCTCCTCGTAGACCTAGGTGCTTTTTTCCGTATTGACCTAGGTATCTTCTGCTTTAGTGAGTAAGGTTGAGGGATTCAGTTTTAAAAGTTCGTCACTGGGACTATGGATTTGATTTTTGTCTATAGGTGATTCTCGACCACTTCATGATTTTGAATCATCATCCGTCATGGTGTAGTAATTTGTCATGATCCTTTAGTTATTTTATTCACTTGTTCGTAATTCATTTCGTCAACATCGACCGTTTTCTCAATTTTGAAGTACAATGTTGATTGTTGGTACAACATGTAGTAGTTTTTTGGTATATACTCGTTGACGGCAGATTATTGAGAAAAACTATTCAAAACACTGATGAGAGCAATTTTTATAGATTGTTTGTGGCTTCTAATTAAATAGCCATGGTGCACAAAATTTATAATGCTCCTGCATTTATTAATATGCACAGCCTTTTGTATCAGCTTTGTAATAGAGTAGCCCACAGCCATGGTCATAGCATGCTTTGTAGGTCTTCTGTTTACCTATATTTTATTGTTTTTGTCCTCAGCATCTGTTCTATTATGAATTACGGAAGCATAACAGGGATTTGAAGGTGGAGAATCTGCCAAATGATAAAGATAAAGGAATCTTGAAGATTTTTATATATAACTTAAAGATAAAGGAATCTTAAAGATAAAGGAATCTTGAAGATAAGGGAATCTTACAGTCGATCTAAGGTAGCGTTTGATTTGTTGATTGGGCAGTTATTGTTCGCGTCTGCGTCTGACGCGTCTAACGCGTCAAAGGTGGGTCCCACCCTTTTGCTCCTTCAAGACGAACGGTTGAAAAGATAAGTTTCACGTCTGACGCGTCCGACGCGTCAGACGCAAGTCCGACGCGATGAAAATTCCAGAACAGCCAATTCCTCTCCCTCTCTCTATATATTTCCTCCATTTCAATCCATTTCCATCACCAAAACAACACCAAATCCAAAAATTTCAGCTACAATCACCTTCTACTCGTCGATTTTTTCAGGTTTTTGATTTTAAATTTGTATTTTTATACTTTTTTCCTCCTATATTTCTTGTATTCATAAGTTTTTTGATTTTTTTTCCAGAAAAAATGGCCGCAACTCAGTCATCGTCCACTCGCTCCACTGCCGAATGGAACAACGATACCACGAACGCGTTCATCGACGTGTGCATGCAACATCTTGGTTCGCGTTCACATAATGTTGGAGGATGGTATCAGTTTATCGCACAGGCGTTCAATGAGCGGACCGAGTTGGACTACAACGCTGGTCAAATGAAGAACAAATTCGACAACATGAAAAGAGATTGGGCTCCGTGGAACAGACTGCTACAAATTGGTGGAGGGGGATGGGACGAGCAATTGGATACCGTCGCAGGATCGGATGAATGGTGGGCGACGGTGCCATTGCCGATGCGCAAGTTCAAGAGTGGGTCCCCGGCACGATTCAGGGAGTTGGACTCCATGTCTTCAGAATGCATCCGTACCGGCAGATGTCAGTACGCGTTTCCGGATGCTCCACCAGTTCATCTGCAAGAGGTTCAGCTATTTGGCAATGTCATTCGTGGCGAGAATGTGGAGATCTCGAGTCATCCGACTCGTAGGCCGGTCAGGTCTAGTGCTGGTCCTTCTCGTTCAGCTCCTTCGCGCATGGACCGAGACGAGCTTATCGATTTATGCATGTCTGTACACCGTGAGGAGGATGACTATCAGGATTGGGAGGTGTCGGTTATTATGTCTACGCATGACAGATTGGACCACAACCCATTTTATTCTCTGATTGGCATGCCCGAACAGCTTAGGGCTTGTGTTATTCATTTTGTTACGCTGCTGAGGGATGGAAAGATGTGATTCTTGTGGGTGTTGTGTCAGTATGTGGGAGTTTTAGTTGTGTTGTTTTATGTGGTTGTTTTTTTAAATGGTGCTGTAAGGTGTTGTGATTGTGTTGTGCTGTTTTTTTTAAAATGGTATTGTAGTTGTTTTTGTTTAAATTCAGTATTTTTTGTATTCTGCGTTCTACTATTCTGTTCAACACTAAACACAAACAAACACAAACAATTAAAAATAATATATACAAAAACAATAAAATAATAACTCTGCCCCTTCCAAAATGTTCCTTTCGTAAAAAGAACACATTCCCCGTTCCCAATTATTCCCCTTCAAATGCCCCTTCCCGTTCAAAATTAAACGAACCCTAAGTCTTGGAGGACCTTCTACAGTTTCTCTTAAAAGCTATTCTCCTAAGGTTTTAAACCAATTCATTATACATCCATAACTGAGATTTCATATATATTTTTTTCCTCTTTTTGAATATGTGAATACACACACACAATGTTATTATTATTTTAAATGTTATTTGTCAGGCTTTGGTATAGAGCTCTCGAGGTGATGTTCAGAATTAGTCATTACTCAACTGTTGTAGACATTGTACGCTGTAGGACGCATTTTTGGTACGTGCCAATTGCTTTTACATAGTAGACAATATACATTGAAACTTATATTGTATCCACCTTTTCTCTTGTCTTATTTACATTTCATTCTCCCTAAGGCGTGTTTAGTTTGCACAAATAACTAGAGAATATATATATATATATATATATATATATATATATATATTGGATGTTAGCATAATATTCACTTCAATGTAAATTAATTAAAACATAATGGATTCTTAGTAGTAAATTTATCATCTTTGAACAAGAGGGTTATAATTTCTCGGTTGATTTACATTATTTTTTTTATCTTAATAATAATAATAAATACACTTCCATTTCACAATACATACATCCAACTTTACACTTCTATTTAAAGAGGATAAGAAGTTAATCTATACATGGATGGTTAAAATAATGCTTTGTACTTAACAATATTGCTTCAATCTCAAATTTTGCAGAGTTACTCAAAAGGATTTTATGATTTATTATTAGCGCATATTGCATATTACGATATCAGTGGTTGCAATGGTGAAGCAGTAGATTGAATTTCATATTGCATTCAATTTATTATTAGCGCTTTCCTTAAAACGGTTGCAAGCTGTGCGCCACATGGACCACTTTTGCTAAGGCTTCAAAATACTTTAGCGTACAACTAATGTATTCAGTGGGCACATCTTTATCTTACGCAAATAGCATTTGTTTAAATTTTGGATCTACAATCTATTGATTATGAAGCTATTCTTCTAGCCTAAATGTGATTGGTTTAGGTAAAGCCTCCAACATATGGTGATTTATATTGGTGTATTAGACTGAAGCCTGTCATTTTCTGTATTTGTATCCGAACTTTTTCAACAGAATGATATTTTTTTCCCTCCTGAGAGCACCATGCCTGTATGTGAATGGGGAAGGCATTTTAAACCATGTCTAGAGGGTTTAAGTGAAAACATTAGGAACCAGGGTTTATACATGAGGTAAAAGAAGTGGCTTGCTAATTTAGTCCGCTAAACTCATCTGCACTTTAAGATGTGTTAGACCAAAAAGTGGCACTAACACCCAATATGATAGGTTTCGTACAGAATAATCAGAATAATCATCAAGAACATAGAAAGGCAATCAACACACGAGATTTATAGTTGTTCGGCGTTAACGAGCCTACGTCCACTTTATAGTTTCCCATTTTATTCAGAGATTACAATTACAATGAATATAACCACTCAATTACTCAAATACAACGAATAACCCTCTCCGAATCCATTGATTTTCATTGAAAAAGAAGGTGGTTATCTATTGAAGGAGTGCGGCCATGGCAGACATGAGGAACCAAAGTGTCCAAAAAGTCCCTGAAAATGGTACGTGAACATGTATTTATAGGCATTGAGTTGGTTAGGGCTGAGTGGCCACATGGCAGCATTAGAGGAAAACTCGCAAGTAGTGGAGAAAGTGGCGAAATGGGCTTTAGTTCGTGGGCCCTTCCTTAGGCATGACACTCGGTCCTTATTTAAATGGGTGTAACCGCTTCAGGGTAGTGGCCATGGAGTCGGATCGACCTTCACGCGACCCGAACCAAAGGCATCCATTGATCAGCCTCAAGACGCAAGCGGGTTAGATCTGTCATACTCGACTCAGTGCTGATTCTGCCTTTACTCGAACTAGTGCCTTCTCCATTTATCTCGACCCGCTGGTGCTTTACCTTACCCAACACGAGGGCCTTTTGCTCTACTCGATCCGATCGATAGCCCTGAGTTTTAGCTGGTTCCATTTTACACGGATCGAGCTCAATCCAAACATCTCGGCCCAATGCCATGGACTTCGAGCACTCACGGTCTTTGCTTCTTTGTGTGGGTGATCGTGACGTCTAGACTTTGTGTGGCCTAGTCACAAAGTAGGCAAACAAGATAAATCTACATCATACCTTCACTTATAAGATGTAAGTGTATAGACTATCATCTTGACTAAAATCCGATGGATAATTTTAATTAAGATGTGAATGCCTTTGTATTGACGTCCGTACTCAATTTTCCAAATATCGGATATTAATTTGCTTTCTGAATACACATTCAAATGAATTTTGGATCTTTTGAATATACATTGACGTTGTTTAATTGCTCTTTAACAATTATACAATTTTACTTGGATCAACATACATCCGATATGCACACGGAAATAAAATTATTTGGTCAACAACGTATGGACTTTTCACCTAAACCAATGCTTTTAAGAAAAAATTATTTGGTCAACATTGTATAGACTTTTCACTTAAGCCAACACATAAGCTGTGATCTGGCCCTGTTTCGGGGCTAGGCGGGCCAGGTGGCTGCCTAGGGCATCCCTCAGGATAGGGACAACAAAGGTGAGGAAGAGGTGACCATGGTAGACTGTTAACAGGATATAGTGTTTTAAACGATACTGTAGCCTGCAAATGCAAAAGCAAGGTTGATGAAGTGGAAATATGCAAGAATGTCTGTACGTGGGTTGTGTGTTTGAGTTTTGCTGTGAAAATTTTTCAGCTGCTTTATTCATCAATTTTCACCAGCCTCTCCCTGGGGCAACTCGACTTTTTCTTCACCCCACAGTTTCACTTGCCTTGCCTAGGGCAACCCAGGTGTTGCACTAGCCCTGCTATTATATATGTATGCAATATACATGCCATTATGCTAGTGTATCAGATGAAAATCCTATGCACTTTGGTTTGTTGCAGTTTACTACTGTATAGTGCATTATTATTATAACCATGAAATATCGTGTCTTTTTCTCCATTGGTGCGCCCTATAATAAAAAGGTTTGTTTCAATAAAATCTTACTACCAAACTGACCATGCTTGTTTGCTTTTGGTTCTTTTTCCTTTTGCATTTTATGTTAAATCCCAAAATGTTATTGATATAAGATTACTGAGATCCTGCTTTTCTTTTGGGATGAAGTTTGATTTTTAGTAATATAAAACTTTCAACAAGCTTACGCTTACAGAAATAAACCTAACAGATAAGAAAAGTTGCAGTGGTAACTAGTTATGCCATTATTGCTGCCTGTTTACAGTCCTGTTAATATGATGAGAAGTAGTCACGTACATTTATCTACATGCTGTTTGTGTATATATAAATAATGCTAATGTAACTTTTTCTTTCCAGAACCTTCGTTGACTGCTTGTTAAAGAAGTGCCAAAGCAAACAAAATCATGTATTGACTCTATCTCTATCTCTCTCATTTATACCCAGACAGTTCATATTTTTTGTGTTACTTTTGCTTAATTAACAAAAAACACGTTATTGCTTTGGATCTACTAATGGCGGTCTATGTTGATTAATTAGGGAAGCTATTAATAAACTAGATGCTGCTCCGCAATGGATAAATATCACTTCAAATGTACAGCTAATGCTTGATTTATCTCTCGTACCAAAGCTGAAGCGGCAGTATTTTACTATTTTTAGAAGACTTTGAGAGAATTTATTGTCTTTTTATTTGCAG
Organism: Allium sativum; assembly: GCA_030737875.1. NCBI lineage: Eukaryota > Viridiplantae > Streptophyta > Magnoliopsida > Asparagales > Amaryllidaceae > Allium > Allium sativum. Next base: position 947,086,006 of record CM060918.1, read on the forward strand.
ACGACTGTATAGATTCAATCAAATGCTATTAAAGTGGAGTATTTTACTACTTCCTCCAGTCCATTACATAGAACATTTGGTAGATTTGCACACCGATTAAGGATGCAGGTCACCTCGGCTGTATTAATGTTGCTGCAGGTCATTACCTTTTTCTTTTTATCCTTGATTTTAGCTGGAGGGTAAAATAAAAGTTGCATTGGAAATAAGTTGGTATTAATGCTCTGCATTGGAAAAGAAAGAAAAAGGAAGTGTACTCCAAACGTCATATATTTGGTAAAATGCAAAACTTCCTAAAACGTTTTGTATAATGGACTGGAGGGAGTATTTGTTGAAATTGATGATTCGAGTATTTGTAGAGAAGGAAAGATTAATTGTCAATCATGTAATTGGCTCCTATATGGAATAACTTGGGTGCCAAGTTTACTTGGAGGTCAAGAAAACTTGGGTGCCAAGTTTACTTGGAAGTCAAGAAAACTTGGGTGCCAAGTTTACTTGGAGGTCAAGAAATCCCTCTATATAAATAGAGGTCATGTTATTGTATGAAGAAGGCAATCCACCATTAATCTTCTCTCTATTGTAATCTTCCTCCTCTCTTATGTACTCATTTCTTCATTGAGAAATAAAAGTTGTTGGGTCTCCATGGACGTAGGATATTCATATCCGAACCGCGTTAAATCTTCTGTGTCCTTTTTTGTTCTTTGTTTTTCGTGAGATTTCATAGTTATTTTTGTTATACTCCATTGGTATCTAAATAAACAATACTAGATCCTCATCAAAATTCCGCATAAAACACTACAGTTTGGTATCAGAGCTGGTGTTATTTTTTCTGTTTGGATATTAATGGCTACTTCTAGTAAGTATGTTGGAAGATCTGGCATCAATTATGGAGTAACACGTTTTGACGGAAAAGGAGATTTTGGTACTTGGAAGATAAAGATGGAGGCCGCATTGAAAAAGGAGAAGACTTTTAAAGTTGTTTCTACGCCTGAGAAATTGAAAGATATTGATGCAGCTGAATTGGAGGAAATGGAAAACGAAGCTCTCACAACAATTCAGTTGAGTCTTTCAGATGAAGTCCTTAGAGAATTTTCTCAGAAGAAGACGGCGAAGGAACTATGTGATGCATTATCAGATGCATATCAAGACAGGTCTCTCACAAATCGGATTATTCTACAACAAAAACTTTATTCGTTTAAGATGAAGCCTGGAGCCGTTCTTATGCAGCATGTAGATGCCTTGACCACTTTAGTTATGAATCTGAAGGCGGCAGATGTTGATATTACTGATGAGGCTCACAAGCTGTGATCCTCCTTTGTTCCTTGCCTAAATAATATATTGCTTTTGTCAATTCCATGATTTATGGCCGCAGTAAAATTAGCCTTTTTGATGTAAAGGCTGGCCTTCATAATGAAGTGTTAAGAGGTAGATTGGCGAGCACTAGCATTGATAGTGATACCGAAGGCTTATCTGTTCAGAGAGGTAGAAGTCAAAGCAGGTCAAAGAAAGGTGAAGAACGGAATTCTTCGAGGTCCCAGTCTAGGGGGCCTAAGAAATTGACTTTCCATTATTGTAAGAAGCCCGGGCACTTTATTGTACAATGTCCCAAGCTTGAAGGAAAAAGAAAAGACCCAAAGCAAGCTTCAGCCTCTACAGCGGAGAAATCAGATACAGAGAGTGACACTAACGTGTTTACAGCTTCTAGTTCTTCTGGGAAGAGCACCCTATGGTTGATTGATTCTGGCGCATCCTATCATATGACACCTGATAGGAACTCTTTTTCCACTTACCGTGAGATTGATGGAGGAGAAGTTCTGATGGGAAATGATGCTTCTTGTCGTATGGTTGGTGTTGGTAGTGTAAAGATCAGGATGTTTGACGATGTTATTCGAACCATTACTGATGTTAGGCATGTACCTGATTTAAGGAGGAGCTTGATTTCTGTTGGGGCGTTGAGTAGACTTGGACTAAAGATTGTAGTTGAAGAAGAGAAGATGAAAATATCTAAGTGTTCCATGATCGTTATGAAAGGAGTAAGGGCAGGAAATCTCTATTTACTAAAGGGCACTACTTTTGTTGGTGAATCAGCTTCAGTTACTTTAGCTGATTCAGATTCTTCCAGATTATGGCACTTGCGGATGGGCCACATTGGCGAGCGCAACATGGATGAGCTAAGAAAGTGAGGTTTGATTGACGGAGTTCGGCATTCAAAGCTTGGTTTTTGTGAAGAGTGTGTTCTTGGTAAGCAGACGAAGATTTCTTTTGGTGTTGGTGAGCATAAGGCAAAAGCTATTTTGGATTATGTTCACACTGATGCTTGGGGACCTTCCCCTTGCCCATCCTTAGGTGGAGCCAGTTATTTTGTTTCATTTATAGACGATTTCTCTCGTAAAGTATGGGTATACTTTCTGAAGTCCAAAAGTGAAACCTTTACTAGATTTCGTAAATGGAAATCCATGGTGGAGAAGTAGTCAGGGAAGAAGTTGAAAGTTCTACGTTCAGATAATGGCAGTGAGTTCATGTCACAGGAATTCATCGATTATTGTGAGTCCGAAGGCATTAAGAGGCATTACACCACACCAGGCGACCCCCAGTCCAATGGAGTTGCATAAAGGATGAATCGGACATTGTTGGAGAGAACTAGGTGCCTCAGATTGACTGCTAAGTTAAAGAAGGGATTTTGGGCCGAAGCTTTATCTATGGCGGCTTTCCTCATCAACCGCACACCTTCTACTGCCATAGATATGAAGATCCCTGAAGAAGTATGGAAAGGAGAGCCTGTTAGCTATTCATTCCTCAAGGTGTTTGGTTGTCCAGCTTATGTGCATGAGAGTCGAGGAAAGCTGGAACCTAGAGCTCGCAAGTGTATCTTTCTAGGTTATAGAAGAGGAGTAAAAGGATATAGGTTGTGGTGTCCTATTAGCAAGAAACTTATTATAAGCGGGCATGTAACTTTTGATGAGAAGGCTATGTTGAAGGTGGAGCCTTCATCATCGGATGATGATGACGGGACATGTGAAGAATACCAAACACAAAGCAAATCATCTGTTAATTCTTTCCATAGACATTCAAATGGTGTTTCCGATGACGCCGTGGTTGATGAGGATAGTACGGATACTGGTACAGAAGATCAAACTCAAGGTGGAGCTCATACAGAGATGACCAGACCTGTTAGAGAAAGAAGAAAGCCCAGATGGCTTGATGAGTTTGTTGGTTTGAGCATCAAAGACATTGACTTTGATGATATGGCAACATATGCATTAAATGTTGTCCATGATGAGCCTAGAGATTATAGAGACGCTATTGCATCAGTTGACAGTTCCAGTTGGTTAGTAGCAATGGAAGAGGAGATTGAATCTTTACGGAAAAATCACACTTGGGATTTGGTACCACCTTCTTCCGACAAGAGAGCTATTGGATGTAAGTGGATCTATAGAGTAAAAGACGACGGCAGTGGAGATTTTAGATATAAAGCAAGACTAGTAGCAAAGGGGTATGTTTAGAAGAAAGGGGTAGAGTATCATGACATCTTTGCTCCAGTTGTTAGACATACTTCCATTCGTGTTCTCTTGGCATTAGTTGCTCATTATGACATGGAGTTAGAGCAACTAGATGTCAAAACTGCTTTCTTGCATGGTGATTTGGATGAAGAGATTTATTTGCGGCAGCCGGAAGGGTTCACTGATAGCAGCAAACCAGACTATGTTTGTAAACTTAACAAATCTCTTTATGGACTGAAGCAGTCTCCTAGACTATGGTACAAGAGATTTGATAAGTTTATGCTTTCATAGGGATACTCCAGAAGCTTCAAAGACCAGTGTGTTTATTTTAGGAGATGTGATGATGACATGATTTATTTGTTGTTATATGTTGATGATATGTTGATTGCATCCCAGAGTATGGTCAAAATTAAGGAGTCGAAAGCGGAGCTCAGTAGAGAGTTTGATATGAAGGATTTGGGAAAGTCACAAAGAATAGTGGGTATGGAGATAAGCAGGGATAGGAAGCGGAGAGAGTTAAGGCTCACTCAGGCACAGTACATCGAGAAAGTCCTCGCTCGATTTGGGATGGAGAAAGCCAAACCGGTAGGCACTCCTTTAGGCTCTCATTTTAAGTTGCCGAAAGACCATTCTCCTACATCGGAAGAAGATAAAAGGTTTATGGCTAATATACCTTATTCTAGTGTTGTTGGTAGTCTCATGTATGCGATGGTGTGCACGAGACCAGATTTGGCCCATGCTGTTGGTGTTGTCAGTCGATATATGTCTAACCCAGGCAAAGAACATTGGCAAGCAGTGAAGTGGATTCTTAGATATCTTCGAGGCACTTCTTCGGTGGGTTTGCTATATGGTGGAGTAGATGGTGACATCCTTCTTAGAGGATATTGTGATTCTGATTATGCTGGGGATAGAGATGCTAGAAGGTCAGTGTCGGGCTATGTTTTTACACTTGGCATAGGCTCGATTTCATGGAGATCAAAGCTGCAATCTATCGTAGCTTTGTCGACTACCGAAGCAGAGTTGATATCGATTGTGGAAGCAACAAAGGAAGGATTGTACTTACTTCAGTTATTGGATGATCTTTCAATGGTGCAGCGGACAGTGGAGCTATTTTCAGATAGTCAGAGTGCTATTCATCTTGTTGAGAATCAAGCCTATAGTTCACGGACAAAGCACATTGATGTTAGAGGTTTCTTTCTTATGCTTGAGGAAGAACGGAGCAAGATCAAATTATTGAAGGTGGGTACTTCGGATAATCCTTCAGATATGATGACCAAGTCACTTCCAAAGGACAAGTTTGAGCATTGCTCAAACTTGATCAGTTTGCTTCCTGTTACTTGAGCGCCATGGGGCGTTGGGCCCAACGACTTCTATGTTGATTGTTGAAGATGAGATGATGAAGAAAGACTGTCATATTTGAATCAAGGTGGAGTGTTGAAATTGATGATTCAAATATTTGTAGAGAAGGAAAGATTAATTGTCAATCATGTAATTGGCTCCTATATGGATTAACTTGGGTGCCAAGTTTACTTGGAGGTCAAGAAAACTTGGAAGTCAAGAAAACTTGGGTGCCAAGTTTACTTGGAGGTCAAGAAATCCCTCTATATAAATAGAGGTCATGTTATTGTATGAAGAAAGCAATCCACCATTAATCTTCTCTCTATTATAATCTTCCTCCTTTCTTATGTACTCACTTCTTCATTGAGAAATAAAAGTTGTTGGGTCTCCGTGGACGTAGGATATTCATATCTGAACCACGTTAAATCTTCTGTGTCCTTTTTTGTTCTTTGTTTTTCGTGAGATTTCATAATTATTTTTGTTATACTCCATTGGTATCTAAATAAACAATACTAGATCCTCATCAAAATTCCGCATAAAACACTACAGTATTATTTCTCTGTCTGCTGCGACCGGGTAGCCTATGTTTGTTGCTTCTAGTCTTTTTTTCTCTTTTTTTCTCAGTTGTCTTTCACCAAATTTGTTGATATATGCTGTATATGCTTTTGATGCTGTGTGTGTTTGTTGCTCCTTTATTGTTTTATTTTCAGTTGCCTTCCAGCAGATCTGTTAACAAATGTTGTACGTGGTTTTGATAGCATGTGCATGCCAGAATGCTAGCAATACCTTGATTATACACCACTGGAAAAATGGGGTTTGGTGCCTTAAATAGCTCTCAGACCTGCGTAACTTGAACCATTGGGAGAGAAAACGTAGTATGAAGCCTTGATTATACACAACTGGAGATGCTGTTAGGCGAATTAACAATGAAATGAAGTGAAACATGTCTGTCTCTCTTTCTCTTTTTCAGTTAAACCCACATAATTCATGTTTTATGAGTGCTGTTTGCTTGCTTTTCCAATGGAGCTACCAATGAACTGTTCATGTCGACCGTATATATTCTGTGTCATACAACTAAAGGGTTCATATCTCTCATACTAATGCCAAAGCAGCAGTCTTTTGCAATGTTAAGGACTTTGTAAAATTTTGTACACAAGTCTTGGTTATACTGGCTTTTGACCTTTAAAGATGTAAGGTTGGTTTTCTTCTTTTTTCTTTTTCCAAACGCCTGTACAGTCCCAATGGATGAAATATTAGCAATGTTTTTCATTTTTGTTTTTGCTGACACGTTTTCTACATATTTCTGACAGTGTACATACCAAAATATTACTAGCTATGTTTTTTAATTGATTGACACTTTCTGTTGAGGTAAAAGAAAAGGAAAGAAAACTAAATTGTCATGATTAAAATTGTGTTTCACGGTGTACACTAAAAACCATGAACACAAAAGAAGTATATAAGGAAGTACGATTTTATCGCAGCGTGCATGCAAAAGACTGAGAAAACAAAGCGTGAATGATGAAGGAGGGAATTCATCCCAAGCCTTAACTACATAGTCATTTATTGTACAGCAGGAAAAAAAAGCAGCAACCTAACATTCCCAAATCAACAAACTATATCATATACGCAACAAAACAAACCCAAATCTAAGTCAAACATCCATTTAGTCCACAAAATAAACAAAGCAAAACCAAATCATCGTCATACAATATCATAATGTATCAAGCTCATTCTCACCATCTCAAAGCGTATATAACATATAAAAACACAAAAAAGGGACCTCTGAAGAAACATTAAAACAACCAGAACCACCAGATGAAGGGAATGTTCCACGTCGCTCCATGTACTCAGCAAAGCACCGGTTTGGCTACTCCATCTCTGTAGCATGACGACGGTCGTGCACCTACAGCTCGACGATCTAGAGTCTTAGCTCTCCAATCTTTGCTTTATCCTGAGTTTTTCTGATACGTCTTCTAGATGGTACTATTCAGTGGATACAATAAGTTGTTCATAACATAACTGTGCAACATTTCAAATTAGTTTATTTTTTTTTGAAAATTAATTAGAGCTTAGTTCCCTAATTCATATATAGCATCTATTTCGGGACGGTGGATGCATAACCAGAGCCGGCCCATGGGCTGGGGCAACCCACTGGGCCGAGGCAATATATTGTAGTATTTTAGTATGGTTATATTAGAATATATAATACTGGACATCTAAACTAAAAGCAATGGGATGCTTGGTCCAGTGGTATGAACTGTTGTGTGTCTTGGAAAGAGTAGGTTTCGATTATTGCTTTAACATTGTAGATTTTTTACAAAAATGCACCTTCTTTGAAAAAAAATTCTGCTCTACAACATAATGGGCTGGGGCATGGAATCAATCGGGCCGGCACTCTGCATATCAAACTCAAAAGTAGCATCTTCCTCTATAGTAGTCAACTCATCCTGTTATGTATCATCAAGAATCTTCATACATGCTTTCTGGAACTGTTGTTGTATTGCAAAATACAATTGAATTTTACATTGTATAATTTTAAATTCTTATTAGTACAAGTTAGAACTAATTAATTAAAATATACGTTTACACTGTATAATTTTAAATTCTTATTAGTACAAGTTAGAACTAATTAATCAAAATATACGTATATATGTAGCGGTTGCTTTATCAATATGTTTCCATGAGTACGTGACTGAGCCCTCCTCATTAGTCTACTTCATGGCATGTGTATGAGCATGTATATCCCAGTGTGACAAGGGAGCCCTATGCATTTTCCTGAAATAACTAGAGTATAAACATGATTGTTTTAATAATCATTTGGCCATAAGTAACTAACTTAAAATATAAAAGTGTAACATTTTTTGTAATTATAATTAATAAAATTACCTAGTCCTCGCGATGGTGCAAAAATGACTTGGAACCAAACACGATATGTTACTGGGTTCTTAATTCTATTTGTGGAGTTCTTCTCCAACTCTTTCCACAAATATCAATTGAAAATTATTATTTACAATTATAAGTTAAGTAAATATATGCAACAATTTAAAGTGAAATGTGGTAAAATTACATGAACTCCTTATTGCTCCACTACACAATCCATGCTTGCTATACACTCACGCATGTCTAGTTAGTTTTTTTCTAATCTTCCAATGCTAGACATAGTATCCCTATATTTTTTTGCCAGTTTTACTGTTTCAATGGCATTGTACTAGCTTAATGTTAGCCTCATGTAAATCAACGACACCCCACGCATTAAGAAAATAAAGTTAGAAATTTATATATAGTCTACAAAATATAAATTAGTGATACGTAATGATACATAAATTTAAAATTTAAAATAAGTTTTGCTAGATACTCTCTGTGACCTACGTTGGGACCTTGCTCCATTTAGGCCAACAGGAAGTCATCTTGTTCATGTATGCCAACTTGTCGAGAAATAGAAAGAATAGTAATAAATGGCTCAAGCTGGAAGCCTGTGTGTTATATATGGGAAAAATAAACATATAATAAATCATGTCTAATATAAAATATACCATACAAAAACAAAATGTAATACTTATGGTCCCTTAGCCTTTGGCTGCAACATCACCACAGGTTGAGCTACCTTCTATGATGGGCTGCTATGATCACCTTTGGTGACATTCCCTCCTTGGGAGAAGAGGGAAAACATGAATGGTAAGAAATATATCTTTTGAAAAACGACATAATATTTGTCATAGGCGTAATATCATTTATGAGAAACATATCTTTTAATTTGGAAAAACATATATTATGCCAGAATATATTACTTAATTATGAGAAATATATTATGGTAAATCTATCATTTAGCAGAATATAACATTTCATTATGGAAAACATATTTTGGAAGAATATATTACTTAATGACGAGCAACTTATTATGGTAGAACATATCATTCAATTATGAGAAACATGTCATTTGTATTGAGAAAAACATATAACATAAATTACCTTCTACGAAAATGTACATTATTAATCATTCCTAGTGGCTTTCCGATTTAGACTCCGTCTCATATTCCATAATTTTTTCCTCTATGGTCTCAAGCGCTTATATTGATACATTTGATTCATTGTTTAGAGATCCAAAATCAATTTGATCATTGGTTATAAATATTCTATTGTTTTCCTCGATATATGCTTGGTATGCTTGTTCATCCAGAAATTTTTGTCTATCAAATGTAAATATTACCTTCGCTTTAAAAACAGCAGACTAATCTGCTTTATCTCTTCTTAAAGATGGATGGAGAGCGTAATAAACTTGAAGAGCATGTTTGGCTAGCACAAAAGGACCATACTTATGATAATGTTGTATATGCTTTATTTTAATAAAATTATATTTTGGGTGCCCGCTGATTTCAGAACCTGGAACATTGTTGAAGCATATGCATCTAATCAAAAAATTCCTCCGTAGGTCTTGTAAAATAAGTCGATTGGAAAAATTGGGTTAACATGCCATAAAATGATTCATATGATCACTTGGAACATCACTATCTTTGATAAATACAACACTATTACTTAAATTTTTTACATCGTACTATTAAAATTATGTCCATTGATGAAGAATATTGGATAGGCCTTGATATATTTTTTGCTCCCATAGCTAAATGTTTTAATCCTTCGTCGATCACATAGTTTGTCGTACCATAAACGTTGTTTGAAAACCAATATGCGAAATATTTGCTGATATCGTCATTTAGGTGTTATGATTCGTAAACACTGCAAATATATATAAAATATTGCATTATAACGTATACGAGTGCATGTTTGTGTATATATGTGTGCATAAATAATATATTGTATATAAAGAAGAGTAAATACATATTACCTAGCAAATGTGTAATAACCCAAATTTTAATATGAAATGATTAATTAACAAATTAATAAGCTAAAGGATAAGTTGAAAAATAATGGAGATTGCGCCATTATGTCTGTTTAAATTTTCTGGTTCAGTTTGATATTTGGTTCGCGTAAAACGGACTTAAAATGATGAAGTTATGGCAATTTGAAATTCAAAATTTAAATCAGAATTTAAAATGAAAAATATAACGTTACTGGGACGACCCAGTCCCTGGCCAGTTCGACCCATGGGTCGACCGAGGCCATGGGTGGGTCGACCCATGTGTGACGGCCCGCTCTGGACTAGCCGACATTTCTCCGAAATGTGCTGTGCTGATGTCCAACTAGCACGGGACGGTCTCCAGGAAAAAGAGTGTGAAGCTAAAAATGCCAAAGGAACCTGTAGTATATCTCACAACGCATGGAATAAAATATAATAATCACATAACTTTGACATAAAACAGACGAGACAGTGCATAAGCTGAAAACTAAATCACCATAGCAGCATAATCCATAGTACAGCTTATGATCCAACATCATTATTACAACTTTAAATTTCTGTCTCTAAAGCAAAAGAAAGAAAAGGTACACTACTAATGCCCAAGTAGTGACCAGCTACAACACATGGAGTATATATGTATATCATACGTGGAAGCCTCCTGCTCGTCTCCGGACAACTACCCGCGCATTACCACCTAACCTGTCTCTAGTCTGCTCATTTAGGAGCACCCAGAGTAATAAGAAGAGACATAAAACTCTGGGTCAGACAAAAGTCTGGCATGAGCGATAAGCAACAAAACAGAACAATAACAGATATAAACTAATCATACCTGAACCTGACCTGCAACCAAAGAGTTAGCACAACAAGATGTACAATACTCTAAGGTAACACTAACATAAAGTGTAAAAGTAATGTGGGGGTGTTCATGTCTTGGTGATAGCAAACATCAAACATAGCAATCATCCTCACATCTCTCACTCAGTGCGTAAAGCATACGATATCCACTACTTTTGTCACCTAATCCTTTGGGCCATGACGGAGTCCAACCCCGTACAACTATCACTACGAGCCCCTAATCCGTCTCTCAGTGGTGAACCAAAGTTATAGGTATCGATAACCCCTTTGCACACATCCCGCTGCAAAGTCCAACTCGAGAAGTTAACTCGTTGGTTCCCGTTTGGATCCTGAGTAATAACTTCGAATTTGGACTTCCTTTGCATCTCGGGTTTTGGTATCATTGTCTTGGTTCGGGTCGTGGTTCTCGTCAGCATACCCCCTTCAGGAATCCGGTTCATGACCATACATGCTAAGGAATTTGGTTCGTGACCAAACATGCTGACCAATCCGGTTCGTGACCATACATGCTGACCAATCTGGTTCGTGACCATACATGCTGACCAATCCAATTCGTGACCATACATGCTGATCAATCCGGTTCATGACCATACGTGCTGACCAATCCAATTCGTGACCATACGTGCTGACCAATCCAATTCGTGACCATACATGCTGACCGATCCGGTACGTGACCATACATGCTGACCAATCCGGTTCGTGACCATACGTGCTGAGCAATCCAATTAGTGACCATACATGCTGACCAATCCGGTTCGTGGCCATACGTGCTGACCAATCCAATTTGTGACCATACATGCTGACCAATCCGGTTTGTGACCACACGTGCTGACCAATCTGGTTCGTGACCATACGTGCCGACCAATCATGTTCATGACCATACATGCTTACCAATCCAATTCATGACCATACATGCTGACCAATACAATTCGTGACCATACATGCTGACCAATCCGCTTCGTGACCATACGTCCTGACCAATCCAATTCGTTACCATACATGTTGACCAATCTGGTTCGTGACCATACGTGCTGACCAATCCAGCTATTTTTCTAGCAAGCTAATTTCGCCAAACGACGGCGTTTTCAACCATTCTAACTTTCCTATGACATTTCAAAACATTCCAAACAGTAGTAACAACATATAAAATCACTCAAAAAAATTAAAACATCATTCACATGAAATATTTTGGATCAAACATACCCAAAAAGCATGATTTTCCCTTTAATCCCCTCAACCATGTTTTAACTATAGGGTTAGTAAGCTTAGTCCAAATTAACCCAAATTTCTAACAGAGGCATAAAATAATATTTCGGAATTTCTAAATATTTTTCCAAATTTTTCTGAGTTATAATTTCACTAATTATCACTAATCACCCCTAATTATCCGTAATTAGTGAAAAACAATGTTAATCACTCACCTTAGCCACAAATAAACTACAGATCTGACTGTTCTACTGTTATGGCGCTGTTTCCAATGCAACACAGCAGCTCCAACTCTGATTTGGTGTTGATTTGCCTTGATTTGATGTAGCTTAGCTTAATCTTCGATTAGAAAGCGATTAGGGGGTGTTTAAATGAAGAATTTGAGAGTGGAGGCCATTACTAGTTAGGAGAATGAAAGTGGCGGCTGAAAAATGACAAAAGAGGGTTTCTCTAGCCCTTATCAGCCCTTAAATATCCCTAATCCCGAAATCCCTAATGGACCTAGCTGCTAATCACCCGGTTAAGCCCAATTATGTTGTTTTTCACCTTCCAGACCTCGTTTCAGCCGTTTCTCCCAAATGGTAAGTTTATTTGATCAATGTGACCACTCTACGGAAAGGTTAACCATCATTTAAATTCAATGGAAGTTGTTTCAGGTCAAAACTCCTTTCCAGTCAAAAGTTATAGGCAAAACATGATTCACCAGGGGCAAAACGGTCATTTAAAAATCGGTAAAAATCATGAACATGGGAATTGACCCCAATAGTCATCTCCCAAAGTTACACAATTATACGACTTCGTATGAAAAAGAAATAAATATTCTACGATCCTCCGATGCGTAGAATGCGGGTCGTTACACCATGTGTCGACCCAACTAGATACTGGGTCAACCCAGCACGTTGCCTAGCATAAAATTGAAGAATGGTGTTGATTTTTTTGCCTAAATCAGGGTTGATGTGTTCGCTCCAGATTAGTTGATGTGACCCATCTCCAATTATAAATAAACTCCTATCCCCGTTATCATTCCACACAATTCATCTCTTCTCCTCTATGCCAATTTTTTTCTAAGAGTAATTGAGTTTTAAAATAAAACATTTTATATACACATATTATAGAAGGTTATATACATATATTTTGGAGATTCTACCAGGGCTACATACGAAGCAATTCTTGGTGAGCTTTTGTGATTATTTCAAATTTTTGAATATGTTAGGATAAACTGGAATAATGGTAGTTTCTTTGGTGAGGTTAATTAAATTTGAACTTGAAAACAACATTAAGTTAAAGGCCTAATTTTATTGTTAATTTAATGGTCTATGGGGGCTGTTGATGTGGGGAATTGGCTATTCGCGCATGTCAACGCCTGAGTGTGAGTTTACTGAAAACTTGTAATCCAAATGTCCGAGAGCAGTGAAATGTAAAGGGAGAACACAGTTTTTTTAGTGGTTCAGCACTAACACCTACGTCCAATTTAAAGTAATCATTCATCATATAATTGTCGATTACAAAGTTTGTACAAGTTCAGACAAGTCATGTATACAAAGTTGTACAACTGAATAACAAATACCTTGTTAATTCATAAGTTTGACAAAAATGCCTTTTTTCTTCTTCGTTGAATCAGAATATGTAGGAATGTCTAAAAAGTAGCTTCTATGTCCAAGAATTCCAAAGATATCCAAAAGTATTCCAAAAGTCCAATAGAATGTCTAAATGTTGTAGGCAAACGTTTGTGCAACGTTGACAAGTCCAAAAGAAGTCCAAAATCTATGAAGATAATGGAGGAAGCCTGTAACAACCCGTAATTTCTAAACCAATTTAAAATTTTAATTTTACAAAATTTAATTTTACAAATTTTAATGGATTTTTAATATTTAAAATGATTTATTTTAAATAATAACGACTAAAAATTTATTTAAATCGATGTTAGAACGAATTTTTTTAATTTAATCATAATAGGAGTTAGAAATAGCATGGCAATTTGAAAATCTGAATTTGAACTTTGACTGACTGTACAGGATGCAAAATAAATCGGATTTTGATGAAACCAAAAATACTAGAATCTGTTTACAAATATCTTTTCAATGAATCTGAAAATTTAAAATTTCATAGCGGGAATCAAAAGTTATGGCCAGTTGAATTTTCAAAATAGTCGCTATAGAATTTATATATATATATATATATATATATATATTAATATTAAAAATAGTCATTTTGCAAACGACCTCCGTTTCCAACAAAACCACTTTTGTTGGATTCAGAATGTCAAATTATTAATGGATTCCAATTTTTATAATTTTTGGAATTAATATGTGAGCGTGGCAAAAGAAAATGTGTTTTGTCAATTTCAGTCAAATTAATCGACTTGAAAATGACCACTTTTCAAACGATCTCCAAATTCGACAAAATTAATTTTGTTAGGATTGTATCGTCAAAACATAGCTAGAAATAGTAATTTTTAGAGTTAGTATGTGACCTCGGTAAATTAAAATGTACAATCAAATTAAATAAATAAATGTTTTATATTTTAAAATAAAGAAAAGTGGGCTGAGATGATCAAACGGGCCGACGGGACCTAGTCCATAATGTCCGAAAGGGGGGGTATTCAGCTAAGGGCAAGATTGGTTGGGCTGAATTTAGAGCTAGTATAAGTTAATGGGATTTTCTGAAAAAACTAGAGAATTAAAAATTAAAATATTATAAATATAGAGGTACCTAAACCATAATTCGTTCTAAAAGAAACCGCCGCCTTCCTCATTCCTGCAGCTGAAATCATCTCGATTTCCCCATTCAATTTCTTCCAAACTGATGCCAATTTAATCATACAATTAAAACAAAAATCAATGGACTTCTTTAGCTTGTCAAAACTGTATGGATATGATTTGAAATCTCGCACCGAGTTGGCCGAATTTGGCCTTGAAAGGCGGCGGGTCTGGGATCCTTTTTCGAGAGCAAGGAGGCGCCGAGTTTGCTGTGGTGCCAGGCGTAGGTGGCACAGGGTGGGAGCTTTCGAGTGATGGTGCCTGATCGAAGACCAACGGCCTTGGTAGGCGGCGCGTGGAAGTCAACTGTGGCGAAGATGGGTTCGATGTTGAAGGCCGTTGTCTGGAACGAAATACAAGAAGAAAGGCCGACGTTTTGAACGTGATTAGTGAATTGAAATGTTAATTAGGAAATTATTAAATAATTAAACTATTTTAACTTATGTTAAAATCTGAAATGCTTGTAACTTTCACAAATGAAAACGGAATCGAACGATTTCGGATCCGTTGGAATCGCAGAAACGAGATCTACAACCTAGAACTGACTAGAGCTGAAACAGAGCAAGTTGGAAATTCAGACAAAACCCAATGTGAGATTTCTCGATTTAAAATTGTAATAAAAAAGAGGTAATTAGGGAGAAGGACAAAGTTTGCCGAAAAATTAAGCTGGAGGACGCCACGTTTTATTTTTAGTCTGAAGGACAAACTTTGAACCAAAATTAATCTAAAGGAAAATGCTAAATGTAATTAGCATTATATTCAGTTTTATACACTACACGAAAATGCTAGTTTTAACTAGCATTATTCAGTTTTACACTGCATAAAATGCTAATTATATTTAGCATTGTCCTTCAGCCTAAATTTTTTCAAAGTTTGTCCTTCAGCCTAAAAATAAAACTTGACGTCCTTCAGATTTTTTTTTTCAAAGTTTGTCCTTATGCCTATTTTCCACTAAAAAATATATATATCCATATACTTGAATGGATTGTGATTGCACTGTTAACGCCATATACAACACATTTATGCGTCATATAAAATTAAGATTGATTGATTTATTTTGGTTATGATGAATGGTTAGATTAATATATATATATATGTATGTATATATGTATATGTATATATATATATATTGCTTGTTAAAATATTATCGTTAACATTTTACTTTAGAATCAAAGGATTCATTTGTTAATTATACTTTCGTTAGTTAAAATTGGTCATATGCAAAAAATATGATTTTTTAGATTAGAACATTATCATTAATATGTTGGAGATATTAGAAAAGTTTATCATAGGATTAAAAATATGATTTGGTTAGATTAAAACACTATTGTTATGATGTTAGCGAAGTTAGAACACAATCATATGTTGAAAACATGTGATGTAAAATAAAAATACCATTTTGTTAGGAAATTGTTATGCAAAATAAAAATCCTTTTTTTTATTTGTCATTCATGAATATAGAAATTTGTTGAATATAAAAATGTTCTTTTTAGTGTCATATGATACATAGGATTTGTTATAATATAAAAGTGTTCTTTTTTATTTATACATACACAACATAGGATTTGATACAAAAGAAAAATGTTCTTTTTAGTGTAATATGGAACATAGAAATTGTCGTACAACAAAATATTCTTTTATTCTACATGTCATATTAAAATAGCTAGTATTAGCAGACAATAAAAACATTCTTTTTATTGTACATGTAGGGAAAATGATCATTATTAGAAATGTCATTTGTTAGATAATGTTTTGTTTAAATATAAATATCATTTTGGTTTGGAAATATTATGTTAGATTTAAACATGGTTTATGTTAGAAATGTTACCTTAGATTAAAAACATGATTTATGTTAGAAATGTTACATTAGAATAAAAATAACATTTTTGTTATAAAATTATCATGTTAGATAAAATTGTCATTTTAAACAAAATTATCATGTTAGATAAAGTTGTCATTTAGATAAAATGTCATGTAAGATAAAATTGTCATTTTAGATAAAAATGTCATGTTAGAATAAAAGGTCATTGTAGTTAAGAATGTCATTTATGTTAGGGATAAAAATGTTGAAACTTCAAAATTCACATTTTTAATGCAAAGATAAAATATATAAAATATTCATGGAATGGATAATAATGTTGAAACATTAAAATTTACATTTTTAATGTAAAGCATGATTTACGTAAAATGAACATTGGTTGAACTATAAAAATGTTTAACAATAAAAAGTTTACATTTTTGTTTGTATATGAAAAAATATGAAAAATGAACATTTGTTTAAAAGATTCAAGTTAATAAAATTTTGTTTGCATTAAAATTTACACTTTAATGTAGGTATGATCATGTTAAAAATTCATTGTTTGAAAATTTATTTCCACATTAAAATTTACACTGTTATTGTAAAACTGAATCATTAAAAAAAGGTTCATTGCTTGAAAATGTTTTTACATTAATATTTACATTTTAATGTAAATGAATCATATGAAAATAAAAGATTCATTGTGTAATAAAAATATATTTTGACATTGAAATTTACATTTTTAATGTAAATAAATCATTAGAAAAGTTTCATTGTTTAATAAATTATGTTAACATTAAAATTACATCTTTAATGTAATAAAGGATTGATTAAAAAGATTAAACTTTGGTAAAAATGTGTTAACATAGGAAAGTACATTTTTAACGTACAAATGATTATTTAAAAAGATTAAAACTTGATTTTAATATGTTTACATTCAAAAGCTCATTTTTAATGTATAAAAGGATCGAATAAAAAGATCATTGTTTGATAAAAATGTTTTTACATTAAAAAAAACTACATTTTTAATGTAAGTAAGAATAATTGAAATATGCATTTGTGTACATTTATGTAACACCCCACCTCCGCTAGGGTCACTCACAAAGGGAATGCACTAGCTTTGGCGGAGCATTATCTTGGTAAGCATACACAGAAATATTACAAGACAGAACATAAATAAAACAGCGGAAGGAAAACCCAAATTTCATTGCTTTAAAATCTAGTAAGGTCTAAAGACTTTTACATCAAAATGTCACTAAATCCATTTCATCGAAATCTGCCTTGCAATAGTAAAGAAGCATAAAACCATATTCATAAATTATTCCCCAAGTAAAGCAGTAAAGCAAACCACAGCCAAGAGAAATCCAAGCCGTACATGAAAGAGCCTTGGAGCTTCGTAACATCCGAACTAAGCTGTATTCCCACCCTGCGAACCTGGGGGGGAGGGAACGGAAGAAAAAGAGGCGAAACAAAACGGGTCAGTCATAAAGACTGAGTAAGTCCTAGTGACTTTCTGCATAAAAATAGGTAAAGATAACATGGCATGAATAAACTGAAAGTAAACATAAGCATGATGACAAGGTAGGCAAGATAAACTAAGATAACAAGATAAACTATGCTAACAAGATAAACTAAGGTAACAAGATAAACTTCGGGCACGATGAATCAAGTATAGCATCCCATAAGTAGCATCACAAGGTTCCTACCAAGTATCACATCGCAAGGTTTCTATCAAGTATAGAATATTTCTATGATATCTATTTGCTCTGCACCAACCGTACTAGTATCCTAACGCGTGTCATGTGTTGACTATAAAATGATCCCTTGCCCAATGTCATGAAATGACCCATTATTTGGTCCCACGAAACGATCTATTAATCGATCGACTCCCTACAAGTCCAAGCTCGTTCATGTGTCTATGTCATACGGCCCTATCACGAATGTAGTCACCTGTGCTAGGTCCACCAAAGGGTGTATCAAGCCCTAGGGTGCAACCACCGACACGAATAAAGCACGCACAGTGTAAACCTACTGGTGCCCATGCCTACTTTTTCAACTCCAGACTAAGTGCATGACCATAGTCCGCCTGAACCTACAATGGCGCACCTACTCAGCCGTTGTTCTGGTCGCTTACAATCATCCCAGTAATCGTGCCCCACCCTGCCTAGTTCCAGGGTACCGTGATACATCTAGTGGGTTACTGCTGAAAAGGACCGCGTAACTAGGGTTTCCGTCCAGAAGGTTAAGTGTTGTCATTTAAATTCGAGACTTAACCCCATTAGTCTAGCATGTCAAGTTGGTTAAGTGTAGTCATTCAAGTTCGTGACTTAACCCGTCTAAATGTCAGGTCAAATTGGATAAGTATATTCAAGTGGTTCGAGACTTAACCCTATCAAATCATCATGTCAAATTGGTTAAGTATATTCAAGTTGTTCAAGACTTAACCCTATCAAGTCATCATGTCAAATTAGTTAAGTATATTCAAGTGGTTCAAGACTTAACCCTATCAAATCATCATGCCAAATTGGTTAAGTATATTCATGTGGTTCATGACTCAACCCTATCATGTGGCATTAATTCATTAATACACCCCAACCTCTCACATTAGACTTGTGGTTGTGGTCACTGGATTCGGCGGGCGGTTCCGGGCGGTTTTACACCATAACCTAGTCTAACCTCTGGTTTTAAGCGTGATATGACCAACTACCCACATTGGATCCTATTGTTTGCAGTCACTGGATTCGCCGGATGTTTCCGGGCAGGATTACACTGCAAACTCAACCCAACCTCGAGTTGGCCATTTTCAAGTTTTTTCTAGTGTCATGTCCACGTTCAATTTTCGTGTCAAGTTTGTGTCAAGTTTCATGTCAAGTTTCTAGGCAAGTTTTATATCCATATCCAGATTCAGGTTATAGCAATATTCATGTTTCACTTTATGCCTATTATCAAGTTCATGGTTCATGTTCATAACCAACTCATGTTTTGCCTAGTCTACCCAATCGTATTCCCATCGCATGTAAACGTGAATCGATATACATCACAAGTAAATCTAAATCTAGAAATAAAGGGAATAACATCAAACTATGATAGGCAGAAAGGACGAGCATAAAGTGATAAGAGGGATTACAAGACTAGCATGATATAACTTGAGGTAATTGGTTACCACATCACTGGCATATAGAAAATAATAGACTTTTCAAATCTAGCATAAAAAGGTGATAGTCCCAAACATTCTAATCTTAGCATAATAGGCATAAATGATAGTTTAGACTTGATTATCAATTCAAATGTCAACATAGTTTTGGATCTAGAATAGACCTACCCAAATTTGCATCATAATATGTTATAGCCTAAACAAAAGATTCATAACCGCGATGTCATAGTGAGCATACTAAGATCTAAATTAATAATTTAGATTTAGTTTTAACACGGTAAACTCAAGATGATTCCCTAATTCACAATATTGTTAATGGCCAAGATCCATAATATTGTCATTTATAAAAGTCCCCAAGTTTATATGTTCATATCCACCACAATTGTCCTTGTCATACTTAAAGGCAATAGTCTTGCGTTCCCAGTCATAGGCATAGGCATAGTCTTATGTTCTCAGTCATAGTCATAGGCACGTTCTCAGTCATAGTCATAGGCATGTTCTTATGTTCTCAGTCATAGTCATAGGCATGTTCTTATGTTCTTAGTCATGGTCCTTGGCCATTAACAATAGTTTCAATGTCATAGGTATGATAATATTTGATTTACATGTTACACTACATAGATCCAAATTTATGCCAAATTCATTGCATATAATATTTATGCAAATTTCCTCATAATAAGATTATACCAAAATTTACATATCAAGCCCAAACTTGCAAATACAAAGATAATATCCAATTTCATGTTGCCGATAATTCCATCGTATTCATATAGGCAATAATCCTGTAATTCCCCCGTATACATCTCGTACGCAAATCGCGATTTTAGGCCAAGGTACGAAATTGACCAAGGTTCATCAAAAGAAAATAAATAGGGGAAAGGTAGAATCTTGCATCAAAATAAGATCGGAGAGAAAAACATCATCACAGGCATATTAAAATTACAACAGGCTGAATAGATTATGAACTTGTCATGAGAATAAAGATAGACAAGTCAAAAACTCAAGATTCAAGAAACAACAGAGATAGATCTGGATCGATAAACATACTTAGATCCAATTTCACTTTAATTCAATGCCATATTATAATCAAATATTTAAATCGGAAAATAACTAGAACTTACAGATCGTGGCTAACGAATTAAGAACTAAAATTGTCGTAGAACGTTGCAACGTCATTGATCTATTCTCTTGAATTTGTTGTAGAAGCATAGATCTTTGATTTGAATCAAGTTTGGATGCTTAAGCTTTAATTTGGAAGCGGCGGCCATTGTTCAAGAGGGATTTTAGCAGCATAACGGTGTAAGAACGATTTGTGTGAGTTAGGCTAGGTCTTAGGGTGTATTTATAGGTGTAGGAACCATTTAGGGCCTTTAGATCAACCCTAAAGTCAATACGGACCATCAAAACTCATCCCGGGCCTCAAAAATGGGTTCTGGGTCACACCAGGTCGACCTGTACAGGGGGGAGGTCGACACTACAGTCGATTTGGGGGGGGGGGGGGAGGGTAGGTCGACTATGCAGTCGACACTACAGTCGACCTGGGGTCAGTTTGCCTGAAAGTCTGCTGAATCTTGTTTTGGCCATATCTTGGTCATACGGACTCCGATTTTCGAAAACTTAGACTCTATTTCCTATAGAATTTCGAGACGAACGCAATGGCGCAACCCGTTTCCCTTGATTCTGATTTTAAAATTTAATTCTGCCTTGATTTCTTGTTTTAACATGTTATAAAAATTTGGGTTGTTACATTCTCCCCTCCTTAAAGGGTTTCGTCCCCGAAATCTTCAAGTTAGGAACAATGTGTCCTACCATCCAATCATCCATCTACTCAATCATCAATCACAGGCATCCATTGTCCTTAAGAGATTTCTAATGCTGTATGAACATATGCAGAAAGTGTGTGTATATGTTCCTTATCTAATGCAAATGATCAGGCCTGATTGATCTTTCTAATGCAAAATATGTTAAGTGCCATGAATCCACATGTATGCAAATAATCCTAGTCACGTAAACACTATATGTGTGCACAAACATTCACCCATATGCAACATTCACATGATAACACATTCGATTTCATCCATAAATAAGTATAAACACTCATGTATGCAATATGAAAGGTGACTGAGCCAATCTAGTGCCTAATGTGTAAATGCATCCACGAGCAACAACTAGTAACCACTTGCAACCATCAATCATAACATGTCTCAAACACATGTTTACACCCAATTGATCTTACCTAAAGATATAGTCGAATGATAGAAGCAAGTAAAAACTTGGTGCCCATTAGGCAATGTCAAAACTGGAAGTCTATGTTACATATATACTGATTTGGAGAAGTACTCCCTATGGGGTTTGCAACAGAAATAAGATTGAGAATAGGACCGAGAGGATATGCTTAAAAGATAGCATGCAAGTAAGCTCTACAAGAAAAGAGGGATCAAGGATACACTCTTAAAAAGAGATATGATGCACGTATCTAGTCTTCAATTTTCTAAGTCGCGTTTCCTTGAGCTTTACTCCATTGTGCTTTGACCGTCTTTAACTTCACAGATTCTTAATTCTTGTTTCCAAAATATGAGTTGGAACTCATTTTCACCGTTGCCTCTCGTTCCACTTTTACTTATTATTCTTCTAGTATATTCGGCTTAATCAAAACTGCATACTCATGGTCTCATGCAAGCTCACCAAAATTCACCAGTGAATCTTGGATCTCGTTCACTTACTAGGAGGTATTCCATGCAGAAGAACTATCTCTTGAAAATAATAAATATCAACCATGTTGCCAAATGTACTTACTAAGGTGACTTTCTACAACTCATGCATAAGTGAAATGAACCATCTGACTTAGTGGTGAACACTACTCGAGCGGATCAATAAATGTATCAAGAGATTCTAGGTAACCAATCATGAGAGAACCCTAAAGGTTACATGCGACTTCGAGGGTATTACCGAGGCAAGTCAAGAGTCTAACTACCCTCTTTTCAAAACCGAGAATGGCACCCTTACTGGATAATGACTCCATCCCTAGAATCAACCAATAGCCCAAAACATAAACATTACTTTTAAACTCAACACTTAGCATAGACATTCTCAAATCCAAACAAGTCATGAATAAATGAGCCAATTCCCCAACAGGATTTGAGACAGAAAAATGGGACCCTCTACTACGCTAGTATTAAGGTGCAGAGACTTAATTATCAAAGCAAAATTAAAAGTATGCGATGTACAAAAACAAAGTTCTAATGGGATGATAGAAAAGAAAAGCTAAACCTTTAACAGAAACGTTACCACCCCTCTTAGGTACGCTTGTAGTGAGAGCATACAATTGCCCTCTCGATGATCTTGTTCTTTGCCCTTGTCCTTGTCCTATAATACTTAACTACATGTCCATTTCTACCATACTATCGATACTCTTTCTTGTCATGGGTTTTATTATTCTTTTACTTTGGCTTCTTCCCTTTTCACCTTTTCCTCCTTCGTGGATTAAGCCATATCAGCAAGTTTCTCATCCTTAGGCTTGTGTTCTTTATCCTCGTTCTTACTATCCTTGTATAGCTTGTTGACAAGTTTCTCGAAAGTTACCTCCATCGCACGACAACCCTACAAAGCTTAAAATAAGACTAGTCGCAGATGGAACGACTGCGGCTCTTGATGGAGGTTGGGTACTTCTTTGCCCTCCTACATGCGTTGTATGCGTACAAACTATGGTGAAAAGAAATAGAGAAGAGACTCAAGGAGAGAATCAAAAGATAGTGCATATGGCTTTTGGGGAATAGCCTTTTCAAAATAAACTTTTCTTGAAAAATTTACTTCTTTGTAAACGGTTTTGAAAATAGTTTTCGAAGGTTTTTAAAACTTTTGCCCAGTCTGGCAACCTTCTGCTCTGATACAAAATGTAACACCCCACCTCCGCTAGGGTCACTCACAAAGGGAATGCACTAGCTTTGGCGGAGCATTATATAGGTAAGCATACACAGAAATATTACAAGACAGAACATAAATAAAACAGCGAAAGGAAAACCCAAATTTCATTCCTTTAAAATCTAGTAAGGTCTAAAGCCTTTTACATCAAAATGTCATTAAATCCATTTCATCGAAATCTGCCTTGCAATAGTAAAGAAGCATAAAACCATATTCATAAATTATTCCCCAAGTAAAGCAGTAAAGCAAGCCACAGCCAAGAGAAATCCAAGCCGTACATGAAAGAGCCTTGGAGCTTCGTAACATCCGAACTAAGCTGTATTACCACCCTGCGAACCTAGGGGGAGGGAACGGAAGAAAAAGAGGCGAAACAAAACGGATCAGTCATAAAGACTGAATAAGTCCTAGTGACTTTCTGCATAAAAATAGGTAAAGATAACATGGCATGAATAAACTGAAAGTAAACATAAGCATGATGACAAGGTAGGCAAGATAAACTAAGATAACAAGATAAACTATGCTAACAAGACAAACTAAGGTAACAAGACAAACTAAGTAACAAGATAAACTTCGGGCATGATGAATCAAGTATAGCATCCCATAAGTAGCATCACAAGGTTCCTACCAAGTATCACATCGCAAGGTTTCTATCAAGTATAGAATATTTCTATGATATCTATTTGCTCTGCACCAACCATACTAGTATCCCAACCCGTGTCATGTGTTGACTATAAAATGATCCCTTGCCCAATGTCATGAAATGACCCATTATTTGGTCCCACGAAATGATCTATTAATCGATCGACTCCCTACAAGTCCTAGCTCGTTCATATGTCTGTGTCATACGGCCCTATCACGAATGTAGTCACCTGTGCTAGGTCCACCATAGGGTGTATCAAGCCCTAGGGTGCCAACCACCGACACGAATCAAGCACGCACAGTGTAAACCTACTGGTGCCCATGCCTACTTTGTCAACTCCGGACTAAGTGCACGACCATAGTCCGCTTGAACCTACAATGGCGCACCTACTCAGCCGTTGTTCTGGTCGCTTACAATCAGCCCAGTAAACGTGCCCCACCCTGCCTAGTTCCAGGGTACCGTGATACATCTAGTGGGTTACTACTGAAAAGGACCTCGTAACTAGGGTTTCCGTCCAGAAGGTTAAGTGTTGTCATTTAAATTCGAGACTTAACCCCATTAGTCTAGCATGTCAAGTTGGTTAAGTGTAGTCATTCAAGTTCGTGACTTAACCCGTCCATGTGTCTTGTCAAATTGGTTAAGTATATTCAAGTGGTTCGAGACTTAACCCTATCAAATCATCATGTAAAATTGGTTAAGTATATTCAAGTGGTTCAAGACTTAACCCTATCAAGTCATCATGTCAAATTGGTTAAGTATATTCAAATGGTTCAAGACTTAACCCTATCAAATCATCATGTCAAATTGGTTAAGTATATTCAAGTGGTTCATGACTCAACCCGATCATGTGGCATTAATTGATTAATGCACCCCAACCTCTCACATTAGACTTGTGGTTGTGCTCACTGGATTCGCCGGGCGGTTTCGGGCAGTTTTACACCACAACCTAGTCTAACCTTGGGTTTTAAGCGCGATATGACAAACTACCCACATTGGATCCTATTGTTTGCAGTCACTGGATTCGCCGGGTGGTTCCGGGCAGGATTACACTGCAAACTCAACCCAACCTCGAGTTGTCCATTTTCAAGTTTATTCTAGTGTCATGTCCACGTTCAATTTTCGTGTCAAGTTTGTGTCAAGTTTCAGGTCAAGTTTCTAGGCAAGTTTTATATCCATATCCAGATTCAGGTTATAGCAATATTCATGTTTCACTTTATGCCTATTATCAAGTTCATGGTTCATGTTCATAACCAACTCATGTTTTGCCTAGTCTACCCAATCGTATTCCCATCGCATGTAAACGTGAATCGATATACATCACAAGTAAATCTTAATCTAGAAATAAAGGGAATAACATCAAACTATCATAGGCAGAAAGGACGAGCATAAAGTGATAAGAGGGATTACAAGACTAGCATGATATAACTTGAGGTAATTGGTTACCACCACACTGGCATATAGAAAATAATAGACTTTTCAAATCTAGCATAAAAAGGTGATAGTCCCAAACATTCTAATCTTAGCATAATAGGCATAAATGATAGTTTAGACTTGATTATCAATTCAAATGTCAACATAGTTTTAGATCTAGAATAGACCTACCCAAATTTGCATCATAATATGTTATAGCCTAAACAAAAGATTCATAACCGCGATGTCATAGTGAGCATACGAAGATCTAAATTAATAATTTAGATTTAGTTTTAACACGGTAAACTCAAGATGACTCCCTAATTCACAATATTGTTAATGGCCAAGATCCATAATATTGTCATTCATAAAAGTCCCCAAGTTTATATGTTCATATCCACCACAATTGTCCTTGTCATACTTAAAGGCAATAGTCTTGCGTTCTCAGTCATAGGCATAGTCTTATGTTCTCAGTCATTGTCATAGGCACGTTCTCAGTCATAGTCATAGGCATGTTCTTATGTTCTCAGTCATAGTCATAGGCATGTTCTTATGTTCTCAGTCATATTCCTTGGCCATTAACAATAGTTTCAATGTCATAGGTATGATAATATTTGATTTACATGTTACATTACATAGATCCAAATTTATGCCAAATTCCATGCATATAATATTTATGCAAATTTCCTCATAACAAGATTATACCAAAATTTACATATCAAGCCCAAACTTGCAAATACAAAGATAATATCCAATTTCATGTTGCCAATAATTCCATTGTATTCATATAGGCAATAATCCCATAATTCCCCCGTATAAATCTCGTACGCAAATCGTGATTTTAGGCCAAGGTCCGAAATTGACCAAGGTTCATCAAAAGAAAATAAATAGGGGAAAGGTAGAATCTTGCATCAAAATAAGATCGGAGAGAAAAACATCATCACAGGCATATTAAGATTACAACAGGCTGAATAGATTATGAACTTGTCATGAGAATAAAGATAGACAAGTCAAAAACTCAAGATTCAAGAAACAACAGAGATAGATCTGGATCGATAAACATACTTAGATCTAATTTCACTTTAATTCAATGCCATACTATAATCAAATATTTAAATCGGAAAATAACTAGAACTTACAGATCATGGCTAACGAATTAAGAACTGAAATTGTCGTAGAACGTTACAGCGTCATTGATCTGTTCTCTTGAATTTGTTTTGAAGCATAGATCTTTGATTTGAATCAAGTTTGGATGCTTAAGCTTTAATTTGGAAGCGATGGCCATTGTTCAAGAGGGATTTTAGCAGCATAACGGTGTAAGAACGATTTGTGTGAGTTAGGCTAGGTCTTAGGGTGTATTTATAGGTGTAGGAACCATTTAGGGCCTTTAGATCAACCCTAGAGTCAATCCAGACCATCAAAACTCATCCCGGGCCTCAAAAATGGGTTCTGGGTCACACCAGGTCGACCTGTACAGGGGGGAGGTCGACACTACAGTCGATTTGGGGGGGTGGCAGGTCGACTATGCAATCGACACTACAGTCGACCTGGGGTCAGTTTGCCTGAAAGTTTGCTGAATCTTGTTTTGGCCATATCTTGGTCATACGGACTCCGATTTTCAAAAACTTAGACTCTATTTCCTATAGAATTTCGAGACGAATGCAATGGCGCAACCCGTTTCCCTTGATTCTGATTTTAAAATTTAATTCTGCCTTGATTTCTTGTTTTAACATGTTATAAAAATTCGGGTTGTTACAATTTACATGTTATAGAAGTATAAATGTTCTTTTGTTTGATATCAACATCGACATTCAGAAAAATAGGAAAACGTACATTGGTAAAACATTATCATAATTATGTTAGCGATATTAGAAAACAATTCAAACTGAAATATAATTGGTTAAATTTACTAACCAATGATTTATGTATGTAAACCGTTGTTGTTTGAAAACCCCACACGGGTATTGGGATGATATTTGTCATACACTAGTCCCGATGTTTAGTTATATGTCAATCGATAGATTGACAATCTGTGATGAGCATTATTTTTTTATTTTAATGCTCACATAGTTATAAATTTCACTCTGGATGTGAATGGATTGTTTATTGATTATTTCTCATTATTGTTATATACACGTGATGTATGAAATCCATATAACTGAAATTATATGGTAATTGATTGAGTCGCATTCCGATTCAGAATATTTCTAATATAGAATATATTTAAAATAAAGAATCTTTGGAAATAAAGAATATTTTAAAATTATAAATATTTTAAAATAATATTTAGTGTAAAATAAAATTATGATTTCTCTGTCCCTTTTTAGACGAATATAAAAATATAAAAATGTGAAGCCGAATTAAGTTGCAAACATTATTTTAACTGGAACGGGTTTATCGATCGATTTGATTTACTTTATAATGAACATCATAAGAAGTGATTTCAAAATCTAATATTTTGAAATTACTAATATTATAGTATGATAAAGATATAGAGTATTCAATTTTATTTAAAATTGAAAAATGTTGTTAAAATCATTTTAAAATGAATTTATAAATATTTTATAAAATAAGTCTTAAAAAGGAAACCAACGAAATATATATAATGTAACGACCCAGATTTTTGAACAGTTTATTTTAAATATTTAATATGGTTTTAAATATTGAATTCATAATATAAATGAATTTTAAATTGGATTTGTCAATTTAATTATCGATATATGATTTAATATCGATTATGTTTAACTATCGTAATAATAACAATTGAATTCCCAATGCAAATCGATTCTGTTAAGTTCAAATTATTGTAAAACGTGGGAACATAAGTGTTACGTTAAAATATTGGTTCAGGATTTCGAATTTAAGGACCAATAGATATTTTAATTTAAATAATTTCAAATCAATGTTTATATAAAAGAGGAGAAGAGCCGACCTATATTTTTAAACATTGCGCCTACCTTAGCTTCAGCTCTTTTCATTTCGCACACCACAGTGTCTCCTCTCTTTGATATCAAGCAGACAGGATATTACAGGGGCATGGTACTTCTGTCTTCCCCCAAATCGCTTTATAAATTCAAGCATTTTTCTCGTATTTTTCCAATCAACAGATAAGCAAATCCACGCGCCCTCTCTCATCTCGTTTTCTCACTCAAGAAAATCAAAATCAAAAAAATCACGAAATCCGTGAATTCGAACAGAGCTGGAGCATCGCGTCTGAGCTATGGTACGGGTTTGGGAATGATTTGATGCGATGCCATTTATAAGGCTCGACATCAGGATAGATGACCTAGGGTTGAGTTGCGATGGCTATTTGGTGGTTTGGCATGGTTCGACGGAGATTGGTATGGGGTTTTCTGGAGTCGTGAGTGTGGTAGAGTGGCTCGGTGCTAGTAAGATGATGGGAAGGATCGAAGTTGGAACTGGTAGGAAGGGCGACAGTTCTGATGGAAACTGGACGTAGATGAACCTGTGAATTCTAGAGTGCGACAGAAGAGGTTTCGGACTTGTCCTTCAGGGGAGGAGGTCGATGTTGTATTGAAAGGGGCGATATAGCTTTTGGGGTTGATTTAGTAGTGCAGCGACAGTTTTGGGATGAGGATTGTCTGATGGTATTGTTCGACGATGTTGCTGTTGGGGGGAGAAATGCAGTGACTACAATGTGTTCGATAAATTGCCGAAGTGGAGAACGATAGTTTTGGGGCTGATTGCGATAAGAATGGATCGACGATTGTTGATATGCTTTTTGAGTGAGTCGAGTAGTTTTCAATAGCAGCAAGGTATATGTTTTAACCAAATTTAAATTTACTTAGAATAATTTGTTTTTAGTAAGTTAATGTAAATGTATAACCACTTAAGCGATGATAATTCAAATTACCAGATATGCCAGATAAATTTATTTAGGACAATCCGAGATGATTTGAGATGATTGATAGCTAAGACGATAAGGAATTCTAACTAGATATTCGGCAAAAGAAAAACTCCGGTGAGTAAATCTCACTCACCTTTAGAATTATTTTTATTTCATTAAAAATAATTGTCTGTTGCTTGTGTGAATGATTTCTGGTTGCTTTATATATATTAGTTATTTAGGATATATATATATATATATATATATATTGGGTTGATTGATTGGTTGGATTCCCGCAGTCTCATTAGCGGATGCCCGCAGTTTCATAGCGGATGATTACCCTATACGCCCCACGCTATGATTAGTGGATGACCTTCTATACCGCGATATTCTGCCACGAAGCAGAATGGGTATTATTTATGTGCTAACATCTGTGGATGCAGGAAAACAGGTTGGAGGAATCCAACTGGATTCCTCAAAAATATATTATCTGTTTGTTTATTTGTTTGCATATATATTGTTATATATGATGTGTTAGAAAAATAAATATTTGGTTGCTTTGTGTGTTTTATCACTGGGCTTAAGTAATGATATTTAAAAATATCGTGAAAGGGTATTTGAGATTTAAAAAGGGAAAATTCTATTTTTAAATAGAATTTGAATTTTAAATGGAAATAAATATAAACTTGTTTTTGAAAAATAAAACAAGTAGTTCTTCATAAACGAAGTTTATAAATAATTCTTTTATAACGAAGTTATAAACGAGGTGAAAGAATTATCCTTTGATACTTCAGAAATAGAATTACAAGTGTGAAATTGGAATTTGCAATGAAATTTCAAATAGGATTTGAAATGAAATTTTTAAATATATATAACTCAAATGAAATTTGAGTATAACATTTGAATTTTAAAAGGGAGTTAAATATTTGAATTTTAAAAGGGGATTGAATATTAGAAATTCAAATAAGAAGTTCAAATAGAATTTGAATAGACGAAATCAGAAAGGAAAAATAGAATTTGAATTCAAGGAATTAAAATAAAATTTGAATTCAAAGGAATTCAAATAAAGAAATTCAAATAGAGATTTCAATATAGAAATTCAAAATAGAATTTGAAATATAGTATTTCAAAGGAGAAATTCAAATGTGAAATGTGAAATTTGAATGGAATTTAAATATGAAATTTGAATTGAGATTTGAAATAGAAATTCGAGTATTAAATTTGAACATGGGATTGAATACAGAAATTCAAGTAGAAATTTAAATATGAGATTTCAAAATAGAATTTGAAATAAACTTTGAAAGTAGAATTTCAAAGTAGGATTGAAATAGGATTTCAAAATAGGAAATCCAAATAGTTTTGAAATGGAATTTGAATTCAAGGGAATTCAAATGAATTTGAATATTAGAAATTCAAATGGTGTTGAAAATGAATTTGAATATTAGAAATTCAAATGGGGTCGAAAATGAAAAATGGAATTTGAATGTAAGAGATTCAAATTGAATTCAAATAAGATTTGATCTATGGGATTTGAATATGAAATTCAAACGGGTTTAAAACTATGGAATTTTGAATATAGAATTTAAAAAGGAGTTTGAATATTTGAATCTAAATAGAATTCAAATATAGAAATTGGAATATAGAAGTTCAAATGGAATTTAAGTATGAAGTTTGAATAAGAGAATTCAAATGAATTCAAGTCTAGAATTTGAATATAAGGGAATTCAAATAGAAATTCAAATATTGAATTTGAATATCAAATAGAAAAGAAATTGGAATTTGAATTTAGAATTCAAATAAAAGTGAGATTTGAATTTGAATCAAGGAATTCAAATAAGATTAAAAAGAAGTTTAGAAGTTTAAAGTTTATATATATAAATATAATTAAAACGAACTCGCCGCAGCGCTGCAGTTCGTAAATTAGCGATTCGAACTTCAATTGAATATACAGAACTCAATTGAAGTCGGAATTCTTTGAAACAAGAAACGTCAGGACTGGTTTGATAATAATTTTCTAATGAAAGAGAAAAATATGAATTTCGTCGTATAGATTTTGAGTTATGTCAAAATCAAATTTTCAGAAAAGCAGCGCCAGAATCGTTTTAAAACCATAATGGTTTATTTAATTTTATAAAAGGATTTTAAGCAAATAAAAATCGAAATTTCTATTTAGAAAAAATCCAGATTTGAGTTATAAAATATATGTGAACTCCAGTGGAGAAATGAGTTGATTTCTGAAATAGAAATCAGATTTTTGGATTTATTGAATAGAGTTAACTAATTCGAATAGAAATTAGTTAATGAAATCTCGAATGAATATTGAGCTTTAAATAAGTGAATTCGATTTGAGAATTTATATTCGAAATAGAAAAAAAGAACTAGAATTGAAATTGAAATTCAATTTGGTTATGAACAAGTTAAATATTTTGTTTGAACATGTTATGTTCAACAAAAAAAAGTGAAATAGGCAAAAGGGCTAATTAAAGAATAAATGAGCGAAACTGAATTCAAACGATTGGATTGAGTTAAACTGAATGGAAAACAGGTGAACAGGTGTTGAACAGGTATGGAATGAAGTATATAAAGTATATGAAGATTTAAAATTTATGTGCTCGACAAAAAGGTACATGTTTAATTCATATATGAGATTTATGCGCCGTATCGGCAAGCCGCTTGGCTTTTCCTTTTTTCTTTTTGATTGAGGAAGATACCGGGAAGCTATTTGCAATTTCCCGATGCTCCCGATACAGGGGAGGTTATGGCGAAATTTTCCGGAAATTTAAGGAGTTAGGATATTTTTAAGAAATTTGACAATTAGAAATCTATATATCGATATATATAGAATTCGATAAGAAAAGGAAATCAAAAATGGCATAAGGGCCAAGATTGATTATTGGAAATATTTGGGTAACAAATATTGATAGAGGAAATGGGAAAGTGATTTGATTAATGAAAAATTAATTAAAGGGCCCAGTGATTTGATTTGTTGATATGTTGATTGAACACTTGTTTTTATTCGATAGTTAAATCACAGACTATCGAAGTTTTTGACCATCGTTGTCAATATGGAGAGACCGGTTGGATTATTATCCGAAGAACCACTCCGTATCGGCATAAGCGTTGCGAACCAAGTATGCTGAATATATTGAAGACGGAGTAAAGTGCAAGGGCTTTTCTATTTATAGAAATAGTGCCTTCGGTGTCGTTCAATCCCAGAACGAACATAAATGGACGAATGTCTGACAGAGTATTTCCAATGATCAAATGGGTTGGTCTGTATGAATATATATGGTTGCAACGGATTTTATCCCTTAGCATAATATCCAGAATATTTGTGCAAACTTAACTAGTGATTAACGGATCTGACGATGTGGCATTCAAAGTGATTGTGTTACCAATAAATGGTAAGTATTCGTAGCCTCAGGCCTCAACAACCGGGAAAGGACAAAAATCGGGCAG
Source organism: Allium sativum (assembly GCA_030737875.1). Classification (NCBI taxonomy): domain Eukaryota; kingdom Viridiplantae; phylum Streptophyta; class Magnoliopsida; order Asparagales; family Amaryllidaceae; genus Allium; species Allium sativum. The sequence goes on from CM060918.1 coordinate 947,118,745, forward strand.
GCAGCATGGCTATGTGGGTCGCACCCATTAGGGTGTATAATCACCTATCTAGAGAAATTCCTTTTGTTTCTAAATCTATCGATTCTGCCCATTCGGGAAACGGTGGTTTGAGTCCAACCGTTGGTGATATACATTCGATACACTCAAGCGAAATGAGTGGTCGGTCATGTGTGGGCCGGGTTGCAAGATGTTCTTGTTGAACCCAGGTGTATTCGTCTCTAGAGATACATCATCGGAAGGTGGTTCCATACCTTGTCATGTTGGAAATCCAATCTCCAATAAGCGCCATGCGGGTTTTTGATTTTATACTATATATGTGGAGCGTGAGATGCAAGCGTTCTGCTATTTGGTTATTTACTTGATGTAGACATTACTATAATATCATGGGATTTGATATCAAAGTGTTTTGGGTTATAGTAAGGTAAAAGCCGTCCATGTTTATGTGTGGGCTGGTCTTACTAGTATCTTTTCTTTTGAAAGGATTTTTAAAAGTTAAACAAGTGGTTGGAGTTTACTCACACCAGTCCCATGACTGACCCAGAGTTTATTTTGTTTTGTTTTCCCTAAACTCTTGGGTGCCCAAATTTGTACGGGCAGTCAAGTGTTTCAGGCTTTTACAGATACACTTGGAGGAGCTTGAAGCTGGAGGCTTCAACGTTAGTTATTTAGAGTTACTTCCGCTGAATCAAGTGTTATGTGTATTCTGATGATGGTATGTATACATGTACAAAACAGATTTGTATTTCAAAAATCATGTTATATAATATATTTTCTTCGTTCCGCTGTGAGTTGTGATCTTCGTTTTTCTTCTATTCTAATATTTCTTTCTTTCTATTTCTCATCCTCTAACTTCTTTCTAATAATGAGTCGTATTTCTGTGTTATTTGGGTTGGACGTGTGGTGTATTTAGTCAATTCAGATAGCACGGATTTGCGGGCCTTTACAGTGGTATCAGAGCTTAGGTTGAGCGAATACCTAGGCTTGTGTGGCACGTGCTCATTAGAGATAGGGTCAGTAGTACCCTAGAATGAGTTGGGTGTGTAGATACGAGAGAGCGTATTTGTTAGTTGATATAAAAGTTGTTTTATATTGTGTTGGCTAGTCTGTTGAGTGGTTTATGAATTCTGGTCGAATCGTGGGACGCCACGAAGTCGATAGGAATTTCTAAACACTTGAACAGGAGATTGAACACGATATTGTTTTAAAATGGGTAAATGAAATAATTTTACCCAAAATTTCTATTTGATATAGAAAGAATAATTTTTGAAATTATTATATTATATGGATATGTCGATTGATATCATTATAATCAGGTGAGATTCTAAAATTGAAATGGTTATTTATAACCAAATAGAATTTGTATGGAGATTAAATATACAAATGAGATGAATTAGAATTAAATTCAAACCAGAATTTGGAATTTAAAATCCTGGGAGGTTTGAAATCATTTGCGAAGTATATTAAGATAATATAGCTTTGATTTGGAAGGGTTTTTGAATAAAAATCATTTTAGATGGACTTTGGAATAATAAAGCACTGAACTCACTTCAGTGGCTGGGAAATAATCCTGATGATGGTCGCGACATCATCAGAGTTCATTTTCGAGTTTCTAAGTGATGAATTGCTACCTTAGAAAAAGTTTTGATGGAAATTTGTTTGAAAGAAAACAAATTGGTTTGAATATTTAAATGTTTTGAATTTGAAATGGAAATAAATATATATGTGTATACTTAAGTGATTTCAGAAGAATTTGAAATAGAAACCCGGGGATTTGGATTCTGGAATTGAAATTTAACTTAAACAAGTTAAATGGGTCGAAGTGAATAAATTGATTAAATTCAATTTGAATTGGTTTAATAGAATATAGATTGGATATAAATGGATTGATCGTAGATCATTCGAATCAAATGTGTGAAGACCAAAAGTTTTGGTGAAATTAAATATGTTGAAATATAAGGAGGTGAGTTTCAACATAAAGGAGTTGTGAAAGGTAATGGATTTGTACCATTTTCCTACCTTAGCAATTTCGAGGACGAAATTATTTTAAGGGGGAAAGAATGTAACGACCCAGATTTTTGAACAGTTTATTTTAAATATTTAATATGGTTTTAAATATTGAATTCATAATATAAATGAATTTTAAATTGGATTTGTCAATTTAATTATCGATATATGATTTAATATCGATTATGTTTAACTATCGTAATAATAACAATTGAATTCCCAATGCAAATCGATTCTGTTAAGTTCAAATTATTGTAAAACGTGGGAACATAAGTGTTACGTTAAAATATTGGTTCAGGATTTCGAATTTAAGGACCAATAGATATTTTAATTTAAATAATTTCAAATCAATGTTTATATAAAAGAGGAGAAGAGCCGACCTATATTTTTAAACATTGCGCCTACCTTAGCTTCAGCTCTTTTCATTTCGCACACCACAGTGTCTCCTCTCTTTGATATCAAGCAGACAGGATATTACAGGGGCATGGTACTTCTGTCTTCCCCCAAATCGCTTTATAAATTCAAGCATTTTTCTCGTATTTTTCCAATCAACAGATAAGCAAATCCACGCGCCCTCTCTCATCTCGTTTTCTCACTCAAGAAAATCAAAATCAAAAAAATCACGAAATCCGTGAATTCGAACAGAGCTGGAGCATCGCGTCTGAGCTATGGTACGGGTTTGGGAATGAATTGATGCGATGCCATTTATAAGGCTCGACATCAGGATAGATGACCTAGGGTTGAGTTGCGATGGCTATTTGGTGGTTTGGCATGGTTCGACGGAGATTGGTATGGGGTTTTCTGGAGTCGCGAGTGTGGTAGAGTGGCTCGGTGCTAGTAAGATGATGGGAAGGATCGAAGTTGGAACTGGTAGGAAGGGCGACAGTTCTGATGGAAACTGGACGTAGATGAACCTGTGAATTCTAGAGTGCGACAGAAGAGGTTTCGGACTTGTCCTTCAGGGGAGGAGGTCGATGTTGTATTGAAAGGGGCGATATAGCTTTTGGGGTTGATTTAGTAGTGCAGCGACAGTTTTGGGATGAGGATTGTCTGATGGTATTGTTCGACGATGTTGCTGTTGGGGGGAGAAATGCAGTGACTACAATGTGTTCGATAAATTGCCGAAGTGGAGAACGATAGTTTTGGGGCTGATTGCGATAAGAATGGATCGACGATTGTTGATATGCTTTTTGAGTGAGTCGAGTAGTTTTCAATAGCAGCAAGGTATATGTTTTAACCAAATTTAAATTTACTTAGAATAATTTGTTTTTAGTAAGTTAATGTAAATGTATAACCACTTAAGCGATGATAATTCAAATTACCAGATATGCCAGATAAATTTATTTAGGACAATCCGAGATGATTTGAGATGATTGATAGCTAAGACGATAAGGAATTCTAACTAGATATTCGGCAAAAGAAAAACTCCGGTGAGTAAATCTCACTCACCTTTAGAATTATTTTTATTTCATTAAAAATAATTGTCTGTTGCTTGTGTGAATGATTTCTGGTTGCTTTATATATATTAGTTATTTAGGATATATATATATATATATATTGGGTTGATTGATTGGTTGGATTCCCGCAGTCTCATTAGCGGATGCCCGCAGTTTCATAGCGGATGATTACCCTATACGCCCCACGCTATGATTAGTGGATGACCTTCTATACCGCGATATTCTGCCACGAAGCAGAATGGGTATTATTTATGTGCTAACATCTGTGGATGCAGGAAAACAGGTTGGAGGAATCCAACTGGATTCCTCAAAAATATATTATCTGTTTGTTTATTTGTTTGCATATATATTGTTATATATGATGTGTTAGAAAAATAAATATTTGGTTGCTTTGTGTGTTTTATCACTGGGCTTAAGTAATGATATTTAAAAATATCGTGAAAGGGTATTTGAGATTTAAAAAGGGAAAATTCTATTTTTAAATAGAATTTGAATTTTAAATGGAAATAAATATAAACTTGTTTTTGAAAAATAAAACAAGTAGTTCTTCATAAACGAAGTTTATAAATAATTCTTTTATAACGAAGTTATAAACGAGGTGAAAGAATTATCCTTTGATACTTCAGAAATAGAATTACAAGTGTGAAATTGGAATTTGCAATGAAATTTCAAATAGGATTTGAAATGAAATTTTTAAATATATATAACTCAAATGAAATTTGAGTATAACATTTGAATTTTAAAAGGGAGTTAAATATTTGAATTTTAAAAGGGGATTGAATATTAGAAATTCAAATAAGAAGTTCAAATAGAATTTGAATAGACGAAATCAGAAAGGAAAAATAGAATTTGAATTCAAGGAATTAAAATAAAATTTGAATTCAAAGGAATTCAAATAAAGAAATTCAAATAGAGATTTCAATATAGAAATTCAAAATAGAATTTGAAATATAGTATTTCAAAGGAGAAATTCAAATGTGAAATGTGAAATTTGAATGGAATTTAAATATGAAATTTGAATTGAGATTTGAAATAGAAATTCGAGTATTAAATTTGAACATGGGATTGAATACAGAAATTCAAGTAGAAATTTAAATATGAGATTTCAAAATAGAATTTGAAATAAACTTTGAAAGTAGAATTTCAAAGTAGGATTGAAATAGGATTTCAAAATAGGAAATCCAAATAGTTTTGAAATGGAATTTGAATTCAAGGGAATTCAAATGAATTTGAATATTAGAAATTCAAATGGTGTTGAAAATGAATTTGAATATTAGAAATTCAAATGGGGTCGAAAATGAAAAATGGAATTTGAATGTAAGAGATTCAAATTGAATTCAAATAAGATTTGATCTATGGGATTTGAATATGAAATTCAAACGGGTTTAAAACTATGGAATTTTGAATATAGAATTTAAAAAGGAGTTTGAATATTTGAATCTAAATAGAATTCAAATATAGAAATTGGAATATAGAAGTTCAAATGGAATTTAAGTATGAAGTTTGAATAAGAGAATTCAAATGAATTCAAGTCTAGAATTTGAATATAAGGGAATTCAAATAGAAATTCAAATATTGAATTTGAATATCAAATAGAAAAGAAATTGGAATTTGAATTTAGAATTCAAATAAAAGTGAGATTTGAATTTGAATCAAGGAATTCAAATAAGATTAAAAAGAAGTTTAGAAGTTTAAAGTTTATATATATAAATATAATTAAAACGAACTCGCCGCAGCGCTGCAGTTCGTAAATTAGCGATTCGAACTTCAATTGAATATACAGAACTCAATTGAAGTCGGAATTCTTTGAAACAAGAAACGTCAGGACTGGTTTGATAATAATTTTCTAATGAAAGAGAAAAATATGAATTTCGTCGTATAGATTTTGAGTTATGTCAAAATCAAATTTTCAGAAAAGCAGCGCCAGAATCGTTTTAAAACCATAATGGTTTATTTAATTTTATAAAAGGATTTTAAGCAAATAAAAATCGAAATTTCTATTTAGAAAAAATCCAGATTTGAGTTATAAAATATATGTGAACTCCAGTGGAGAAATGAGTTGATTTCTGAAATAGAAATCAGATTTTTGGATTTATTGAATAGAGTTAACTAATTCGAATAGAAATTAGTTAATGAAATCTCGAATGAATATTGAGCTTTAAATAAGTGAATTCGATTTGAGAATTTATATTCGAAATAGAAAAAAAGAACTAGAATTGAAATTGAAATTTAATTTGGTTATGAACAAGTTAAATATTTTGTTTGAACATGTTATGTTCAACAAAAAAAAGTGAAATAGGCAAAAGGGCTAATTAAAGAATAAATGAGCGAAACTGAATTCAAACGATTGGATTGAGTTAAACTGAATGGAAAACAGGTGAACAGGTGTTGAACAGGTATGGAATGAAGTATATAAAGTATATGAAGATTTAAAATTTATGTGCTCGACAAAAAGGTACATGTTTAATTCATATATGAGATTTATGCGCCGTATCGGCAAGCCGCTTGGCTTTTCCTTTTTTCTTTTTGATTGAGGAAGATACCGGGAAGCTATTTGCAATTTCCCGATGCTCCCGATACAGGGGAGGTTATGGCGAAATTTTCCGGAAATTTAAGGAGTTAGGATATTTTTAAGAAATTTGACAATTAGAAATCTATATATCGATATATATAGAATTCGATAAGAAAAGGAAATCAAAAATGGCATAAGGGCCAAGATTGATTATTGGAAATATTTGGGTAACAAATATTGATAGAGGAAATGGGAAAGTGATTTGATTAATGAAAAATTAATTAAAGGGCCCAGTGATTTGATTTGTTGATATGTTGATTGAACACTTGTTTTTATTCGATAGTTAAATCACAGACTATCGAAGTTTTTGACCATCGTTGTCAATATGGAGAGACCGGTTGGATTATTATCCGAAGAACCACTCCGTATCGGCATAAGCGTTGCGAACCAAGTATGCTGAATATATTGAAGACGGAGTAAAGTGCAAGGGCTTTTCTATTTATAGAAATAGTGCCTTCGGTGTCGTTCAATCCCAGAACGAACATAAATGGACGAATGTCTGACAGAGTATTTCCAATGATCAAATGGGTTGGTCTGTATGAATATATATGGTTGCAACGGATTTTATCCCTTAGCATAATATCCAGAATATTTGTGCAAACTTAACTAGTGATTAACGGATCTGACGATGTGGCATTCAAAGTGATTGTGTTACCAATAAATGGTAAGTATTCGTAGCCTCAGGCCTCAACAACCGGGAAAGGACAAAAATCGGGCAGGCAGCATGGCTATGTGGGTCGCACCCATTAGGGTGTATAATCACCTATCTAGAGAAATTCCTTTTGTTTCTAAATCTATCGATTCTGCCCATTCGGGAAACGGTGGTTTGAGTCCAACCGTTGGTGATATACATTCGATACACTCAAGCGAAATGAGTGGTCGGTCATGTGTGGGCCGGGTTGCAAGATGTTCTTGTTGAACCCAGGTGTATTCGTCTCTAGAGATACATCATCGGAAGGTGGTTCCATACCTTGTCATGTTGGAAATCCAATCTCCAATAAGCGCCATGCGGGTTTTTGATTTTATACTATATATGTGGAGCGTGAGATGCAAGCGTTCTGCTATTTGGTTATTTACTTGATGTAGACATTACTATAATATCATGGGATTTGATATCAAAGTGTTTTGGGTTATAGTAAGGTAAAAGCCGTCCATGTTTATGTGTGGGCTGGTCTTACTAGTATCTTTTCTTTTGAAAGGATTTTTAAAAGTTAAACAAGTGGTTGGAGTTTACTCACACCAGTCCCATGACTGACCCAGAGTTTATTTTGTTTTGTTTTCCCTAAACTCTTGGGTGCCCAAATTTGTACGGGCAGTCAAGTGTTTCAGGCTTTTACAGATACACTTGGAGGAGCTTGAAGCTGGAGGCTTCAACGTTAGTTATTTAGAGTTACTTCCGCTGAATCAAGTGTTATGTGTATTCTGATGATGGTATGTATACATGTACAAAACAGATTTGTATTTCAAAAATCATGTTATATAATATATTTTCTTCGTTCCGCTGTGAGTTGTGATCTTCGTTTTTCTTCTATTCTAATATTTCTTTCTTTCTATTTCTCATCCTCTAACTTCTTTCTAATAATGAGTCGTATTTCTGTGTTATTTGGGTTGGACGTGTGGTGTATTTAGTCAATTCAGATAGCACGGATTTGCGGGCCTTTACATATAATATATTATATATTTATATAATGGCCTGAATAGAACGTGCCGCGCAGCGACCGTTCGCGAATTTCGACCATTAACTTCAAATTGATGTAACGGGAGATCCGGCCGTCGGATTCTCCTAAAACTGGAACCGTTTGGTTCGTATCGAAAAGAGTTTTCCAATGAATATAAGTGGTTTAAAATCTAACGGTTGGATTTGGAATTATGTCCAAATCAATTTCAGAAAAGGTCGCTATAGATGTAGTTCGGTGGCCGTTATTGGAAACCGACTGTACAGGCCTTAATAAAATTATTAAAAATATTAATAAGTTGTGTAAAATCATAATAAATGGCTTGGAGAGGTTTTGGATGAAAAATTCCATATTTGAAAAGATGAAAATATATTTTTATCGATATGAACTAGTTATTAACTAGAATAAATCTTTAAATTAAGATTTAATGAAGTTTTCCAATAAATTAATATTTACTTGGAAATAAATAAATAAATTGGATTTTTGGGTATGTCGTGAATGGTGTCTTCAATAACACTGTTCTTAGACCCAGTCGAGAAAAGAATAAATCTTTTAGTTAAGATTATTAGAGTTTCCAATTATATTCTGTAATTGGAATAAATGAAATGTGAATTGGGTTTATCATGAACGGTGTTTTAAATGACATTTGTTCTTTAACCCATTAACAGTGAAAATATAATTTGGAAGTTACAACTCTTTTATTAAGATTTAATGGAAATTTCCCAAAGTAAAGTTTTCCAATTTAATATATTAAATTGGAATTGAATGGAATTCGATTTAATAATAATCGAGATGAGATTCTGTAGAAGAAGACTATTACTATATATGGAATTTAAAAGGATTTGTCATTATTCTGTTTATATTATTAGTCTGATACGGGAATTTATATCGATTATATATTAATTTGATTTCTGTGAAAATTTCATATTTAATGGAAGATGATTTTTGGGTTTATCGTAAACTGTGTTTTAAATGACATTGGTTCTTTCACCTAGTTAAAGATAAGATTAATTTCTTAAATTTGAATAATCATTAAATAATGATTTTTGATATTAAAAACCAAATTGGAGTTTTAGTGAATCTTTAAAAAGAGGACTAAAGAATAAATTTAAAAGAATTTGTCTTTGATAAAATTAATGGGAACCTTTCCCTAATAATGTGAATATTTTATTAAAAGAATATTCTGAATTGGAATGAGGCGTATGATGTATTTCTATAGAACTTAATTATTGATTATAAAATACGCGAGTTATTCGGAAAGACCGGGATTAACCCATTCTGAATAATTACTATGACGATTGAATGTCGAAGATGAAGACGGTGGTTGAAGACCGGAGGTCTTCACATCATTTGGATGATACTGATGTCTTGATTGGGAGGCATCCCAAGACAAGGTAATGAGCGGTGATCTTCCAAACGTTCTTGGAGATCGACAGATATGCGAAAACCTCTCTCCTGTATTGGACATATGGGACGAGGAATAAGGTGTCTCTGGTTCCATTCAGACCTAGAACAAACTTGTAAATGGATGGTATGTCTGACGTTGTATTCCTTTGTGTTGTATTCGTTGATCTCTGCTATATATATATCTGTTTGGTGGTGGAGAATCTATTCTCTTGCATAACACTCTTCTCTGAGTCGTACGAGCTCAGAGGTTATATATTGGCAGAAATCATTGGTATGGTATGGATTGACAATGTGACATGCTAAGATGCAAATGATCAAGGCTTTTGTTGAAAAGCAAAGCCTTATGGTTGATGATTAAAGCACAACTTATTTAGGCACATCTTTGTGTATAGAATTACTTCGCGAGCCTCACACCCCGGTAAGAGTCAGAAATAGAACAAGGGAACGCAGAGAGTGCACATGTTTCTTTCTAGCTAAAAGTGGTATCAGGGTTTTGCAAGCCCTGACATTTTACTTATGTGGATGATGGATTATGAGGCCTCGGTTATATTGGTCGATAGTGACCAATTTATAGGTTCAATGGGACCAGGAAGCGTGTGTTCAGGAATTGCCAATCCACTAAAGTATTTGTGGACCGACCCTGCAGGATCCAAGGGTTTGCCAGCGTCCGAAGCTTGAGACATTTGCTAGAGTGTCTCGAATCGGTAAGGAGATCGTCCCTAGCCTTGACTCATGATGGAAACACAACTTCCAATACGACACCATACGGTTTTGAATTTAAAACTAGTATGGTGACATAGTATATGGTAGCTATGCCGTCTATGATTGATACATTATGATTGAAATGTTTTTGAAGCATATATACACTAATAATAGTATCAAATCCGTTTTATCGTATCAAGCATTTTTGTCCATTGTAAGGTAAAACTCTATCCTCTGGTTTGCGTTGCATTGTGTGATGGGACTTGGGTCTTATAATGGTTTTATTTTTCTTAAAAGCATTGCGTTGTTTAAGGATTTACTTTATTTATGCATTGGCAATCCAATGGAGTAAACCCGTGGCGTTAGTGGCGTGGTCCTGTGATTAGCCTTATTATTAGATTAGTTATGTAAGATTTCTCATATCAGTCCCATGAATGACCTGTAGTTTGTTTCACTTTGCAAACTCGAGTGCCCTCTTTTCCACACGGGCATTCGAGTAGCTTATTTTGCAGATATATTGAGCAGGATTCTGGATCGAAGCTTAAAGCTATGTCTAGAGCCCTGATAGCCTTCCGCTGTGCTAGTTATTCATTGCCGCTTCATTGTATTACAACTATTGTAATTTAATTTTCCGCTGTGGTATTTATTTATCCGATGTGCTCTGATATTCTGTACTCTGATGTAACATTAATGTAATGTTTATAAAAGTCTTCTGTTATTTGTTCTGATGTGTTGTATGCTGAAAGTTAGCATATTCAGGTTTTTGAACGGTCTTAGTCGATTTTGCGATCGATTAGGTGCGGGCTAAATCCAAATCGTTACAAAGCCATTAAAGGTGCTTGAGAGATCAATCCCGTATGTCAAAGTGTAGAAAGAGTGCAAATGATCTAACTCCTTTGAGTGCCAAGCATAAGGGTATTTATTAGTGAGTTTTCAGAGTGTCAGCCCGAATTTCATATCCCGAGGGGATGCGAAATTCACATCACAAAAACATAGCCGAAAAGCCAAGTCACTCACGAAAATTCGCATCCCTAGTCCAAATAATTTTGAATCCCGAAAATGGTTGAAAAACACGTGCGGATCAAGCCAAAACGTGTGATCTACATGGTAAAACGAGGTTTTCCAAAATCGTTTGGCATTTTCCAAAATTGGAATTCCTAGCCAACTCCATAATTTCGCATTATCAAAATGTTGCATCGCATCCGGGGGAGTTCGAGTCTTCTCTGTGTAGATCCTAGGATTTCGAGCTGCAATATTTTGACTCCGCTCCAATGCCATCTTTTCGCATCCCAGATCTCGTTATGCGAGATCAAGAACAAGTGTGCCGCCTCAGTGTGCTCAGGATGATTTCGCATCCCCATCATGATAAAAAATTCAGGTATGTGAAATCCCAATTTGCTAAGTCGAAAATCCAGGCTTGCCAAAGCAAGCACGAACATGGGAAAATCCATGATTTCCCTGAGCCGATCAACCAATTCCAACTAAAATTCTAAATGTGATCATCCGAGCACGAACATGTGATTTTCAACATTTTTCATGTGTTGACCACCTATTTTTCAACATGCCAGACCAATAGTTTGTCAAGTGCTGGATTTTGATGTCGTGAGTCGCGCAAGCCATTTCTGGTGATCATGCCAAGCCGATCAGTTGTTTTTTAGCGTACGAAACAAGATTTCACCGAAATCCATATACTTTTCCATGACGAGCATTGCTACATGATCGAACCAACACGCTCAAGGATTTTGAGCTGATCGGACCGAGTCGGTCAAGTAATTTTACCACATCGACTTTTCCAAGTTAACTAACAATGATTTCACGAATCAACGCTATTTCCAACCTTTTCCGAACACGTCGTGACTTCTACCAAATCGCTTTGTGTTTTCTGATGACGTTCTTGAGACTTGAGTGTTCGCTAACCATAATCTTGACGTGTGACTGCTTTGCCAGAAAGCACGTCAACATTTTGCCCTCCAAAACATGCCTTGTTTGATTGAAAGAAGATGTGTTTTGCGAGAAAATCAGAAATACAGAAACCAAAGCCAGGAGAATTTCGAAGCGAACTTCCATTACCAGAAAACCAAAGAGCCACGATCGTGCTGGATCGTATTAACTAAAAAGCAAAATCCAACCAGAAGCCTATGACCACACTGGATCATAACATCCGTGAAATCAGAAAAGATGAAATCCAATGGAAGCCAACGATCACTCCAGATCGTTACTTTGGACATAACTAGAATAGCTGAATAATCAGAATATCCATAACTAGGTAATTGGGAGAACCAGAAATCCGTAAACCCAGAATAACTAGTAGCCATTAGCCAGAGTGAGCGATCTTACCATATCATCGACGAGACCTTCCAAGCATATACAGATGAGTTGCCTTTCGTGAGCCGGCAGTGTTAGGGATTGCAGAATGGACCCTTAAGGCAAAACTAACACTAGAAGGTGGGTGAATAGTGTTTTTGAGAATTTAAATAAAATCAAAAACTTATATGATTTAATGTATGAATCAAACACCATAGAAACAATCACAGACACAGGATCAAACACAAACACAAAAATGAACAGAAAAAATGCAGAAAAGGAAAGAACACACCGGATTTTATACTGGTTCAGAATTGCTCCTACGTCCAGTCCCACGCAACGATGGATTGCGCAGTTTTATTACTATATCAATATCCAATTACAACCCTCCTTGATTTCACGGCTATAAGGGATACCATCAATTCCACACACACACACACACACACACATACACACACACTTAATCAAAGTATATCCTCCTTGATTTCATGGCTACAATGGATACCACTGATTACCCTTTCTTGATTTCATGGCTACAAGGGATACCACCAATTCCACACACACACTTGATCAAGTATATCCTCCTTAATTTCACGGCTACAAGGGATACCACCGATTACCCTTCCTTGATTTCACAGCTACAAGGGATACCACCTATTACAAACATTACCCAAACAATTACAAAAGCCCTATAACTCTTCAATAGCACTTTTATTCAGAGAGTAATGAGTAGAGAGTGAGAAGAGAAGAAGTTTAATGAAAATAGAATTGAATTCGGCAGAGTACAAGTGTAGAAATCATAGAAATGAGAAGATATAATGGTGTAAAGAAAGGAGATGAAGATGGAGAAGAAGAATGATGAAAAAAAATTGAAATCATCCCTATTTATAACATTTGAAAGATTGCAATGTTTCTGAACCGTCACAAATCTTTAAAAGAAACTTCCTTCCAATTTTCAAAAAAATGACAATTATATGTCGACATGTATATAAATGTATGTCGGCATATCATGTTTTAAAATTGAATTTTGAGCATTTTCAAGTGTTTATATATATACACACACACACATCTGGAAATTCTTGAATTAAAACATAGTGCTATGAATGAATATTATAAAGTAGAAAATCATATGAAAACATAAATATAAACTATATAAACATATTTATAAAATCATAGAGTTAAAACTATATAAATATGAAGTATATAATATATAAAATTTATAAACTGTAACGACCCGCATTCTACGCATCGAAGGATTGTAGAATATTTATTTCATTCACATACGAAGTCATATGGTCGTATAACTTTGGGAAATGACTATTGGGGTCATTTCCCATGTTCACGATTTTTGTCGAATTTTAAATTACCGTTTTGTCCCTAGTGAATCTTGTTTCGCTTATAACTTTTGATTGGTAAGGAGTTTTGACCTAAAACTACTTCCACTGCATTTGGATGATGATTTATCTTTCCGTAAAGTGGTCACATTAATCAAACGGACTTACCGTTTGGGAGATATGGATGAAATAAGGTTTGGAAGATAAGAAACAACATAATTGAGCTTAATTGGGTAATTAGCAGCTAAGCCATAACCCATTTCGGGATCAGTTTTATGGAAGGGATGAAAGGGTTTGAAAAAACATTCCCTTTAATTTTCTCAGCAGCCACAAACATTCCTTGAAACCTAGCAATGGCGTCCATCTTCCAAATCTCATTCTAATCGCTTCCTAATCGCTTTTTAACCACTAGTTCACCAAAACTACACCAAATCAAGTTAAATTGGCACCAAATCAGAGTTGGGGCTCCTGCAATACATAGAGATCCATGCCATAACAGTAAAGTTTCAGATCTAAGATTTTATTTGTGGCTAAGCTGAGTGATTTGCACTTTTATTCACTAATTGCGGCTAGTTAGGGGTGATTAGTGATAATTAGCGAAATTTGCATCATAAAAATCTGGGAAAATATGTAAAAATTCTAAAATATTATTTTATGTCACTGGTGAAAATTTGGGTTAATTTGGATTAAGTTTGCAAATACTATAGTTAAAACATGGTTAAGGGGATTAAGGGGAAAACCATGCTTTTTGGGTATGTTTGATCCAAAATATTTCATGTGAATGATGTTTTAACATTTTTGATTGATTCTGTATGCTGTTATTGCTACTTGGAATGTTTTGTGATGTCGTAGGAATGTTAGAATGGTTGAAAACGCCGTCGTTTGGAAAAATTAGCTCACAGTAAAAATTGCAGAAATTTGGTTCTTGAAGGGGGTAGGGGTCACGAACCACCCCAAAATGATGGTCACTAACCGCCCCAAAATGATGGCCACGAGTCGCCCAGGGAGTCACGAACTGCCCCAAAATGATGGTCATGAACCGCCCAGGGTGTCACGAACCGGCCCAAAATGATGGTCACGAACCGCCCCAAAATCGTGGTCACGGACCGCCCAGGAAGTCACGAACCGCTCCAAAATGATGGTCACGAACTGCCCCAAAATGATGGTCACGAACCGCCACCAGGAGAGTTTCACGAAACGGGGGTTACGAGCTGCCACCAGGAGAGGGTCGCGAACCGCCACCAGGGGAGGATCACGAACCAAACCAGATTTGAGTTTCTACCACGCGATGACGATCGTGAACACTTCTGAAGATCAACTTCAATTCGACTGAAACTCGAGATTCAAAGGAAGTCCAAATGAGAAGTTTTCACTCAGGATCTAGACGGGAACCAACGAGTTAACTTCTAGAGTTGGACTTTGCTGCGGGACGTGTGCAAAGGGGTTATCGATATCTATAACTTTGGTTCACCATTGAAGAGAGGGGGCATGTAGACGAACTAGAGCCAGGGAGGTGTGGAATAGCCCTTATGTGTGGACTGGGCAGGGTTATTGACTATAGACCAGGGAAGTATGGTCATAGCAATAGTTACGGAGTTGCCATCATGGCCCCAATGGATTTGGAGATCAAAGTGGTGGATATCGTATGCTTTACGCACTAAGTGAGTGATGTGAGGATGATTGCTATGTCTGATGATTTCTATCACTATGACATGCACACTCCCATTTTAAACTTTATGTTAGTGTTACCTTAGAGTGCTGTACATCTTGTCGTTCTAACTCTTTGGTTGCAGGTCCAGGTTCAGGTATGATTATTTATACCTATTATTGTTTTATTTTGCTGCTATTTCTCATACCAGACCTTTGTCTGACCCAGAGTTTTATGTCTCTTCTTATTAATCTGGTTGCTCCTAAATGAGCAGATTAGAGATAGGTACGGTGGTTATGCACAAGTAGCTGTTTGGAGACGAGCAGGAGGCTTCCACGTACTATTTACATATATTCTCCCTATGTTGTTGCTGGTCACTGCTTTAGGCATTAGTAGTGTACCCTTTATTATTTGCTGTAGAGACAGTATTTTGAAGTTGTAATAATTATGATTTGGATCATAAGCTGTATTTTGGATTCCGCTGCTATGATGGTTTAGTTTTCAGCTTATGCACTGTCTCGTCGGTTTTATGTCAAGTATGTTATTATTATATTTTATTCCACGCATTGTGAGATATACTACAGGCTCTTTGGTAATTCATAGTTTCAAAACCCTTTTCGTTAACGACCGTTCCACGCTAGTCGGGCATTGGTAGCACATTTCGAGGGAAATGTCGGCTGGCGCGGGGCGGGCCGTCACACTTGGTATCAGAGCCTAGGTTGTGCAGTATAACCTAGGGGAAGACATCAGGGAGAGATAGTATACATACATGAGAGCTCGTATTTGTGATATTTTGGTTTTCAAAAACTATATGTATATATATATACTATTAGTATACCTAAGGATGAAGTCGCACAGCACTGGCACCACTAAGGAGATAGTTAATCATTTTCTCTTTACAGATCGAACGATGAGCCGAAATACGAGGAGTACGGGGTCAGGAGACAACAACAGGAATGTCCCTGATATGAGGATGATGTTTACTACCTTCATGCGAGAGATTCTTAAGGGTGTTCAGGGAGCAGTTCCTAATGCTGCTAACAGTGGTGGTGCAGCAGTGCAAGGCCTAGGGTCGATTTCGCCAAGCTTAGCAAGGATTATACTAATCTTGGTGGAAAGCCGTTCCATGGAACGGAATCGACTATGTAGGTTTAAGATTGTCTTGATTGTTTTGAGCACATCTTTGAGGATTTGGGGATCGAAAAATGAAGGGAAAGTTAGCAATTGTCAACTTCAAGGACGGGCTATGAATTGGTGGAATGCAGTTAAAGCGGCAACTCCTGAAGATCATGTTACATGGAATCAGTTTAACACCCATTTCAGTGACAAGTTTATTCCAACTGCTTAGAAATCAGAATTGTTCAGGAAGTTTTTGGAACTTAAGAAGAATGGTAGGGCAGTCTCGGAATATATTGCTGATTTCGATACTTTATCGAAATTTGGATTATCTCTTATCGATACTCTCGAGAAGAAGAACGAGAAGTTCATAACTGGCCTAGATGGCTACTTGGGGGAAAGACTCATAAACCATATCGATGAGACATTCGAATCTATTGCGGGAAAGGCATTGAGGTCTGAGAGCCTTTACCCTAAGTCAAAAACCGTGGTTGCTGTTACTCTGCAAAGGAGCCAAAGCCACAGGCAAGTGGTGGAGGCAAGAATAATTCCCAGAATAAGAGGAAACATAATCAGACCAAGGATGGTCAGAAAAGAAGAATAAGAAAGATATCAAGTGTTATAGCTGTGGCAAGAAGGGTCACTATGCCAAAGAGTGTCGACCAAAGCCAGGGGAAAGAAGTGCTTCAACTGTAGCCAAGTAGGGCATTTTAAGAATGAATGTCCATAACCGCCTAAGGAGAAGCAAATCGTGAAAGCATATGCTATCAACGCTGTTCCTTCTTCATCGAATGCCCCCAACTGCGGTGCAGAAGGGAAAGGGTGTAACGTCCCGCCATTTTGACCGCTTCAAATCGGTAATAAAACCAACTTAAAGCATTCAAATCGATGGATCGTTATTTAGCTTACAAAGTTTAAAATAGAATCAACACAGAAAAACACGGAATTAATAAATAACACAATATTGAAACAACAAAATTATCTTTTGTAATCAGAATTTTTGATACAACATTTTCTATACATCGGAATTAAAACACAGTTTAAATATATAAAATATTTACTGATTTGAAAATCTTCAGAGTGCGCCATCTTTGGATCCTTAGCTTCACCAATCTTCGAATCCTAAGCTGAAATATTTAAATCTGTAATGCTCGGGTCTGACCCAAGCGTTCCATGCAAAAACATAAAACACTCGAGTCAGGATTAATCATAGTTCAAATAAATTAGCTTCACTATAAACTTAAATATAATAGTTAATCCAACATAAAAAACTAGGACGAATGAGTCAGAATAGAACGTATTCATATATATATATATATATATATATATATATATGTGTGTGTGTGTGTATGTATATATATATCCATATGCCGATGACATATATATACACATATAGCTGTATATATATACATATGTGTGCATCGGTTTTTATTTTTATTTTATTTCAAGGACGTTTTATTTTTAGGGATGAATGGTCCGAAAGCCTGCAAATGCGCACATGTACACGTACACGTGTGCACTGCCCCCAACATTCCTGGACGAACACATTGTGAGGTGAATCATAAAAATCAAGGCTATGAGTACAGTACATGCGCAAAATTAAATAGCGCAGGAAAATTGGATGATCAACTCAAACATATCACGTATAAGTGCAAACAACCATTCATATTATAAGAACTACCCAGGTAGAAACAAATGACATCAAGAGATGTTCAAAAAACCATAGCATGCGGGCTTATATGTTTTCATGGTCAACTGGATGATCAAAAGTAACTAAACAACTTAGCAATTAAAGTCTGCCCACACAATGCTATATGCACGTATAAAAAGGGAAACAAGCCTATGTTTATACAACATAAAATTTGCTGGTAATAATTTGGTATTTGCATAGTTTAGACATTGGTTTTAGCAATTGTGCAAGTTCACTTTATTTTAAAAAATTACTTAGGGAATCTTCTGTTTTTATTTTTATCACCCAAACAGGCTAAAGGTTTCTAAGATGCTCAATATTGATTTTAGTGCCTTACTAGCAGCTAAGGCCTCATATGTGCGTATATGTTGGGCTACATATAATAATTATCTATTTTTCATGGAATTTTGCTGATATAAACAAACTAATCATGTTAATATATATCCTAACATCCTTACTATGGTTTAGAACATTATCGAGTAAATAATGCTTCAATAAGCTTAATATAGAGACATATACTCATAAAATGAATATAAACTTGGGTATACTTATTAGTATAAGGCCATTTACCAATTTTAATAAGCTTCAGTAGGCATTAACATGTGTAGTCCAGGGTAGTCTATTACATGTATATAGTTCAGTAAGATTAACATGTACACTTGAGCCAAAACAATGGTCTTGATCCTCAACATGAGTATTCATATGCAATCTATACTAGTTTATGTGTTAAAATACATTTTGATGAGACAACAGCTAAGATCACACCATGGAATTTTTTTATGGTAACAGGAAGGGAGATAAACTAACTCCAATCAAACAAACAACGTGTCATACTTGTTTCCCTTTACTTCATTATCAACAAATCAGATCAGTGGATGCATAACAGAAGAGCAGTATATTCTCAACAAGCATATATAATTGAATAGGTGGTATCCTTTATTAATAAAAATAAGGGAATGGTTCAGACAAAGTTCTAACAGTGAGTTACTTGCGTATGAGGCAGGTTCAAATGTATTAAACGAGTGATCATGACTATAACACAAATTTCCAATAAATACGGGAACATGGTTATAAAAGGGCAGCAATTTCAGTTTTCAAGACATAGTGGTATGTGCAACCTATTAAACTGAGAGTATGTCCTATGTAATAGCTATAGGATATTTTCCAGTGTTTTCAAACGGGGTAATAGGATGCTATAAATATATATTTCCTAAATTTTGTTTGTAATTTCAGCTGTTGTCAACTGAATTACTTATCTAAAAAGATTTACTTCAAGCTATGAATACCTTCAGATTAGAACCACTTTACCGTGATTATTGAATAATATTAAACTAGCATTCAATATGTCATCATGTAGACAAGTTTATATATGCGAATCCCGGTAATATAAAATGACGAGAATTTAGATTCTCATTAACTAGCTCTGGGTATCGCTTTGTGCTAATAATTATTTCGATATCTTGGTAAATATTCCAGAATGGTTTATCATACGATCACAGTGAGTTATTTATAAACTGTTTCAATTTATAACTGAATTTGAAACAGTTAGAATGAACATATTTTTCCAGTATCATACTTCTTTATTTTTCATGCAATCTTATTCCAATACATTGATTGAAGTACAGTTTGAATCTTGAAAATAGACAAAACAATTCAATGGAGGAGGATATGGCCATTTACAGGAAGCATAGAATATAAGGAACTATACTATATATGTCTAATTTATCTTCCCGGTGCTCTAAACAAAATCCTAATTTATAACGAATCAAATTACAATAGAACACACACAATAATCTACCTTAACCAAACCAAACCCAACTGATTTCGCATTTTAAAATCGAGCCTTAACATTTTCCTCCTTAATAAAATATTATCAATATAGCATTCGACCATACATGCGGTGTGATACTTTTTATAATCCACTCGGAGAAATCAATACCAAACTGTTAAAATCAGTTAATTTATAGATGTTCAGGGATTTTTACTTTGGAAAAATCTTTAGGTAATCAACTTGTCCAGTTTCTATAGATTTTGGTGTCTCAAATTCTACAACTAGGATGATACTTATCATTTGGCAATAGAGCATTTTTTATATGAATACGAATGTGCTAATATATAAAGATATTACTGAAACAGTTATGTTTAAGTAGAATCTTTCAAGTGAAATGAACTATATAATGCTAAACATTTCGCAATCAGTGAAAGGTTTAGGTTTAAGTGGGTAGTCGTGGTTTATGGCGGCTAGCATAAGTAAAATACATTTTCAAGTTTACATGAAGTTAAACACACATTTCAGGAAAAATATACACAATGATACCAGCGCTATTATATATATATACATATACAAATATCCACGGGTTTTCAGATCTAGTTTTGGGTGACCTGTTTACAGCAAAGCCCAAGCCTTAACAACAAACAAGGTTTATGGCCAACACTCAAGGCATCACACCAAGCGAACAAAAAGCGGATAAAATTTTGTGCGCCATAAAGTTAGAAACATCACAGAAAACAACGAATCACACCCAAAATCAACTGTCATAGTTTTAGTTCAAGTTGATGGTTAAAATACTTGAAATATGGTAATCGTGAGTGCGGGACTCACCATAGGGAAAACAAAGGCAACGGAAACTTGTGAGAAATGGTGGTGCTTTTTCTAGTGCCGGAGACGAGCACGAGTACACGAGTGGTGGCAACGCGGTGGTTGTTGCACCAGGAGGTGACATTGCTCTCGATTGACACGGTGGTGACAAGGACCAAAGTCGATGGCGACTGTTATCTTTGTGATAAAGGGGGAAAATTCGATTTTAGGGGAAATCCATGGATTTCGATTTGAACTGTGAAAAAGAAATGATCTTTCTATAGGTATAGAAAGGGGAAGGAAGTAATTGGGGAACTCGGCCATTACATGATTTTGAAGAGAGAAAAAGGATTTCCTCACTGAAGAATTTGGGAAGACAGCAAGATTTTTATAGAGGAAGAATAAAGATAAGAACGTAAATCAAATAGGTTATAGGGTAGCAGTGCGTTTTCAGTAATATATCGGTGTGGTTCCTTACTGAGGAAGGTTCATTTTTGGTTTAATTAAAAATTAACTGTACCGTGAATTATCACGTAACATCCTAAATTCGCATCGCCGACATAATCTTCAAATGCAACAAAAATTTTATGTGTCTCTTTGTCTTCGCGTACTGAATTCAATAAAATTATTTTGGTTGACATCCGACTTCGTCTGCATATAACGTTATATAACATTAATTTAAATTTATAAATTATTCAATGGTTCACCAATTTTATTTTGTTTCCGCACCAACAACTTCGATCGATTTCTTAAAACCTTAAGTTTCAATTTCTTTATACATACAGACACACACCCATTCAAGCCCATTCCCATACATTTAAACAAATAAAATCTCCAATTTCATTTAATATCGATATCGTATTTTTTATTTATTTTATTTAAACGATTTATATTTTCCCGTCGAATTCAAACATCCAATTAAATTCAATTCGAATATTTAACCAAATTCAATTCAAATGTTCAACAATAATTATTTGATTTTCATCCGACCATAATAAATTAAATATTGAATTCAATTCATATACAGACAATGATTTTAAATTTCTAACTCCACTATAAAAATGATCATAAATAATTAAATCTTCAATTACTTTCATATTCTAGTTGTCGAAATTCTAGGACGTTGCAATCTACCTCCCTTTAATACTTTTCATCCTCAAAAAGGAAAGATCTTTACGATTATAACAATGTATACTTCAAACTTCCATATTTGTGTGGAATTATTTCACCACTAATTTAAATATTGATTATTTAAGTTATCGATCCTCCTTATTTATCATATCCCATTAGCTCGGAAAATCAAATTTCTTTACAAAACCAATCCCTTCTTAAATTTCAAATTCTACATAAGTTAGATTTATGCATCTCAGATTATTCCAGATTTCTTTACCATCCGTCCGTATTTACAATTCATCATTCCACTTTTTTCTTACGATTTCAGTTCAATCAATTTAAGTTTTTTCAAACATTCATTGAAGAGTGTGATCATTTTCTTTTCAAGTCTCAAATTGGAGACTTAGTTTTTTTTTCCTTTTTCAATATTTAAATTTTTTATAATATTTATACGTAACACGAAATTCATGCAAAAATATTTATACTATTATTACAAAGCTAAGGATTTGAAAGTACTTCAAAATTCTCTTCATTAACTTATTAAATTAGGTATATTTTAATTTCAAATTATTTATTTGAATATATTTGATAACCCAAAGTTTGATAAGTCTATTGTCGTCCTTATAGATGTTAGACGTACGCTGGCCAGGCTTATGACTAAAATTTCCAAGTATTAAGTATCCTTGCTTCAACTCCCAGCGAAAAATATTTCAAAATTTTCTAAAAAAAACAGATATGGAAAGTACCATTGTGATATTGATATGTTGATTGTTCATGAATCGCAGATACACAATGGTTTCGTCTGGATCCCCAGAAAACATCTGTATCCATAGGAAATCAATTCCCTGCAAATTTCATCATAGACAGATCAACGTAAAATATTTTCAAATCAAAGAGAAAACTGAGGTCACTGAGCATTAGCCGCTCTATCTCAGAACCACAAAACAATCAAGGAATTATGAAGATACTTCACGTCATGAGGACAAATCAAATCATAAAGACAAATCAGGTCACGAAGACACAGTGCTGCATCAAACAAGTGGCTCTACATCACTAAGTTATCTCAACATCTCATGACTCCATTCTACCTTTTGTAACTCTAGTGGTTACATCTCTTTCACTTGTAGATATGTCATGGGGACCGCAGGTACACAATGGTTACACCTGATTCCCTTAGGAAACATTCGTACCTGTAAGCTTTCATAGCTTTGCGGATTATGCTCTTATCACAACTGTACATTGCAGCAGACACAATGGTTACACTTGGTTCCCCAAGAAACATCCGTCCGTCGTAGGCTATCTACAACCCTACGAATTATGCTATACGGTCGTGTTCTTTCAGATAACTCGATTTTTATGTTCGGACAACCTACTACCACCAGCAGCACATCTCAACTAAGCTCGAAATTCAAAGGAGAAGGATGCTACTTCCATTATTTTGCTTTGAAAACATATAATACTATATAATATAATATTTTATTCCAAACTCCTCATAAATCATACTTATGTCAATTTACATAAGATTTTCTTTCCAAACCGTATATTCAAGCATCTCATTTTTATTTAAATCCTTTGTATAATATTTTATCTTGGATCGATTACTTTTCAAATCACTAGACTTCTAATTCGCTGCATTCTTATATTTTTTTTCTATATACATTTCGGAAACTTCTGTATCCAATATCCAAATTCAAATATTCTCGAATTTCATGCTTAATCAACTCAGATTTATGCCTCTGTTGGTTATAAACCAAATTTTCTTCCAAGTCCCTAATTATTTAATTCGTCATTTCGTCCACATCGTTATTCTCTCAAAATTCAAGAATTTTCTTCTTATCACAAATTTCTCCTTTACGCATTATCACTCCTTAACATTCACATCCTTGGACCATAAACTAGCAAGCGAACCATTCTCTAAGTATCAATCTCGAAGGCTGAAACCAACATTAGAGCAACACGCAGGAAATTATTCAACTTGACTAATCTCCAGTCAAATTCTAAATTCTTTAACTCCATTTCTTATTAAATTATTGCTTACACAATTCTGGAATTCAGTTTACGAATCCACTTCTCTTATATTCTGCCGCTCTTCGTTCTCGACGTGCGGCTCTTTGTTCTTCAGTTCTCGCCATTCTGATTTGTCAAAACCCAATAAATAATCACAATCTTTGAAAAAAAAATTCATATTCATTTTCTATAATTCTAGAAAATCTCCTATCATCATTGAAAAACATTTCCAAATATTCACAAATCTTTATTTTCATGGGGAAATATTTCTAAATTCGTTATTTGAATTATAACAGATATTAAATAAAACATTGATATTCTTACTCAACTGCCAACACTCATTCACTTACTTCACTTACCACCCTTGCTATCGAACCTTAACCATTTCTTAGTCAACAATGAAGTTAATCAAGTTGGGGTATATTTACCTCTCAAACCTTAACTGAACAACATTATTAACTTTGAAATAGATATAATTCATAACTTTGCTACTAGTGTTAGTTGCCATTATCACTATTTTCAAAATTCAGATTGTGAACTTTTTGAAAGACCTTGCTCTGATACGAATTGTTAGGGGTTGCGGAATGGATTGATAAGGCAAAACTAACACCAGAGTGGGGGTGAATAGTGTTTTTGAGAATTTAAACAAAATCTAAAACTTATATAATCTACTATATGAATTAAACACCACAAAAACAATCACAGACACAGAATCAAACACAAACACAAAAATAAACAGAAATAAAATGTAGAAAAGGAGAGAACACATCGAATTTTATACTTGTTTGGAATTGCTCCTACGTCCTGTCCCAAGCAACGCTGGATTGCGCAGAGTTTTATTGCTATATCAATATCCAATTACAACCTTCATTGATTTCACGGCTACAAGGGTACCATCGATTCCACACTCACACTTGATCAAGTATATCCTCCTTGATTTCACGGCTACAGTGGATACCACCGATTACCCTTCCTTGATTTCACGGCTACAAGGGATACCACTGATTCCACACACACTTTATCAAGTATATCCTCCTTGATTTCACCGCTACAAGGGATACCACAGATTCCACACACACTTTACCAAGTATATCCTCCTTGATTTCACGGCTACAAGGGATACCACCGATTACCCTTCCTTAATTTCACGGCTACAAGGGATACCACCGATTACAAACACTACCTGAACAATTACAACAACCCTATAACTCTTCAATAACACTTTGATTCAGAGAGTAACAAGTAGATAGTGAGAAGAGAAGAAGTTTAATGAAAATAGAAATGAATTCGGCAGAGTACAAGTGTAGAAATCATAAAAATGAGAAGATATAATGGTGTAAAGAAAGGAGATGAAGATGGAGAAGAAGAATGATGAAAAATTTGAAATCAGCCCTATTTATAACATTTGAAAGGTTGCAACGTTTCTGAAACGTCATAAATAGTGAAAAGCCTTTCAATTTTGAAAAAAATGACAGTTATATATCGACATGTTAATAAATGTATGCCGACATATCATGTTTAAAAATTGAATTTTGAGCATTATCAAGTGTTTTGATATATTAATATATAATTCTGGAAATTCTTGAATTAAAACATAGCGTTAAATGTATATTATAAAGTAGGAAATCATATGAAAACAAAAATATAAACTATATAAACATATCTATAAAATTATAGAGTTAAAACTATAGAAATATAAAGTACATAATGTATAAAATTTATACACTATAAAACTTGAGTTTAAAATCAAAATTAAAGTAAAGAAAATAAAATAAAATAGAGAAGGTAAAGATTGAAGATAGAATTTAGAAACAAAATTTGAAAAATCGAATTTGAATTTGAACCTGGAGTGTTATTCAGAGTCTTACATAATCTAGACTCTATTACTGTATTTGTCTTGAACTCTTGAAATCTTGAATACTTATGAGTCTCGAATCATTTCTGAAATCTGAGTCTCTAATGTCTTCAAACTGTACAGTCTTCAGTAATAATTCCTGTATATAAATCCTGCATATGTGTCTATATATATATTATAGAAAAAGTGTTAGTATATATTTTATAATCAATTAATATTGAAATAAGGTTGTTGTCATCAAAACTCCATTCTCCAACAGGCAGAACAACCCAATATCAAATGAGTAATGGCCTTACCCGCCATGAATCAGGGTGACCTTGCTAGAAGCTAGCAACGCGACCAAGACAGCCAGATTTTCCCAAGGCGACCTTGCCAAAGTAAGACGACCAAGGATATCCATAGTTTTCCAAGGTGATCTTGCCGAAGCAAGACAACCAACAGTAGCGGAGTTTTTAAAGGCGGTCCTGCCGAAGCAAGATGAACAAGGGTAGCCAAAGTTTCCCAAGGCGATCTCGCCGAAGAAAGATGACCAAGGATAGCCAAATCCTTAAAATTTGCAATCCGATTTTAGATTTCCTTACCTCACAGCCGATGCCCCGTCAAACAAAGTGATTCTTGTTAAAGTTATAAACTTTGAGGGGTTTTAACAAAGTCAAGAAGAAAAATTAGCAGTTTATCATCCATAAAGGGCACGCCTGTTCCCGTACATAGGTATGCGGACTTGGCCGTTTCTGATTCCAAATTTAGTTGTGAAGAAGACTGGACGGTTTATCGTTCGCTAAGAGTATTCCTAGGGTTGCTTGTTCCCGTACATGGGTAAGCGAGCTTAGTCATTCCAGTTACAAAACCAGAGTTTTCTAGGCAATCTTTTCGAAGCAAGACGACCAAGAGTTTCCAGAAAGGTTCAAGGAGATCCTGTCAAAGAAATATGACCAAGAAAAGCCAAAGTGTTCAAGGAGGCCTTACCAAAGTAAGTCGACCAAGAAAAGCCAGAACATATCCAATTTACTGATAACCAAGTGGGTGATGGTGTGTTGTTGACAAAGAGCAAGCCTAGGGATTATAACAGCTCCCATACATGTGTAGGTCGGCTCAACCATCTACATCCAAAAAGCCTAAAAGATAAATCCATATGGTTGGAGCCTACAAAGCCAAAACCAGGGGTCGGAGCTCGAATATCCAAATACAGAAAGCCAGAGCTAAATCACATGCTCGAGAATCTAGGAAATCTAAAAGCTAATAAATCCAAGGCAACCAAAAGTCGAAGAACCTAGTGTGGGAATGCCACAAGCGGGAAGACCATTATCCAAAAGTTGGAAAATCCAAAATCCAAATAACCAAAGATCCAAAGCCAAAGAAGACCAGAATCAAGAAATCCAAGAATTTGCGATACTAGAAGACCAGAAACCACAAGCCAAAATATACTGATGCCCCGGAGGCCTGCACTTGACACGCTAGAGGTAGAAAGGGGTTTAGTTGATAACTATGCCAATGAGACGAGTGCTGGTCCTCGGTCTATCCTAAGTAGCATGAGGGGACTATGCCTGTCCTGGAACCAAAGCCTTAGTCCGAACAAAAGTATGCCAGCTCTCCATGTATGACACGATCCTCGATCATATCCTTGAGATGTCGAGACTCGTTTGTGTTATGACCGTCGTGATCATGAAACAAGCAGTGTTGAATAGAATCCCTTTCACTCTGATTTGGCTCCCTTACGAGAGGATTTTTGAAAGGAGTAGCAGGATGAACTTCTCAATATCTCCTTAATGGTGTGAGTAAGTTCTGAATAAAATGAGAACTTAGGTTGTCTCCAAGCTATATTACGATCAGTCCCTGAAGGAGGCTTACGTGCACCAAAACCCTTAGCTTTTCCAGAGTCGGATGGTTTCTTGCCCTTAACCACATTGGTGTCAAGAACCTTTTTTATCAGTCCTCCCATCCTCTTCCCGAAGAAACC
Source organism: Allium sativum (assembly GCA_030737875.1). NCBI lineage: Eukaryota > Viridiplantae > Streptophyta > Magnoliopsida > Asparagales > Amaryllidaceae > Allium > Allium sativum. Next base: position 947,146,165 of record CM060918.1, read on the forward strand.
TTTCTTCTTCAAAATAGAACTCGCCAAGATCCCTTGGTAGGTCGCGATGTAAAGAAAATAACGGCCGTCGATGGATTGGGTCTGCCGACCGACGCCATCGGCGCATGAAACCTTTTCAAGTATTTGCGTAGAGTCTCGCCAGATATCTGCTTGATTCCTGTTAGATTCATCACACTTTTTAGGCGAGCGATGTGAACTCTGAACTGTTCCACAAACCTACAAAACAAAGCATTCTAAGGATTGATAGAATTCGTCTCCAACTGCCTGAATAACATGGCAGTAATATCTGTCAAGTAAATGGGAAAATACTTTGCCATGGAATCTTTTAAAGCAGAGAGAACTTCCATATGTCGCACATAGTGCATCAAGTGAGCAATCGGATTTTTCCGACCATCATAAGGTTCCAACACCGGTAGTTTGAAGTCCGGTGGGTTACGAGAATTCTGGATATCTAGAGAGAATGGACTGCAAGTAACATAATCCAAATACGAAGAAGATGCACTGCCTCGTGTAAATCAAGAATAACATTTGCGATCTGAGATCCATTACCAAAAGCGAGCAGTTGATTCAAGTTATCCAAGGCGACATTGGCTCCCCTAGTGTTTAAGTCCAAATTAGGATTTTTTTGGTTAGCAAGAAAGACATTCGGTTGAATTCCAACCTAAGGAGCCGCATCAGGCACAATCCTTACTCCCAAAACCATGGGAGCCCTACCATCTAGAGCTGTGCGCAACAGCGCTTAAACCGCATTACGAATAGCAGAACTCGCGACTTGACCAACCAAAAAGTCACGGGATAGAGCGATGTCGGGATTACGGGTGCCTCCGAGCGTAGCGGGAACGATACTAGTCCGAGGATCGGCGACGCCCTACTAAATAGTTTGCGGGGTTGCCCCCAAGTCAGGAGTCGTTGCTCGAGGAACACCGATACTTGTCCCAACAATGTTTGTCTGCTCTGTCAGCCTTCCGTTGCTTCCAAGTCTATCCTCAATCTGAGTGAGAAAGGCATTCATCGCTTCATCCTATCGTTCAAGTCAAGCATTCAAATCCGTATCCAAATTTTAAATCATCCCACCAACGTTGTCACTAGTGACATAGTTCAAGATAATTCCAGGTGAGGAAAGTTCTTGGCTTCCTTCACCTCCAGTACCTTGAGCCACAGCAATATCATCGAACTTATTATGCTTAACCATGGTGAAAAGCGAGTGACAAAGTCAAAGTCAAAAACTGAAACCAAATTTGAAAACCAAAACCAAATCCGAAGAAGAAATTCGAGAACCAAATTCGAAGAAATAGTCAAAGTTGTTCGCCCCCTTCTTGATGCGCCAAAGTGTTGATGTGGGGAATTGGCTCTTCTCGCACGCCAACGCCCAAGTGTGAGTTTAATGAAAACTTGTAATCTAAATGTCCGGGAGCAGTGAAATGTAAAGGGAGAACACAACTTTATAGTGGTTCGGCACTAGCACCTACGTACACTTTATAGTAATCATTCATCATATTATTGTCGATTACAGAGTTTGTACAAGTTCGGACAAATTATGTATGAAAAGTTGTACAATTGTATAACAAATAGCTTGTTAATTCATAACTTTGACCAAAATTCCCTTCTTCTTCTTTGCCGAGTCAAAGTATGTAGCATTGTCCAAAAAGTAACTTCTATGCCCCAGAAATTCCAAAGATATCCAAAAGTGTCAAAACTTCCAATAGAATGTCCAAATGTTATAGGAAAACGTTTGTGCAACATTTAGAAGTCCAAAATCCATGAAGATGATGAAGTTAGCCATTAATGGTATTTGATAGCTTCAATCCCGTATGCCTAAAGTGTAGGAAGAGTGAAAATAAGACAACCTCTTTGAATGCCAAACATGAGGGTATTTATAGGTGAATTTTGGGAGTGTCGGACCAACTATCATATACCGACGGGATACGAAATTCGCATCCCAAAAACATAGCTGAAAAACCAATTCGCATGCAAAAATTTGCATCCATGGTCCAAATAATTTCAAATCCCGAAAATGGCGCAGATCAAGCTAAAACGTGTGATTGCATGGTAAAACTAGGTTTGCAAAAATCGTTTGGCATTCACTGAACTTCGAATCCCAAGCCAACTCCAAATTTCGCATCATCAAAATGCTGCATCGCATCTGGGGGAATTTGAGTCTGCACTGTGTCTATCCCAGGATTTTTATCTCCAAGATTCTAGCTTCGCTCTAATGCCAACTTTTTGCATCCTAGATCTCGTGATGCGAGATCGAGAAATTGCATGCTCGCCTCAGTTTTCTCAGGGTGATTTTGCATCTCAATCATGATGCAAAATTGAGGGTTGCAAAATCCCAATTTTCCAAGCAAAAAATCCAAGCTTTCCGGAGCAAGCACGAACATGGGAAAATTCATGATTTCCGTAAGTCGAGCAACCAATTCCAACGTGCCAAATCGATTATCAGCCAAAACTCCGGATGTGATCAGCATAGCACAAACATGTGATTTTCAATGTTTTTCATGTGCTGATCACCTGTTTATTAATGTGTTGGACCAATAGTTTGCCAAGTGCCAAATTTTGAAGCGATGAGTCGTGCAAGCCATTTTTGGCGATCGTGCTATGCCGTTCAGCTATTTTTGAGTGCGCTAAACCAGATTTTACCGAAATCCATATATTTTTCCATGACAAGCTTTGCCACATGATCAAAATGACACGCTCAAGGATTATTAGCTGATCGGACCGAGTCGATCACATATTTTAACCACGTCGACTTTCCTAAGTTTACTAGCAATGATTTCACGAATCGATACTATTTACAACCTTTTCCGAGCACCTTGTGACTTCAACCAATTTTCTTTGCGCTTTCTGACGACTTTCTCGAGATTTGAGCGCGTTGCTGACCTTAACCTTGACGTGTGGCTGCTTTGACCAAAAAGTGTGTCAACATTGAGGTCAAATCAATAGGGATTTTGACCGAGTATAACTTGTTTGTTGCGGAACCATACCATAGCACATACCCTTTTTATCACATACAGTCTCATATTGGAGGCGAGGGCATGCACCATGTTGTGGGAATAGTAAAATGGTCTAATTAGAGGTGGGCACAGGCGCGTTCCAACGGGCTAATGTGTCTGCATTGGTATGATGAGGGAAAATAAGACAGTGTGACATCTGTGATTAATATTATGTCTTTTTGTTGATGGGCTATGGCCTGATAAACCCAAACCCATAGTGGGTATAGGTTATTACTATATGGTATAGAAACCAATCAATGGATAATATTAGTATAATTCTTTCTAACTATGTTCTGAAATTATAGAAGTGCAAAATTGTCACCGACCAAATTCTGTTGAGAAAAGTCAATCCTATCTACAAGCTTTTATGTTCATTTTTTGGTGTACACAGACATTTACCGTACATGGCACTAGAACAACTACTTTACTTATTTTTGTTTGCTTATTCAATCGTGCCAGTTATGGTGACAAGTCACCAAACTTCATGTCTGACCCATTTTCATTCCTTTTTCCCTTTTTCTTCCCTCAGGCTCATAAGGAGGAAGTGCATAGTTTTGATTTCTTTGCTGATTATATCTTGAAGGATTCTTGCAGAAGATGTATCATTTTTTGTCTATTTACCACAACTTGGTTGTTTCTTTTGGATACTTAGGGAATATTATTATGTACTCTGATGTTGTTTTTGGTTGAGATTCTAAGACATGATATTTTGAAACAATTTGGTTTTACTGAAATAAATGCTTCTTTTTATCATTATGTAACTTGTCTTCTTCTACTACTATTTTTAATTTATTTATGTCTTGTAAAATCATAGTCTCCGTTATTTATTTATGTCTTTATACCTACAAACGCTACACTTTTCTTAATATGATTCTATTTTGGATAATGTTAAGGGATGTGACGGTGTTTCGGAAAGGTTTAACTTCAATACAACTAAAAAGAATATACATGTATGCTACATCGTAATCTCTATCGTTTAACCATACTTATATACATTTTCCAACAAATCAGCTATGTATTTTTCTAATGAAGATAATGTTGCTTGAGAATCATCTTGATCTATGCCTTCATCATTATGCATAGAACTTTCAAGTAATAAGTTCACATGATGACTAAAATAATAAGAGCAAAAAAATGAAGCTTCTTCTTTAATATACGCTTTAAAAAATTAACCTTCAACTCTTGCTTTCTGTTTCACTTTGTTCTTCACATGATTTAAGTATTTGTTAGGAATTTTTCCAAATTATAATTACTTATATGTGCAATTAAACAAATATATAACATACTAAATATTTATACCTCTCAAATGGGTACATCCACCCATTTTGCATAATCTCTCGAAGACGTGCTTCAGATGGAAGATGAATAGGTAAATTCTCCATTAAATTAAAGAAAACTAGATGAAATATTTTCTCAAGTTTATAGAGTGATACAGGTATTTCTTCCTCAAGTTTACGTAGACGATCAAATTTTAACATAGTAAAACAAATCTCTTTATAAAACAAGCATAGTTCCGTTATATATGTCCAAGTATTTATGAGCAATAATTCTTTAAAAGTGACCGATAACAAAAAAAAATCATCATGACAAGACAATCATGGATTTTTATCCCACTAAGTTTGCCGTTCTTATAGCCGAACACCTACAAAGACCAGAAGAAATACCATCAGAAAATCTTAATTCTTCTGCCCATTATAAAAGTATTTTAACTTGGTTATTGTCTAGCTCGTAGCATGAAGCTTCGGGCGGTTACATATTGCTTCTATATCATGTACTAATTTCAAATTATTGTTCGTCTTCCCCTTAACATTCAAAATAGCATTAAACACATTATCAGGTACGTTTTTCTCATTGTGCATCACAGTAATATCATGATGTATTGGGAGATTTTTCTAGTATGACAACTCCCTTAGTATACTTTGTTTGCAATTATGAATTGTTGATTTATCTTGAATTTCAAATTTTTCTCTAGTTACATGTTTCTTTAGATAATTCTTTACAAATTCGTATATATCTTCGCTTAACCAAACTATTGGTGGTCGCAAACCTCATGTCTTTTAGTTGTAAAGTTTTTCTTATTTCATATAAAAGGATGACTAATATGAAGGAAAGACAATTAAACCATGAAAAATTCTTTTCGTATGGTAAAGGAAATGCTGTTATTTCTTCCTTGCAATAAGGAAAAGTTAGACGATTTGCTATACTCTAACTTAAAAGTGTTGTATTAGCAGGGAAATCTCTATTAGTCCACAATAAAGAAGAAAACATATGACGGTTCATTTTTTTGGAAATATCATATGTTTCAACACCTTTGTACCTTAATGTTTACAATTTTTAAACCAACGACGTAAATAAACATCGATTCCTTGTGTCGGATTATCAGGTCCAAGGATGCCAATTCTGAGAAACATGTACGAAGTTTTCGTACACATCCATGGCGGTAAATAATAAGTTGTAACGATTATAAGCCAAGATGAATATTTAGATCAAGATTGAGAAACTAGTGGAAATCCATCCATACATAAAAAAAGTCTAACATTACGACTTTCCACTGTAAAAATATGATATTTCTGATCAAAATGCTTCCACACTTCATCATCAGCTGGGTGTGAAAGTAACTTCTTCTTGTGTTTTCACACTATGCTATCTTAATTGAGGCATGGTTATCGAAAAAGCATGTAACCTTTGAAGCTTAAGTGTAATTGGAAAATAATGCATATGTTTGTATGGGACTTCGTTTCTCTTCTTCTTTCTTTATTTGTATTTTTTTGGTTTCATATTCTACAATTTCTTAGATTTATATCTTCTTTCCAAAATAACATACAACCATTTAAACATGTATTTATTTTCTAATACGGTAACCTGAAATGTGACATAAGTTTTCCACTTTATAATGATTCTCGCACATTAAATTATCAGGAGGCATACGCCGTTTTGCAGCTTCTACAAGATCGTAAATCCAACTTGTGTGAGGTTATAATTTGATTTCATTACAATATATTCATCAATTACTGATAATTGGGTGATGCTTATACAACCTTCCTAAAGGGGTTTCTTAGCTGCATCCAATAAAACAAAGATTTTTTTACTTTAATATTTTATTCTTCTTAGACAATAACACCATCATCAATAAATTGACTAATAGGGAACATATAACGTACTGCATCTTCAACCATATTTTCTATAAGATATGTTGTAACAGTGTCATTACTCACGACCTCCTCTGATTGTACATGATTAGGTGATGGAAGTTCTTCATGATGATATCACATCAAATAATTTGGCATAAAACCGTATTGACACAAATGAATTCTTACCATATCTGGTACCAACACTTCAAAAATTTGCACCCATTGCATGAACAACATATTTCTCCGTCATTTCCTTTGGTACTCAAAGCGAACTCTATAAATAAGTGTGCACCATTATAAACATGTTTGCTTATTAAGCCTCCCACTTTCCTTCGTTGTTAATACATCCAACTCCAATCAATAAAATAATCGATCGTTTCTCCTAATCTAAAACATATAATATAAATTAAAAAATAATTATTTTTTTTTTCAATTCAATCATACAGTTTAATGTAAGATTATCAATTATATATTATTATTTTTAAATTAAATTCCAGTTCGTTTACACATTTTAATGTTCCTTTAACCATGCTTCTATATGTTGGGGATGCAGATTAAGGATCTTAAGGCAAACTAAACAACAAAGGGAGTGAATAGTGTTTTATGGATTTTGTTAATTTCTTGAAGTCTTTTTAAGTTTAACATAGTGTTATGCAAATCATAGTTATCAACAATCATAGAATCAATAAATGCATATACTAAAAATAAAAAGTTGGAAAATAAAAGCACACACCGGGATTTTATACTGGTTCGAAGTTACCCCACATACAGCCCCACACAACACTGGGTTGATATGGATTTCTTTTCAAGTAATATCCAATGTTACAATCCCTGATTTCAGGGCAACAAGGGCACACACCAACTAATTTCCGAAGTCACTTGAGGCTCGGTTGATTTCCGAGCCACAGCCTACACCCAGTTGATTTTCACGACAAAATCACACCCAGTCGATTTTTATAAGATACAACCATAACTTTCTCAGTATCAGTTTTGGAGGATAGACTTGACATAACTTGATCTTGTGATCTTCGATTACAACAATTCTATAACTCTTGAGTAGCACTTGAATTTTAGAGTGAGGTTGATGGACAATTGAAATAGGAAGAGATTGATATAATTCTCTTTGAAAATCGGCAGAGTATAAGTATGGAATTTAAGAATTAAAGAAGAATAATGGAGAGAAGAGAAAGGAAGATAATGAAAAGCTTGTTAAAGAAATCGAATTTAGAATTCTATTTATAGCCTCCCAACAGTCAAAGCCTTTCATAATAGTTTTAAATTCAAAAGGCATAACTTTTCAAATTTCAAATTTGAATACAAACGGTGCATATGTCGACATATAAAAATGCATATGTCGATAGCACTTAGAGATTTTTCAAAAATAAAATTTTGAAATAAACAAAATAATGGTTAAATAAATTATGGTGATTTCTAAGTTAAAACAAACTGTACTCCTTTGAAAATATATATTAAGTGATTTAAAGATGATTAAAAACTAAATATAAAATGATATAAAAGCATATAGATAAAACTACAAATATAAAAAAAAATTAGAACTTAATAAATATAAATAAGAAAATTGAAAACATAAGTAAATATAATAAAATTAGTATTAAATTTAAAAATAAGAAATATTTGAATTAGGAGTTAAAATAATAAAGTATAATTTTAAAACACGAGTTAATATAAATTTCAGAAGGAAAAAATAGATTTAAAAACAAAGAGATGTAGATTTAAAATAGGAAAGTAATTTTGAAAATAGATTTAAAACAAGGCAGTAATTTTGAAATCACTTTGAAAATAGTGAGAAAGAGACTGAAATAAGAATTCGGTGCTAACCAGAATTTTAACAAAAAATCTAGACATAATTACTGTTTATCTTTTTAACTCTTGAATTGTTGGTACTCACGAGTCTTGTATCTTTAACTCTTCTTCTTTGAAATCTAGATTCTCTAAATTGTACAGTCTTTAATATTCAATACCTGCATAGATTTCTTATATATATATATATATATATACATACATACATATAATCTAGGTAACAGTGTTAGTATATATTTTATAAAAATAATAATTGAAACAACATTGTTATCATCAAAACCATCATTACAGCCATCCCATTGCCTAGCACTATAGTTAATTTTCAATTATAAATTTTACGCTTGACATTATGAATATAATATTATTTTTTGTGTTGTTGTTTTCAAGTTTATTGGTCGATCTTCCTACTACCCATTACAAACACAGTAGTAATAACATATCATAAATTATTCCATTTTAAACAATTCAACAAAATTTCGGTAGCACTTCCCGTTTGTTCCCTGACTCGTACACAAGTGGATGTACATAGGGAACATAAAGGAAATGCTATAGAAATTTTGTGAACTATTTAAAATGAAATAATTTACAAAATGTAATTACTTTATTCCGTTTGTAATTTGTCTAATATAGGGACAAAGTCAGCAATGATTATATACGATGAACTGGGATGTCCATTCTATGACCAAAACGAATACCCATATAATGATCATATACAATACTTGTTAAGTGGGGCCAAAAATTCTGTAAGGTTTTGTAAACATAAATAATATACTATATACAGTATATTTTATAGAAAAGTTGGTTCTATGTGTGAATATATTAATTAATGGTCACGTTAATTAATTTAAACTATGATATATAGATATTTACACACTAAACCATAATTAATTAATTGTTATATAAAATTAGTTATCGTTTCAGCATTTTACAAAACACAAAAAAAATATCATTCTTATCCACGATTACTAACTCAAGCAATCTCTAAATGCAATAATTTATCAATAAATAAACACTAACTACTTGTTGCATGAACTAAACAGATTAGTCTTTTCAATAATGGAAACTAATATTCAATCAACTATACAAAATCAATCATTGACATAATACAAACAAGTGGATCAACATATTAACCCTAAGTAACAAAATGAAAATTAATTATGGTTTGGGTAAGTTACCTATTTTTACGTAGTTAAGAGGTTGGAGATAAAGAGAATGTGGATTGGAGGAGTTGGAGACATTCATGGAGGTGTGGAGGATGACCTAATACCCTAAGTATCGATTTTGATGACAAAAACCATAGAAACATTACTACTAACATATCTTCGAGCTGAGCAGTTACATCAGATATATTATAGAGATAAACAAGACTACAAGATAAGAATTATAGAAGACGGTTAATCAGAGAAACGGGACAATTACAGAGGAAGGATAATCAGAGCAATTAATGATCAAAACCTAATAGAGAAGAATGATGAAGGACAAAGTTGCTTAAAGGGATGAGAAGTTGGTTTAATCTTAGAATATCTTGTCAAAGATCCCATGACATTTATACTTGAAGCTCATCAACCATTGACCTCAACTGAATCACCAAATCTGCAAATACAAGGAAACTTGAATAGTTGAAATTTTGCAACACTTATTAGTGTTGCTATTCAATTTTGCAACATCCATGTTGACATGGGGTACCTACCATGTTGATATACTAGGCTTTTTTCAGATTTTTATATTTTAAATGAAGAGACATATTCCTTCATCTCTTTACAAAAAGACACAACACTTCAACCACTACATAAAGGCCTCTGGAAACAAATTTTGAAATCAAGAATTATCATTGAATACTTTCCGATTATGTTTTCAAATCCACTGTATTTCACTTTAATTCTTCAAAAATTTGCAAACCACACAATATTAGAGAGTTGTATTTGAATTCACATCATTCTCTCTTTGATTTCATCCTATTTCCTCAAAGAATTCAAAGATATACCATCATTTGAGGTCCATAGGATCATTGTACCGAATCACCAATAATCTGTATTGAAGATACGACTACTAGCCATAGTTTTTTCTTGATGATAAGGAGAAGGTGTTCTTGCACACGATTATAAAATTATTCTTGCCATCCGTGGAAAGCAAGAACTTATAGTGAAATTCTACATGGTGGAGTGAAGGACTAGATATAGAATTAGCTAATCCGAATCAGTATAAAAATTTAGGTGTTATAAGTTAGTAATTAATACACATACACTACTTCTAATGATTTAATTGCCTTGAGATCCATTCAACACTGTGTTGTAGACACCCAGTATCCAACAATTGGTATTAAAGAATTTATTTTAAAAATTCCTAACTTGGTTTTTGAAAAGTATAAATGGCTAATGAGACAAGTAACACATTTTTTAACACTTTTGTAGAAGGGACAATCCACCACTATACCCCCTCTGTTTGATGGCAGCAGTTATGGTTATTGGGCTTGTAGGATGAAATTTTATTTGCAGTCTAATGGCTTAGATATTTGGAACATTACCAATTAGAATACACAGAGCCTCAAACTGAATATTCAAAATGGACACTAGATTAAAAGACACAAGCACTAAATAATTTTAATGCCATGAACATTTTATTTTGCTCCTTAGATAGAATGAATTTAATCGAGTGTCGATTTGTGATTCTGCATATGAAATTTGGTCAACACTGCAAGTCATACATGATGGCACCAGTAAAGTAAAATAAACAAATATATTTATGATAACTCACCAGTTTCAACTTATTCAAATAAAACCAAACGATTCTATTTCTGATATGTACTATATTTTGAGATATAGCACGTGCCTTATTATCATTAGGAAAGAAAATTACCGAACAAGACCAAGTAAAATAGATCTTGAAATCACTTCATAATGAACGGGATCGGAAGACTCTGGCAATCGAATAAGCTAATGATGTTAGTACCATAGCAATAGAAGAATTAATTGGTAACCTAATGTCCAATGAAGTAAAGTTGCATGTTAGAAAAGAAAATCAGGGAAATGAGAAGAAATTAATAGCACTTAATGCTATGCATGACAATGACGAACCAGATGAAGATGTTGTTGATGATGATATCGTGTTCATTACCAAGAAGATTAGAAAGTTATTGAGGTATTGGATAACGAACAAACTTCGACAAACTAACAATAATAATTCTAGAAACGGAAATGTTGTTAAATGTTTCGACTCTGATAAACCCGGTCATTTGAAAAGAGACTGTCCCAACTTGAAGAAATCAAATTACTTTTCAAATACCTGCAATAAGGAGAGGAAACAAGCATTCAATGCAACATGTGATGATTCAGATACATCATCAAGTGACAACAATTAAGAAATAAAAAAAGACTCACATATGTTTCATGGCAATGAATGACCAGGTATTGAATTTTGATAAAGAAATTATTAATGTTTTGAATGATATGCATCAGGGAAATAAAATACTTAGGAAAGAGCTCAATAATAGTCTGCATAAATAAATAGATTAAAAATTTTTAATGAAAGGTTTACTGAAGAAAAACGAAGTCTAGAAGATAAACTTTAAAGACATAATGGGTATGGTAATGTAAAGGATTTGACACTTGGAAATTCTGAAAAACTAAAAAGTGAAAATGAATCCTTAAAATTAGAAAATCTTTCAATGAAGTCACAAATCACCAATCTAAATGACAAAATAACATCTCTGGATAATGTTATTCTTAACTGTATTAAGGATTTTAATAAAATGAAAACTGATATTGATAAATTTAACAAAAGGAAGGATACTCTAGAAAATTTATTATCAGCATCTAAACACACTAAGAGTAAACATGAACTTGGGTACACCCCTTAGGGTAAATCAAAGAAAATTAGTATTCAAAGTACTAAGTTTGTTAAAGCTACCAAGTTCTAACCAAAACCTAGGAAATTAATGTTAAAACCTCCAAATTGGTTCGTTAATTCATTGATTCCAAAAAGGTTGGATAATATGGGAAAAATAAAATATATTGATAATTTGATTAATAAGGTTTATTCATATAATGATTATATCATGAAAGTGCATTCGAACTCTTCATGGGTTTGGCATTACAAAACTTAACCCCATAGGCTCCAAAATAAAAAGGGTACTAATTTGCGTATTTTATAATTTTTCAGATACCAAATAAAAGATGCTTAAGGAATATGACATGAAATTTATTGAACCTTGGATAAAATATGAAAAGGATTTGTTATTGGCATTAACAAAGTTGGTAACTCTAATAGTCATCTAATTATTTGATAGAGTTTAGGGAATTTTTATTTATATCCACCAAATTTTTTAGTTCATCCACATAAGTTGACTTTAGTAAGTTAATCCACCAACATATTTGTAAGTTAATTCATAGTGGTTTAACTAATAAATGGTGGATTAACTAACAAATAAATAATATTTTGCTTCTTTCTCCTCTCCTTCCCCTTCACGCGTTTTCCCTTCACGCAACTGACATAAGACCCATCGCTACCACTACATCAAACCATTTGAGCCATCAATATCAACCCATTCAGACCAGCAAAATATCCAAATTCTACCTGAAGTAGTGAGTTCCGTTATCATCTATTTTCTGGAAACAGTAGGGTTGCACGCTGACATGCACCATGAAACATATTGAAAGCTGTTTCTATTATCATTTCAGCTTGTTTTATGTTGGTTGTAATTGTAATATTTGTTAAGGTGACAGGAAGACCTTCCAAACTTAAAGTGTAAAATGTTAATTTATGTGATTTATTTGGGTAACAACAGATGTGCTTGTGTAGAAAGCCAGAAGCCTTGCCAATTGCATCATTTTGGCTATTTTGTTGTTCCCCTGTGTAATTTAACCAAGGTTATCGGGACATAAACTGAAAGCTAAATGTGGATCAGTGGAAGTGTAATACATACTGGTTTTATTTCACAGGTAAGAAAACAAACAAATTTAAAAAAAAGTTGGTCTTAAAATAAGGACAGGTTACAATTGAAATTTACTGTGAATATGCTAACCATTCTCAGTTTGCCTTAATGCATAATCTAGAGGACGTAAATTGGCATGTAAGTTGGAATGCAGACAAAACATGCAAATTTGAAGTATAAAGTAAGGCAGCTACCACCCTGCACCAACAAAAAGCAAAGGTCAAAAAATTTAAGGAAAAAGCTAAGTAAATTACAAGGAGAACTTCAAAGAGAACTCGGTGCAAAAGGAATTGATCTAGATGCACTAATTTCAAGAATTATGTCTAATGGCAAAGCTAGAGGTAGCGATAACAGTGAGTATTTCTCTACTCAAAGCGACCAAATATCACATTGCGATGTCGATGGGTGCCTTTATACTAAAGAACATTCTACTATATCTAAGAATGTTGAAACGGTCAGCAGTGGAAAACGTAAGAAAGTCCGAATAGGCAAAAAGCCGAAGCTGGTTTGCAAGTACTTGCTTACACTAGGGAAGAAGGTGCTGCTAATGGAGAGTTAATTTAACAAAGAAATAACAGTAGATTTAAGCTGCATTTTGGGCTGACTAAGTTATTTGGTAGGAACATCTTATACGGCGCACTTATTCCTTTTCTTCACAGTACATTAAAATGAAAAAAAGAAGATTAGATTTGGTAATTTTGTTTTGAGTTTCTGATTCGTACGTAGGAGAATAAAAAGAACGAAGGTAGAGAAATTGATAAATTATACGTTGTGGATTAAGTAATCAAAAATAAATTTAAAAAACCCATAAAAATAGGTAATATCCCTATAAATTAGGGTGGATTAGCTTACAAATTTGGTGGATGAAAATAAAAATTGCCTAAAGTTTATTTCATATTTTGAATTTATTTGGCTTACCCTCTTTTATTTTATTTATATGTATTTATCTCTATATAAAAAATCTACATATTGTCAAATAGCAAGTGAAACGAAATTTTCCCCCTTTTTTCGATGACAAAAGGGGAGAAAAGTTATAAATATAATAGACAAAATGATAGGGGAGTGCATAGGGTTAGGGGGAGTCATATAAAAGTATTATATTTTATCTCTCAAACATCAATATGATTGTCATCATCAGAAATGGGGTGATTGTTAATAAACTAGGTATTGATATTGATGATAACAACCATATAAACATTACTACTAACATATCTTCGAGCCATGCAGTTACATCAGATATATTATAGAGACATTTACAGAGATAAACAAGAGTACAAAAGAAGAATTATAGAAAAAGGTTAATCAGAGCAATGGAAATATTATAAGTCGAGGAAGGATAATTAGAGCAACTGAAGACCAAAACTTATTAGAGAAGAATGCTGAAGGACAAAGTTGTTTGAAATGATGAAGAGTTGGTTGAACCTTAGAATATCTTGTTAAAGATCCCATGACAATTATACTTGAAGCTCATCCACTATTGACCTAAACAGAATCACCGGAATCCATAAATATAAGGAAATTTGAATAGATGAAATTTTGCCATATTTATTAGTGTTGCTATTCATTTTTGCAACCCACGTGTTGACATAGGGTACCTACCATGTCGATATACTTCACATTTTTTAGATTTTTAAATTTTAAATGAAGAGACATTTCCCTCCATATCTTCATCAAAAGACACATCTCATAAACCACTATATAAAGGCCTCTAAGAACAAACTTTTACATTATGAATTATCATTTTCTCCTAATCTTTCTCCTTTAAACATTTGCAACAGAAATTCATTGAATACTTTCCAATTATGTTTGCAAATCCACACTCTTTCACTCCAATTTTCAAAGATTTACAAACCAGTTAATATCAGAGATTTGTACTTGAATTCACATCATTTTCTCTCTGATTTCATCTTGTTTCCTCCAAGAATTCAACAATATACTGGTAGTGGAGGTTTATAGGATCATTATGCTGAATCTAAAAGAATACGTATCAAAGATATGACTACCTGCTATAGTTTTTTGTTGGTGAAAAGGAGAAGGTGTACTTATATCCCCTGAAATCAAGATTGTCAAGGTGTTCTTACCACCCATGGAAAGCAAGCAGTTATAGTGAAATTTTGCATGTTGGAGTGTAGGATTGGATGTAGGATTGGTAAATATAAAACAATATAAAAATCCAGGTGTTTTTTTACTTTTCTGCATTTTATTCTATTACTTACTTGTTCTGTGATCCCTTGTTTCTTGTTGCAATTTGAGTAAACATTAGTTTATATTCATAAGTAATTAATACACCACCTCTAATGTCTTAATAGCCTTATGATCCATTCAAAACTATGCTATAGAAACCCCAGTTTCAAACAATTCAGCAATGACGTGGAGGAGGAGGCAGGAGTTTATTTTTGTTTTGGCGAAGAGAAGGAAGTGAGGAAGAAGCAGGTCTCAAGTTTGGATATTACGTTAGTTTCCGACGGCGACCGATGACAATTGACGATATACATTTCATTGATTTCCAATGATTATTTAATTTATTCATTAAAATACCATGGGAAGAAGCACCTATCGATAACCATCAGAAAATCCATCAACGACCATCGGAAGCCATCTACTGGAATACAGTGTTCCATTTGTAGTGTAAAGGACTAAATTTATTTATGTAATAGACTCATTGTAATCTCAAGCTAATATGATGAATGTGTTTTATCAATATGATGGATTGTTTAGTTTTGCGAAATTTTCACCAATATAGAACCGGTTTTGTTTGTGTACAACCTTAAAAATTTTGTGATCTCAAGCTTAAATTTTATGGTTTGGTGATCATTTCGAGATACTAGATGTTATTTCACCAAGTTATTCAATTTTATTATCTTATTATGTTGAGACAAGTCCTACATCGAGGAATTTATACAAACAAATTTTGTATAAATATTAAGAGTCCACCCTTCACATTTCCAATTGGTTTTGTGATAATTTGGGGTTCCCTAACATGGTACCAGAACAGGTTTAATTCGTGTGCACATAACTGCCACACTTGTCCACGTCACCCAATAAAATCCAAGTGTTAGGGCTTAGGATATGCCACACGTGTGAGGGCGTGTTGAGACAAGTCTTAAATTGGGGAATTTATAAAAATAAATTATGTATAAATATTAAGAGTCCACCCTTCATATTGTCAGTTTTGTGATTATTTAGGGTTCTCTAACATATTGTACCCCAATATTCACTGACAACACCTAGATAACATATCTTTATTTTCTTCAGAATAAAGCAGCTTGTTTTGGAATAATTGTTGAAATTTTGGTTATATAAAAGATCATAAATTATTGTTGATTATTAATCACCATGTTCTATGTGTGTTTATTACATTATGTTTCATCATGACATGTATATCTCAATAGCCAGTATTATATGTATGGAAAATATTCAAAATGATTCATGGTGGATTGGTGAAACTTGCTTTTCGTTTCATGTATTTAGTGCTCTACGTAGACATGTTCAGTTCATATTTGAAGAAAAAGTCTAGTTGCTTAGTTCATATATGAAGAAAAAGTTTAGTTGCTTATTACATATTTAATAACCTGACCATTTATTTAGTTATAGGTTATCCAGTAATCAAATCAATGACTCATACTTATATTTCATATAGAATTATACAAAATCAATTAGAGCATTCCTTTGTGATATCCATGAGTTGTGAGTCTAATAAATCACAACACTTAACATCAATACTGCTCTATTATAAGGCAACCATTGTGATATATGTAATTAGTAATTGTCTCCATCATGAGAATATAGGGTTCCTGCATGTTATGTGTAAAAGAAGAACATTCAACATACTTGAACATTTTGTCATAATAAAGTTCAAATAACCATTTTGGGGAGTTAGTCTAAATGATAAATATATGATATAATTTAGTTTGAATGACACAATTTCTAAGCTTTGTCCTGAGTGATAAAGAAAGATATATTCATATATAATCACGCACATATATTTCTATATTCATAGTATTACACATTTCTTTATACGCTTGGGTGATCATATTCACTTATTTGCACTTAGTTTATTATAGTTTATGCAGTAAAACTACTTTGCAGCAACCATTATTGTTAGCGTGCAATACTCTAACTAGTATGCAAAAAGGATGAAGATAAAAGCACAACCGCAAAATAAATAATTCTAAATAAACTATAAAAATAAGCTCGTGTAACGACCCATATTCTACCTACCTGAGGATTGTATATTGTTTACATTATTTACATACAACGTTATACGATTCTATAATTTAGGGAAATGGCTATTAAGGTCATTTGTCACCTTCATGATTTTTGTCGATTTTTCTATGACCCTATTACACATGAGGAATCTTGTTTCATCCATAACTTTTAATTGAAAACGAATTAGGATCTGAAGCAACTTTCTTAGGTCCGGATGATGATTTATCTTTCCACAGAGTGAGTACATTAAGAAAATGGGCTTATATTTTGGGAGATACGGATGTTTGAAGTTTTAGCGAGGTTCAAATAGCTAAACATATTCTAGTGTGTTTTTTATATTTTAAGACTAAGAGGAACAAAACACGAGTTATGAGTCTAACCCGTATAGTAATTTAAAATATGAAAATAAAGAATTCTTGGTTTTCAAAATTGTGTATTGGAATAAATTAAATAACTTTTATATAATAAATAACTAATAAATTGATGATTAAAGTGAATATTGAGTATACACAATATCAATTAGCAATCAATATTTAAGTGTTTTAAAATAGATTTTCAGTATAGGTGATAAGTTGCTTAAAGGAATAATTATTAAACAACTGATGGTGTTTCCAAAAGTAAGATGTATTTATTGACAAAATAAAATAAGATTGACTTAAAAACCATGTTTAGAAATAGTTGGAAATTTTAAAGAAAAATATATAGCTGAATTTATCGAGATGTAAAATAAAATTTGGCGGGATTTTGTTATAAGTGAGCTAGTGACATTAATAATTATATTAGTGATGTAACTGGGTTGCTTTCAAAGTAGAAATCCAAATATTTGTTGGGAATCAATATTTTAAAGTTGGAAATACTTTATTTTAGCTAATCGAATTAATTTGTTTAAAACAATGTGGTTGTGTAGACTTTGTTTGTAAAATATAAGTAAGCTTTAAGTGTAAAATAAACATTTCGGAAAACATGTTATATTAGTAGATTTGTATCTAAATTAATATATAAATGTTGTTTAAAGAGTTTTAAAGTTTATTTTATTATTTGTGTTTGCTAAATTAAATGCAACTTAATTAATGTGTGTATTTTATAGGAAGAAAGAATGTATTAGTAGTGTTAATTGTGATTATAAATCCTAATTAAGATTTCTTAATCCTCTCTTGGGCTTTGTAGGGTGGCTTTGCCCATTTCCACTCTTTAATTACTTCTGTAAGGGAGAATAGAATGGTACATACTTATTTTCGCTTTTCTAGATTTGTTCTTTTTCCTTCCTGAAAAAGAGAAACCTAGGCACGAAAAAGTTAACAATGTCCACTTCTTTTATCTTTTATTTCAAAACTCAATCTCTTAATTAAATTGAAAAGACAAAAGGAGTTTTAGTCTCTTATTAATCCAAGATCTGATGATCATTCTTCATTTGTTCGAGAAATCTGAGAATGGTTACAGTAAGGTTTCCCTATTGCATGTCAGTAAAGCTTGCTGATTTGGGTTCATGAAGCCATGATTCAACCTCTTATAGCCAATTCGATTAGAAATTCTCCAAACTAGTCAAGGTGAGTTTAATCTCAAAAAATTGCTAGCTGCATTTATAATTTTGTGATTAATTCTTACAAAAATTCTATCTTTGGCTATCTAATAACAATTATAGGGGTTATAGTTTAGATTGGTTAGATATTGAAGTGTTTTGATTTGTGAAAGATTGAAAGTGTCATGTTAAAACTATCATAACTTTTGATAGCGTGGTTGGAGTTAAGTGATATTTTGCAGATAAAGCGTAATTTCATAACAAACAATTTTTATGTTTATCACTTTTCGAAATTCGTATTTTTTCTAATGTTAAAATGTGATTAAATATGAAGTACGAAATCTGACCCGTGTTTTGTTTTGAAATGAAGTTTGATACTACTTTGATCATAACTTTTGATGTTCTTATCCGATTTAGGTGATTTTTTTCTATTGAAAGATATTTCAATAATGAACAAGTTTCACGTTTAAAATTTTTGTAAATTTTAAATTTTCAAGGCCTAAAATTTCTTGGATCTGATGTAAATTTTTTAACATGTCATTTCAGATTCAAAGAATTTTAGCAAAGTATCGCTTTAGCCATAACTTTTGACTTACTTATTTGTTTCCTTTGACCCAGCTCTTTTTTGGAAAGCTATGATAGTATAGAAAAAAAAATCTTTTGCAAGTTAAGCATAATTTTGAGGTTAAGATAGTTGAAATCTTATTTATTTGTTGTCGCCTTGAGAATAAACGACAGTGACAGAAAATTTAGAATCTTAGAATTTGTATTGGTCATAACTTGTACATTTCTAAACAAATTCAATAATTGTATATGCGCTAGAAAATTTAGACTTAGTATAATTTTTTTTGTTTTATATGTATTCTCATATTTTTGTAGTTTATATGTCAAAATCTGAGTTCTTTATAGCAGGGCTGAAATATATATAGTGTTTAATTTCTTATTTGATGATATTTTGCCGATTTAGATGGATTCTATTGCATTTATTTACGAAACTTAAGATATTAAATGGAAAGAATATCCATCAATGGACTAGCTCCGATTTGAGGAAGTATGGGATTTCAATATGATTTAAATTTCATTTAAATTCAAATATCGGTTAATATCGATATTTGAGTATTTTGATGGTTTTGAATGGTTATAATTTCAAATAAATTCTTTATAATTTCTTTTAAAATATCATGGTTTATGAAATAAGTATTTTTAAGCAATTTTAATAGATTTTTAATCAGTTACAAATTATTTTAAAGTATTTTTAATAGTTCTCCTTTAAATAATGGATTTTTCTATATAAAACTTTTAGAATGGTTTTCAATAATTGTTTAAAAATCCTATTTTCTCTATAAAATTACTATGTAAATGAAATTATTTATTTTTATGAATTTTGGACTGTAAGAAATAAAATTAAACGGTACAGTGAATCACGTGGTATGGGACACGTAAACTAGCTTTATCGCTTAATATTGGACTTATACGATCGAAACCCTTTCATTGATTGGTTTTAAATGATTTATAAGGTTATTAAATTTCGAATGAATTATATTGTTCAAGATCTTCAAATTAGGAGTATGTTCCATGAAGGATCATTTTAGATGTTTTTATAGCTGCCAATGAAATGAGGTGAATCAGAAGTCAGAAATTCCTATTTGGAATTATAGTTATAAAATAACCATGACGATGTAACTTTTACTTGCCGATGAGATTCAGCAAGTTTATATAGGATGATTTCATGAAGTTAAGATGTCTTATGATGATTATCACTTGTCAATTAGATAAGACAAGTCATGATGTTAACCAATACTCGTCAATGAAAAGAGACGAGTATGGTATTCTATTGACTCGATGATGAGATAAGGAAGAGTATTCTATGATGTCATGATGTTTTATTATGGGGCATTGACTAGCGTGTAGTAAACCATTAGGTGCAAACTTATGGTATGGGCATGCGTTCACACCTTATGGGTTCCTATCCAAGATGTTGAGGAACATTCACGATGTTACTAGTACTACAGACCAAGTATTTGATTAGAGTCCTCACGATGTTATTACTTGACTTTAAGCATCACAATGTTACTAGTACTATAGACCAAGTATTTGATTAGAGTCCTCACGATGTTATTACTTGACTCTAAGCATCACAATGTTATTACTTAGATTTTAGTAATTGGGTGTCATCATGATGTTCTGACTATAGTCAATCTCTATGATCACGATGTTATGATGTTATTTGAACCCAAGTCATCATGATAGATGGTACCAAAATTTTAGTACTACTCAAGATGTAAGAACATGTTGTATTTCTTGATGTTTTGATTTCACCATTTCGACGATGATATTTTATTATTGCTGTTAACTGGTATTTTTGTCGGGTTCCCAAAAGTGCATAAGACCCACTCCACTCAACACATCACATGGTATTAAAGCTTGAAGTGTTTCCAATTTTCTGAAGATTCAGGCCCAGAAGAGAATGAGCAAGCAATGGCCTCACAGTTCCTCACAAGGCCCACGTCGAACCATATAACCATACCGCATCACCCAAGGTCATATTGCATTCACCCCTCATCTACAATGACTCGCCTCACCTACATCCCATCGCCTCGCATCAGACTACCTCAGCTTGCATCACAGCACTCCGCGCTCGCCTCGCATCATCCCGAGGTAGCTCGCATCGCACCAAACAAAGTACGATGCCATCGCATCGATCAGAATGCGGTGGCATCGCATCCCCCAAGATGCGATGCCATCGCATCCATCAGGATGCGATTGCATCGTACCCCTCAGGATGCAATGCCACCACATCCAATAGGATGCGACGGTGCCACATCCCTTAGGATACGATGTCATCACATCCAGGCGATGTGGAGCCTCTCTCTTCTAATGCATCCCCTTGGGATCTGATTTTCACATCCCCTGGGATGCGAAAATCATATCCCATGAGGGTGATGTGATTTTTCCCAAACAATCATGTCTGATGCGATTTTATGGCATGCACGAGCATGTGATGTATTTTCTGCTGAGTGGTCCCCTAATCCTACCTACTCTCACCTAACCACTGCACTATAAATACCCAAAGCTAATTTGTTACAAGGGTTGAAAAATTGCTGATTTGAAATCTCCCTAGAGCTCCAAGGGACCTCGCTAATGGCATCTTCAATTTGAGGAAGAATAAGGACAAAATCTACTTTTTCCATATAATCATATATCATGACTATGACTCCGAATCACATGAAAATGCTTATAATTAAATGCCTAGAAGGGTTCATAGCTTGTAAACCTTTATCATCAATAAAATATCAACAACTCTTCCAAAGTGGACATAAGCCACTCATGGGACCGAAACACTATAAATCTCAAGTGTCGTTTATTGTTTTTTGCTATTCTAAACTTGTTTCCCTTATGCGAAACCATATTCTTAATTAATTAAGAATCTTGGGTGTTGATGACATTTTTTGGTGTCAACATTCTTGTGCTTTCACTTAGAAAATAAACTCGCTTTTTTGTTGCACATTACCATCTTGACTCCGACATGCTTTAGGTTCCTTCTTAAACATGCAGCTAAGTCCGCTTATGATGGTTAATCAAAAAAAGAAAACACAGATCGACTCCTCTACTGCAGCCGTGACTGAAACATCCCAGCAATGTCAACCGACGGATACCCCGGCCAAAATGGACGTCCTTCCTCCTGTGGACCCCCAAGCCCCTACTCAAGTGCAAATTTACGCGATGAATAAGAAGTATGAAAACACGGCTCTTGAACTCAACCAAGCGTTAAGAAACAACGTTGACATGATGTGTTTACTTCAAGCGATTCAAAACATCATTGCTCGACTTTAGCTTACTAAGAGCAATCCCCGAGTGAAGCATACTATCTCATAAACTTCATCCTCCGAGTCTCGGTGACCACATCAACGAAGGAAGTTTAGTCTTAACAACAATGTCATTGTCCTCTCTAATGCTCACATTAATGGTCACAACAATGGCAACATCAATGGAAATGGGAACGTGACAGAACCACCGTCACCTATAGCGGGGGAACGCATCATTGTGACCGATCTTGACTGATCATCAACGATGAACCAGGTCCGAGTAATTGCCCCCCTAAACAGAAACCAACTGTCTCCATTTATAACTTGGCACCCACGCTCCCAGCAGCTCAGTTGCCCAAGTCCCTCATCATCAAAATGGAGTGCATTCCACTCAACTTCATCAACCATATCGGAATAGAAGATCGATGTGGATGATATGAAAGAAGATGATCCGGATGTACATCATAGAAGACGACCACGAAATAGAACTCTCAAAGTTCACTGAAACCAGTAGGTAACACCAGAAGATGTCCATCCAGCATATCTCCTCGACATGGTCCGACGGATCATGATGGATATGCGGAGAGACACCAATGACTCGTGGGAAACCAACCTGAGGCGTAACCCTTTCACTTAGATTGTACTTGAATTCGAATGGTCTTGACGCTTCAACATGCCACAAATGGCATCCTATGATGGCACGACTGATCCTTGCACTTTCCTTAACCGCTATGTATGACAGATGAACTCCAATCGTGCCACCAACATGGTAAAATGCAAGTGTTTTCCGGTTTTCCTTTCTACTATAACTTTGCTTCGGTTTTCCCACCTTCCACTCCACTCCATCAATACCTTCGGTCAGCTGGCCACGGAGTTGGTCAGGTAGCTCAGAATGTACATGCCAACCCTAAAGAATGCCCTCACTCTCTCCAACCTATACCAGGGTCCTGCAGAATCTCTCAAAGGCTATCTAGAGTGATTTAGTACCGCCCTTGCTAAGGTCGATGATATCGACCCTCGCACTGTACTCTTCCAGCTCACAGAAGGAGTTCTCCAAGCTTCCGAGTTTGTTGTCTGGATCGACAGAAAGAACCCTAATACCTTGGAAGCATTTTATGGAAAGGCAGGGCAATTCCTGTGCCAAGAAGAAGCAAGACGCAACAAGGCCTCACGGGTTAATTACCCCAACGACCCACACACCAACGCTGTCAACAACGGTGCCAAAAGAAAACATGTCGGGACTCCTTCGATAAAGGTAAAGGGACAGCCCCCTACAAGCCAAAAGCCGAACACCGGCAAACAAGGCGGTCGCAACAACAACCAGACTCCAACTGATCCTAAGAAGCACGACCGTTATCAAAATTATAGGAACTACACTCCATTGAATCGAGACATGGAGACCATCTACCTAGAAACCTGTAATTCGCTCCAATACAAGAAGCCCAACACAAGGGAATCGATTGAATGTGAGAAGAACTCCTGCAAATACTGTAGGTTCCATGACATGTACGAGAACAATACCAACGATTACAGCCATATCAAGGACGCAATTGAAAAACTCATCCGTGAGAAACACCTAGAGAAGTATGTTCAGGTCCTACTTCCCTTAAGGAGGCTACTGGTCCTTCAACACCCACTCTTCCAGCTCCTGCTAATGTGGTCCCAAGGCCATCCAATCAAGTGTCACCCGACATCGTGATCAGCACTATCTGTGGTGGGCCTCACCCCACGCATGACAACTTCCGCAAAATGGAATTGTATGCCAAATCTATCAAACATGCCATATATGAAGCTTGTTCTACCTGGGATGAACCAGTCCTCGCTAAACTTCAGAAGACGCGGTATGATATTGCCTTTCGAGAAAGTGAATCCACAGGAATTGAGATCCCGACCGTAGATCCCCTCGTCATCTCCGCTCAGATTAGCCTAGTTTTCGTCGGAAGAATAATTATTGATTCAGGAAGCTCGGTCAATATCATATTCAAGGCAGCCTACAACAAGATTAAATTGAAGGCCAAAGACTTGAAGCTTTGTCTTGCAGCGATCCACGACTTCGATGGATCCACCAACTACCCCGGTCTGCATGATAGACCTTCCCGTGGAGCTTGGATAAGAGAATCGAAGTCGGGTTCTTATCCTTAACTTTGTGGTCACTAATGTCATCTCGTCGTATAATGCTTTCCACGGGTGACTTTTTGTTGTAGAATTCTGAGTCTACATATCACCATGTTCCCTACTGATGAAATTCCCAACCGAGAATGAGATCGGCACAGTCAAAGGCGATCAAGCCACAACCAGAGATTGCTACCTCATAGAGTGAAGGAACGCGCACAATAAGGACAAAGGCAGGAACGTGCCTCCGCCTTCTTGCGGAAAGACTATATCTGCATAGCAATCAAAGGCATCTGAGTCCTGTCACAGGAGCCACTGTTATATTTTTGATGATCTCAATCTAAGGAAGGACGAAGATCCCGATTCCAAAAGGGCTACCCCAGTAAAGCCAACGGTGGATGTTCCGATCAGCCCCGAAGACCCGACGAAGGTCTTGAAAGTTGGATCGCAACTCCACCCTACAATAAAGGAAGAGATTGTGGATTTTTTAAGAGCCAAGCTAGACGTGTTTGCTTGGACACACTATGACATGTGTGGCATCGACCCAGGAGTCGCTTGTCACAGGCTTGCCGTCAACCCCTTGCAACTTCCAGTCAAACAAAAGCGTTGAATCTTGGGAACCGACAGGTCGAAGGGACTCAGAGAATAGGTTGATAGGCTACTCAATAATGTTTTCATGCGAGAAGCCTATTACCCTGAATGGGTCTCTAATCTAGTCTTGGTCAAGAAGGCGAGTGGCAAGTGGCGAACGTGTGTCGATTTCTCCAACTTAAACAAAGCATGCCCGAAAGATAGTTTCCCACTTCCAAAGATCGACCAGCTTGTCAATTCAACCGCAGGTTACCAGCTCTTATCCTTCATGGCGCTCGATAAAAGCTATGGAGCCCATACTTGGGTATTTATGCTGGAAGTTCGAAAATTCACCTCTAGCAATGAAAGAAGTTTTGAATCGCAACCCTGATTCGATATTCGATAGAGGGCCAAAAATATATATTTGGTAATAGTAGAAGTCCTGAATGTAACCCAGATTCGAGTATTTGATAGAAGGCCAGAAACCTGTATCTGGTAATAGTAGAAGTCTCAAACCAAACCCAGATTTGGGTATTTGGTGGTTTTTGTTTAAAGCGCCCTTCAATCTTGTAAGTCAGCCCCTGGGCTTTTATTTCTTTGAAAATCATCTCTTTCGAGCTTTAATTTGCAAACTACCACCTTGGCTTTGGTTTTGACTTAACAAGCCAACTTCTCAGTTCTGAATTGATTTGAGGTCTTTGATTGGATTTGAGGAGCCATTTCCTTAGGCTTTGATTGGTCGTTTCAGCCTTGTTCTTTAAGCAGAGGTTGTACGTGCTTAGAGTAATCCCTTTGAGATTTCGTTCCATTCTGCGAGACGAAGACATAAGCAGAGGCAGAGCATGCTCTTCTACGAGCAGAGGCAATACATGCTTAGTCGAAGCAGAGGCAGGGTATGTTGTCTTCGAGCAGAGGCAGGGCATGCTTATTATGTTATGCATTAGTTCCCTTTTGCATAAATGAAGACATAAGCAGAGGCAGAGCGTGCTCTTCTACCAGCAGTGGCAGGACGTGCTTCGTCTAAGCAGAGGCAGGGCGTACTCTTCTGCAAGAATAGGTAGGGCTTATTTAGTTGCTATGTCCAGACCATTTCTGGCATGGATCAGAGGCTTATGCTTTTGATGCTTTAACCTTGCCCTTTCTGATTTGGACGCGACTAAAGGCTTACACCTCATCTCTCTCCGAGAGATGCCATGCATTGGCCATCTTGGCGGTGATAAGGATTTTCTGACAATTGTAGGTTGTTTCACCTATTTCAGGTAGTTCCAAATTTTGAGTGGGTTTCCATACCCTTATTTGTGTGGATATTCTTTTAAAAAGACTTTCCTTTATTCACTTATCATCAAAAAGTATGGTCTCAAATATTTCGCGTTCCATGTTCTAAATACGAGATCAACATTAGGTTTGCAGAGTCGGTATGCTTCAGGTGTGGGCTCTTGATGAACAATCAAGGCTCCTTCCCAGTTTGGGCCAAGTGGACCATTCGTTATATTCTTTGTGTTGGCTGTTACCCTTCATAAGGCCAAATCTCCTTTTTTTGCACGCTTCTGTTCTTACTTTTGAATTGCACCACTTAACGCTTTTTCTTTAATATCTGGCCATTCTAATAGTAGCTTCACTCCTTAACTCTTGGGAAAGGCCTAAAGTCCTTTTCTTCAAATTTTAACTTGAACCGAATGTATAGGTTATCCTTCTATGTGAAGGGAATCTCATCTTCGATTGGAAGGATAGTCTCTCATTAGTATGTTAGTGCATATAGATCATATTTATCATTTTGACGGAAATTCTACATGCGCAAAGTTCCAGGGGTAACTTATCTGCTCAATCCTCTTCAGCTTGACTTAACCGTTTTCTTTTACCACTATCCTTATGGTTTAGTTTGTAGTCTTTACGGCACTGTTTCCCCTTAAAGCTGCTACGAAAGAGAGACCCTTTATGATACCATTCTTGCTGGACACTATGTGAACTTTTCACTTTCAAATGGTGTTTCATCACTTGATGTAACTTTAAAGGAGACTCCGGATTTAGTGATGATACCCTTTATCGTAAATCTTGATATCCTTTTCATATGTTACGCTTGGAAGCGGCATTGCTTCTACTCATTTGGTAAAGTAATCAATTGTTACCATTGCACACCTAGTCTCTCTTCCAAGTCTAGGTAGGGATCCAATTAATTTTCTTCCCCTTATAGAGAAAGGCCAGAAGTCTGAGATGGTGGTTAAGTCACTAGGGGTTTCTTAAGATTTCAGAGTTTTATTGATACTTTTCACATTTCTCATCATGCTTTATCACTCGATTAGCCATCTACGGTCAATAGGAACCTTGTTGCATAACCCTTTCTGCAAACTTGATTCCATTACACTGGTTCCTACAAGAATTTTCATGTGTTTCTTTTAACAACTTGGATACGTTTTTAAAGGATTACATCTCTTGGATAGGGGAACAAATACTCTTTTCTCAAAGTGTTTTAACTATGATAACCAATGTCGGGGCCTGACGCTTAATCTTCTACGCACCTTGTTGAGCAATATTCCATTTATAAGATAATCTACTATTAGAGTTATCAAGCAACTTAATTGTTCGACTGTTCCTCATAGCAGTTCTTTTAGGTCATCTAGCCATCCCTTCATTCATCCAATCGATTTTGCTTTACTATCCATTTGCCAGGATGATAATGCTTAATCTCATTCCTAACCCACATGAGAAGTAAAATGATTGATGATATGCGAATG
Organism: Allium sativum; assembly: GCA_030737875.1. NCBI lineage: Eukaryota > Viridiplantae > Streptophyta > Magnoliopsida > Asparagales > Amaryllidaceae > Allium > Allium sativum. The sequence continues at coordinate 947,173,988 of CM060918.1, forward strand.
AATAATGACATGCAAATGAGTGATTACTCTCTAAGGGAATTACACTAACCCCCTTACACGAGTGAATGCCCTTATTATCATCAGCCCTACTTAGGGAGTACTCCGTTCATCGGAGGTGTAAATATCATCATAAATATTTGCCCCGCCAGGGGCAATATGAAAACATGCAGTCTATTTTCTTGAGAGTTTTACTTGATTTTCCTTTCCTCTGTTACCCAGATTTTACTTGTACTGACACTTGGATTTATGTTAATATCTGTTTGATTATGAGTGTTAAACTACTACTAATAATAAAATAACTATTTGAGATAGGAAACTTTTTGTTTAAATCTTTTTCCATCTTATAATGTCTCTGACCGTTTCCTACTGGAAGTCTTTCATCCCTTCGGAATAAGTTTTCTTCATTCCTTGGTTTAGTTTCTTTTTCATTTGACCACAGCATTGATTAGTATTGTCCCCTTGTGCCTTATGATAAGAGCAGTAATTTTTCCTTTTGTTCGATATTGAAGAACATTTTGAAGAAGAGTTGGAATCAAGCTTTTACGCCATCTGGTCTTGCCTCGAGCTTTCCTTTTTGTTAAGTATTTCTTCTATATGGATAAATCTATCGGCTCTAGAATAAAAACCGTTCAGGCTTTCACATTCCTTTAAGGAAAGATCTTCCCAAAAGGGGATGGTATGGATAGTCCTACTTGAACGACTATCAGCTTCTCTCTATCTGTCGCCCCTTCTACTCTGAGGGACTTGGTATTAAATCTCCTTAGAAAATTGTCAAGCGACTCTTTTGTCCCTGCTTAACACTGGAAAGATCATAAATGTTGAATGTCAAGTATTTTTGTTCATGAATTCATGTGCTAAATGCAGTGGACAATTGTCTCCAGAATGTAACGACCTGGAAAATCTGAACCAATTTAAAAAATTTAAATCGGCTATTTTAGTGAATTTTAAATATTTAAAATAAATATTTTAGATAGCAAGGAGGAAAAAGTAAGTTTGAATCGACATTTGAAAATTAAAATAATTAATTTGAATTATAAACAAGACCTGAAATGGCGCTGCGGTTTGAAAATTTGAATTCAAACTTTGACTGACTGTACCGGGTGCAAAACAAAACGGATTTGAGTGAAACCAAAAATATTTGAATCTGTTAGTGAGCATATTTCTAATGAATCTGAAAAATCGAAGTTTCATAGTAGGAGTCAAAATTTATGGCCAAATGAATTTTCAGAAAGGTCGGTGTAGAAATTATATAGCCCGTGAAAATAGACATTTTGCAAACGAGCTCGGAATTCGACAAAACCACTTTTGTTGGATCCGGGATGTGAAGTTATTGCTAGGTTTCAAATTTCATAATTTTTGAAGCTAGTATGTGAGCGTGGCAAAGGAAAATGTGTTTTGGTCAATTATAGTTAAATTGGATCGGCCAGAAAAGGGCCATTTTACAAACGGTCTCAGAATTCGACGAAACTAGTTTTGTTGGGACCATATTGTCAAAACATAGCCAGATTTATTTTTCTGGAATTTTTCGAATCGGTTTGTGGCCCTGGCAAATTGAAATGTACGTTCAAATTAAATATTGAATGTTTTATATTTTAATTTAAAGGAAAACTGACTGATCGAATGGGCCTACGAAACATATCCCATTGTGTTCAGAATGGGGGTATTTAGCTAGGGACGACAGTCGTTGGTTTTGAATTGAAGTTCGTTTGTAAAAACCCTAATTTTTGAAATTATAAAACCATCGGCCAATCAGAATTTTATATTCATAATAAAATAAAATTAAAAAATCTCAACCCCCCCCATAAACGATATCGATGGTGGAAGGCCTGTTGCCGCTTCCCTGGCGAATTCCGATCGCTACAACCCGAGTTAGACCCCCCTCCAGTTAAGCTTTTTGAAGCTCTCCTCTCCAGCTCCAAATCCATACCCGTCTCCCCCTCCTCGCCTCGTATTTCGCGCGAATCACCTCTCCAAAGCTCGGGTCTTTGAAGTGCTGCCGTGACCACCTAGCCCCACTGAATCGCCAGCCACCACCACGCGCCTGAAGCCACCTCGACCCTCTTTCAAGTGGTACAACCCGATCCTCCTCCCGTGTGGCGAATCAAAAGATATCGGCAGACCTAGTTTTGAACATTCAAAGGAAGGTACGGTTGTTATATTAATTAACTTTATAATAGCAGTTCTAAGCGCTACCGTTTTTGATTTCACTGTAAAAATCATATCTTTTTAGTTTCTCGATGAAATTCAGTGAAACAAGAGACAGTGGACTCGTGTGGACGTCTTCTACATTCTAGAAGAGACCGCGTATTTTTTTGAGCCTTCAGCTATTTTTGGTGGAGTGGAACCCAATGTGAGATTTGTAATTTATAAACGATATGGAAAACGACGATGTATAAATTATATAGTCGATGTATGACTTGTATAAGCGTTGTACACCTCATGTATAAGCGTTGTATAGGTTGTACGTTCGATGTATAAGTTATACATGTGTTGTAAAAATTATATATGTGTTGAAATAGAAGTGAAATGCTTATATAAAATATGTATATATATATATATATATATATATATATATATATATATATATATGCCCCTCGTCCACAAACCATGGACGATAATTATTGATTGTGATTGGTGTGAAAATTGGTTGATGGCAAATGGTTGATTATAATTGTTTGTGGTTGAAATTGATTGTTTGTGGTTGAAAAATACCCGTTTGTGGTTGAGAATTATTTGGTTGAAACCACATAGGATTCGTTTGTGGAAATGAAAAATATATACATGCCGCCTGCGTGCGAACTAGATGCATGATTCCCCATTGTCAAAAGCTGCGAGGCTTTAAGGTAGAGAGAGGAGCCGTACTAGGGACGGCCCCGGTTTTAACTACCCTGCCGTTATGCTGCCGAAATTTGGAATAATATTCATGTGTTGAAACTATATTCATGTGCTGAATAGAAATTCATCTATTGAACGACATTCATGTTTTGAAATAAATTGTTTTGCAATAAAAATCACATTTTTATCTATATATATAAACTATAGAAAACCTTCATGTGTTGAATTGAAATTCATTCGTTGAATAGAAATTCATGTGTTGAATGGTATTCGTGTTTTAAAATATAAAAATCACCTTTTTATCTATATATATAAAATATAGAAAACCTTCATGTGTTGAATTGAAATTCATTCGTTGAATAGAAATTCATGTGTTGAATGGTATTCGTGTTTTAAATATAAAATCACCTTTTTATCTATATATATAAACTATAGAAAACCTTCATGTGTTGAATAGAAATTCATTCGTTGAATAGAAATTCATGTGTTGATTGGTATTCGTGTTTTAAATATAAAAATCACCTTTTTATCTATATATATAAACTATAGAAAACCTTCATGTGTTGAATAGAAATTCATTCGTTGAATAGAAATTCATGTGTTGAATGGTATTCGTGTTTTAAATATAAAAATCACCTTTTTATCTATATATATATAAACTATTGAAAACCTTCATGTGTTGAATAGAAATTCCTTCGTTGAATGGAAATTTTTGTGTTGAATAGTATTCGTGTTTTGAAACAAAATTGTTTTATAATAAAAATCATATTTTTACCATCTATACGAACTATATAAAACAATCATGTTTTGAAATAAATTGTTTTACAATAAAAATCACATTTTTATCATATACATGAATAGTTAAAAATAGTGAAGTGTTGAAATAGAAGACAGTTGGATAAAAATATCATTTTTATCAAATGTATGAAAAGCATATAGTTTTGAAATCGAAGAATCGATTATATATATATATATAATTAAAATATATCGAATAACGAAGCTGCAGTTCGTGTTTTGTAACCGTGATTTCAAACGATTAGTGCGGGAGATCCGACCATCGGATTTTCCCGAAACCGAAACCGTTGGGTTCGCTTTGGAAATATCTTTCCAACGACACCAACTTTGTAAAGATCCAACTGTTGAATTGTCTGGAATGTTTAATTCAAATCTGAAGAAAAACAGCGTCAGAATCGATCATATATATATATATATATATATATATATATATATATATACATATAATTAAATTAAATCGAATAACGACGCTGTAGTTCGTATTTTGAAATTGAAACTTCAAACGATTGTACCGGGAGATCCGACCGTTGGATTTTCCCGAAACTGGAACCGTTGGATTCGTTTTGAAAAGATTTTTCTAATGATGTAAATTTTGTGAAGATCCAACGGTTAGATTTTCAGATATGTGTAAAACAAATCTGAAGAAAAACAGCGCCACGGCCGCGTTAGGGCCCGAAGCGTCGTTTGAATAAATTGGCTATTTTAAAATAAATAAAAATAGAGATAAATCGTTATAAAATATTATAAACAATATGGAATATGAAATATAGAAACTAACTGAAGGTTGGCTAAGTCGAATGGTTTTCTGGGTTTTGATCTGATGTTGGTTTCGGCCTTCGGGGTTAATATTTGGGAAATCGTTCTCTTACTGATTTACGGTTAGCAACTAATGAATTGAAATGATGCGTATGTGTGTTTGTGTTGCACTTGTTTATTATATACGCAAGCTGCTCAGAAAGACTGGGTTTATCCCATTCTGAATAGCTAAATCGACGATAAGAAATCGAAGATGAAGACGGTGGTTGAAGACCGGAAATCTTCACCTCGTTTGGATGGTAACTGATTTCCTGATTGGGAGGCATCCCGAAATATGGATAATGAGTGGTGATCATCCAGACGTACGTGGAGATCGATGGGTTTGCGAGGTATATAGTGCCTCCGGTTTCGTTCAGACCCAGAACGGACTTGTAAATGGATTGTGTGTCTGACATTGGAATTCATTCTGTGTGATTAATAGCCATCAGTGGCACGGTGTGAATTGCCTGTGTGGCATGCTAAGATGCAGTGATCAGGGCTTCTGTTGAAAAGCAAAGTCTTGTGGTAGATGATCAAAGCACTGCCTGTCTGGCGTAGCTTTGTATATAACGTGAATTCGCGAGCCTCACACCCCGGTATGAACCAGAAACGGGAGAAGGACCTCGGGTAGGGCATGCGTTTCCTTTTAGCTAGAGGTGGTGTCGGCGCTTAAACTGGCTGACATTTATATTATTTTCACCTATGTGGTTGTTGCTGTTGCGAGGCGCCTCGGTTATATCGGTCAATCCGGGACCGATGGAGTCATTCATTGGCTCACTTACGCCCCAGAGGGCGGGGAAGCGCAGTGTGCAGGAATTTTAATCCACATCGGTGGACCGGCCCTGTCGCTCCAAGGATCGATGCGTTCTGATCCTGAGATTCGGGCTAGACAGTCTTGAAGTCGGTAAGGACTATCTTTTGCCTTGGTTCATGAAGAAAATCCAATTTCCAAATACGTGACTGTGCGGTTTTGATTGTATATATATATATGGCGACATGATATATGGTACCCATGCCGTCTATGATTGATACTTATGATTCAAAATTGTTTTTGAAACATGTAAACACTAGTCATAATATCAAATGCTTTTGTTTTATTCGTATAAAGCATATTTTGGCCATTATAAGGTAAAACTCTATCCTCCGGTTTGCGTTGCATTGTGTGATGGGAACTGAGTCTTATAATGGCTTCATTTTTATAAAAAAACATTGCGATGTTTAAAAGAATTATTTGTTTTAAAGCGCTGGTAATCCAATGGAGTAAACCCGTTCCGCGAAAGTGGCGTGGTCCTGTGATTAGCCATATTATAAATGTGTTAAGTAGATTTCTCATACCAGTCCCATGACTAACTCGTAGTTTGTTTCACTTGCAAACTCGGGTGCCCCTTTTCTACACGGGCAGCCTTGTATTCAGATTTTTAGCAGGCTCTTTCTGGATAGCTGGAGCTGAAGATGGATTCTATCATTTATCTCTTTTTATTCTATTCAGCTCCTATTGTACATTATGTTTTGTTTTCCGCTGTAGACATTTATGTATAGCTGAACTGTATTTGTACTAAGTATGATCCTGTATACTGTGTAACTCTGATGATTTCGTTTATCCAGTGTATTATTTGTTCATTATCTAGTGTATTTATTTATTTATTTATTTCTGTTCTACTATTATCTGTTTATGTGTTATATTCCAAAGATTACCCTTAACACCACAGTACGGGTTATGGGGTCGTCACACAAAATGTGATGACTGGGCCATGATAATGTATGCATCATTCGCTAGCTTCTTTTTGAAGAGTTGTTAGGAATGTTCTACATCGAAGTGCTCTGTATGCGTTATATAGATCTATGTATCTTTCAAAGCTAAAGAGGTGATCTTCTGGATCTGTAGTCCCATCATATGTGAAATAAGGCATTTTTATATTAGTCATAACTTTATCCATCGTTATCTTTTCAGAGAAGGAGATTCCTGGCAACCTTCGGTCTTCTGCCAACACCAAGTCCACATTTCCCTCTAAATTGACTGTCCCTTTGACTACTTGATTGTCTCTTCGCAAATCTGTATTGTCTTGAAGGTTTAGTGGGAATCTAATTTGGCTCCTAAAACTTGCGGCGATGCTGCTTTCATTTCTATTTTATAGGATTCCACCGTAGAGGACCTTTGGGTTAAATCTACTTCGACAATCCTTCTAGTGGAATTAATTTGCATGGCTAATTGTAATATTTCTAACTTATTACTTGCTTTCTCCACTGAGATTGAAGGTACTCCAATTCCAAATTCATTATGTTGAATTTTGAAAGCATTCTACTTTCTGGGGCAGGTAATGCATTGGAATCTTGTTCCCAATTCTTTCTTGCACTAACCATCTTTAACTGAGATCTTGCTTCTGTAAAATTTAGTCCAACCAGGACGGAACATCTAGGGACGTGGACCTTAACCACAAGGTCAAAGGATCAAGCCCTCCTTCTAGCGCCAAAATGTTAATGCTATTTTTCGTCAACACCGGGATTGAGACTAAAGATGTAGATCTAGGGGAATTAAAGGACCCACAAGCTTGAGTTAGTTCACCATTTCCTAGATATCAAGATCTAAAGCCCGAAGATTAGTTACACTTCCTTCAAGAGGTGAGTATCATGCTTACGATACTCAAGGACAACAGTTACCTTGGGATAAGGGTTCCCTAAGTGCAATGTAAGATATGAAGCTAAATGTTTTAAGGAAGGTCATTTTGGCAATTCGACTTATATATGAAGCTTTATCGAAGGAGAACAATAGGGAAATAAGTGACACAAGTGGTACACATACAATTAGTGGAAAGTGTTGATTCTCTCTTTATTGATCATTTGTATGAGTACATAATTGATTACAAGTAAAATCCCCAAATTGATATGCAAATTATGGTCTTCTCTCTAAGAAATGGATACAAGATTGTGGAATGAGGAAAAGTCCCATAAAATGAGAACCTTGGGGCCTTATTTGTAGACAAATTGGACCCTCTTTCAGTTGCGGCCCGTTGAAACTCAATTTTAAGTGCTTCCGGCTTCAGGAGCCATTTTTTGGTGTCGGTATCAACTTGGTTCGCATCCTTCGTGTCATCACTGGTTTATCATTGCTTTGTGAAGTTGGTGCTTCTTCTGGCCAATGTATCAATACCAAGCAAATTGGTATTGGTAGCTTCCTTTGTTGCTTTTAATTTCAACAACAAGCGCCTCTGTTCCAATAGCAACTGTTCCGATAGCAAGTTCCAGGCTCTGCCCCGTTTTAGTAGCTTTTAAGTGTTGTCTTTATACTTTCTTATGGCTTTGGTATCTTCCTTGGTATTGGTATCAGCACTAAGCATGTTAGTGTAGATGTCCTTTCCTTCTCGTACTATTTAATGAACTTTGGCCTTCATGAGTAGTTTTAGTTTAGGCGTCGACTTCCAACTTACATTTCTCATGGATCCTTTCCGATGATTTTGAAGCTGCTTTTTGGTAGTGGTATCGATACCAAGATATTGGTATCGATAGTTCTTTTCTCCAACCCAACTTAGTCTCATGCTTTCTCTTTTATAGCTCTGCACCCCAGTATCGAGTCATATGCCTTCGACTTTCTTTCATTGTTTTCTTTCGGTGTCAGTTCCATAACCCTTTTTGATTGCTTATTATATGTTGGTTTCGGTACCACTTTGTCGCTGTCGTCCTTGTATCGATACCAAATATTTCTCTTTTTGCTTTCAGTATCAGTTGCCTTGGTGCTTTAATGTCGATCATGTGCTTCTGAGGCATTCTTCCGGTGCTAGTTGTGCCTCAATACGCCTTCACCTCTATCTGGTTTCGGTGTTGAAATCTGGTAAAACAACTACACCAACCATGAAATAAATATTGAGCCGCAATAATCTGGCCATGTCGCCTAACCAAAACCGAAAAGAACTATGCCACCATTATCCAGATTGTACCACCATATTGTTACTATAATTTTCTTCTGTAACAATTGTAATAACCCGGATTTCCAGAACCAATTTAAAAGTTTTATTTTAGCAATTTTAATGGAATTTGAATATTTAAAATGGTTTATTTTAAATAATAATGACTAAAAATTTATTTTAAATGAAGTTAGAGCATATAAATTTATTTTGATTATAATACGAGCTTGAAATGGCGTAGTAGTTTGAAAATTCGATTTAAAATTTCAAATGAATATACATGATTCAAAATGAACCACATTTCAGTAAAACCAAAAATATTTGAATCTGTTTAATTGTATCTTCTAACAAATGTGAAAAATCCAGATTTCATAATGAGAATTGGAAGTTATGTCCAGTTTAAAATTTAGAATAGTCGCTATGGAATTTATATATATATATTTATTAATATAATATACGGCCCTTAAAAATAGCCATTTTGCAAATGACCTCCGTTTTCGATGAAACCACTTTTGTTGGATCTGGAATGTCAAATTATTGCTAGATTCCAATTTTCATAATTTTTGAAATTAATATGTGAGCGTGGTGACTTTAAACGCGTTAGGTACTTTTAGTTTGAATTTAATCGACTAGAAAATGACGTTTTTCAAACGGCCTCCGAATTCGACGAATTAGTTTCGTTAGGACCGTATTGTCAAAACATAGCTAGAAATTTTTTTCAGGAATTTTTGGAGTCCGTATATGGCCCCAATAAATTAAAATGTACGTTGAAATCAATTTTGAACGTTACATTAAATTATATTTTGATTTTGACGAAAACTTGTCATAACAGTCGAATTGGCTTACGAAACATATCCCATTATGTTTGAAATGGGGGTAATTAGCTGGGGGCGATAGTCATTGGATTCGATTTGGAGTTCGAAATAAAAAATTACTTTTTGGAATTAAAAATAATAAAATATATTAAAGTCAACCCCTCCTTTTCCTTCTCTCTCCCGTTCATTTTTGAGATAAAAAACCCCACCGTCGATCCCGCTCGTCAGCCCCTTCCCCCACCGTCGCGGGCCTCCCGCGGCGACGCCGCCGACCTTCACCCCCTCCCTTCGTTGCTCCTTCTTCCTCTCCCTCCCTCTCTCCTCCGCAGCCATTAACCATAAATCTGCCCAAACCGTCGCTACAATGCCACCACCGGCCACAATCTCCCCTCCCCCCGACCACCAGAACCCCTACTACCACCTCCTTAGCCACCAGCGTCGCCTGTGGGCCCTCCTCCGACCAAAAATTCAAAATTTAACATTTCCCGCTTTACATTTTACACCCTGAACTGTTTTAGCCAATATCTTCCAAACCGAGCGCTTCTGGCCAAAATCCCACAATGCCAAAATCGAATAGGACGATTTTCTCTTCGATTTGGCTATATGAAAGTCATATTTTGGATTGCGGAGTTGATTAGAAAACGCATCCAAAGTTAGCAGTCCAAATTGTGTCTTTTCGCGATTTCTGGCGAAATGGACCAATTTCGGAAGAAAGGCCGCTAGGTGAAAGTCGTCTGGAATGGCGCGTTTAGGCTAGAGAAAAAGACGGTGTGAAGATTGGAGCTCGTTTGTAAAGTCTGGAACTAGATCAGCAAATCAGAATCTCAGAAAATCATGGCGGAGTGGATCCGAATGTGAGAACCTCTTCTCACTCTAATTATTTTACAATTAAAAATATACTAGGATGCAGACCGGGCTTAGAAGCCCCCAACACTATTTATTGTGCAAATCATGGTTATTGTTTGGATTGTATTGGGAAAAATGACTATATTGTGATTATTGATTGTATTGTGATTTGGTTGATTGGATTGAATATTTTGTATGGCGCGAGCCAGTATCCGGAGAGGGGTAATACTAGACATTACTCCGGTTTTAATATCATGCCGTTATAATGCCGAATTTTTCTGAAATAAATATTTATTCATTAAAAATATAATTTTTAATGTGTATATGAACTGTATAAAATATTCTTGTGTTGAATAAAATATTTGAACAATAAAAATATCATTTTTATTGAATGTATGGAATATTGAAAATATGCATGTGTTGAAATAAATATTTTATCGTTAAAAATATAATTTTTAACTTATATATGAACGGCATAAAATTCTCTAAAAAGGAAAATAAATATTCATTTACTGATCAAACGATTTGTTTATGTACACCTATTTATCTGATATTGATTGGGATGATAAATTTTACACATCGCCCAACTGCACAAATAATATTCACTATTTGTTGGTTGAAACCCCACAGGGGTATTAGGATGATATTTGGGTACATTAATCCCAATTGTTTAGTTATATGTCAATCGATGGGTTGACAGACTGTTGTAAGCGTTAATTATTTATATTTAATGCTTATGCAGTTGTGTAATGCACTCTGGATGATTGTTGACTGTTTATAATTATTGTTGTGTACGTGTGTGTATGAAATCCATATAAATAACATTATATGGTAATTGACTGTGTCTGATTCCAATTCAGAAAGAACGAATATTTTAAAATAACTAATATTTTAAAATAACAAATACTTTAAAATAACGAATATTTTAAAATAATATACTATAAAGGATTAAAATATGATTTTGATGTCTGATTTGGGATGGACACGAAAATATTGAAATATATGAAGCCGTGGTGATTAGATTTGCGCCTTAACACGAATCATATTTATATCGATTTTATTCATTTTTATAATGTTTATCGAAAAGGAAATTATTTCAAAATATGATATTTTGAAAATATTATCATTTAAATATTATAACGATAAGGAGTATTCAGTTTTGATTTAAAATTGAAAATGAAGTTAGAATCGTTTTGAAATGAATTTATAAACGATTTATAAAATACGTTTTAAATGGAAATTGACGAAATGTATGATATATATATTATATGTATATATTTAATGGCCTGAGTAGAACGCGCCACGCCGCGACCGTTTGTGAATTTCGAGCATTGACTTCGAATTGATATTACGGGAGATCCAAGCGTTGGATTCTCCTAAAACCGGAACCTTTGGATTCGTATCGAAAAGAGCTTTCCAAGAATATAAGAGATTTGAAATCTAATGGTAAGATATGGAATTATATCCAAATCAAATTTGGAAAAGGTCGTTGCAAGTACCGTTCGATGACCGTTTATGGAAATCGACTGAAAGGGCCTTAATAAAATTATTAAAAATATTAATAATTTGTGTAAAATCATAATAAATGATTTGGAAAGAATTGGGATGAAAAATTCCATATTTGAAAAGATAAAAATATAGTTGTATCGAAATGAACTAGTTATTAACTAGAATTATAATCCAATTATTTTTAAATAAATAAATTGGATTGAGAATGAGTTTTAATTTAACCAGGATTTCCAATATATGAATTGGAATGGATTCGAATGGAAATCACCTTCGGAATATTTTGATGTTGGATTCTGTGATTATATGGATATTGTTGAGGAATTTGGAAGATATATATATATATATATATATATATATATATATATCGTTATTCCCAAAACGATATTTATTGGTTTCAGAATTTGATATTGAATATGAGCCGATATAATTTCTATTCAGAGCCTTGTATTTGATATCAAATTGGATTTTTGGTTTGTCGTGAATAGTGTCTTAAATAACACTGTTCTTAGACCCAGTTGAGAAAATAAAATCTTTAATTTAAGATTTAGTGAAGCTTTCAATTAATTAATATTTAATTGGAATTGAATAAAAGAATTGGATTTTTGGGTTTATAGTGAACGATGTTTCAAACGACATTTGTTCTTTAACCGGATTAACCGTGAAATGCAATTTGGAATTTATAAATCTTTTATTAAGATTTAACGGGAATTTTCCAAAGTAAAGTTTTCCAATTAATATGTTAAATTGGAATTGAATGGAATTCGATTGGTAATAATCGAAGTAAGCTTCTGTGGAGGAAAACTATTAATATATATGGAATTTAAAAAGGCTTCATCGTTATTCCACTTATATTATTAGTCGGATAAGGAAATTGATATTGATTATATATTGATCTGTTTTCCGTGAAGATTCCAGGGTTAATGAAATGTGATTTTGGGTTTATCGTGAACTGTGTTTTAAATGACATTGGTTCTTTAACCTAGTTAAAGACAGGATTACATGTTTATCATTGTATTTCGAACTGTATTGTTGAGCTATACTAAATATATATGTTTGGTGGCGAAGAACTTATTCTCTTGCTTAACACCCTTCTCTGAGACGTACGAGCTTAGAGGTTATATATCGACAGAAATCAGTGGTACGGTGTAGATTGTCGATGCCACATGTTTGATTTCCCAAAGTTAAATAATCATTAATATTGATTTTTGGGAAGATTAAAACTAAGTGGAGTTTTAAATGAATCTTTAATTAGATTGAAATGAGAATGTGATAATTTAAATTATCAAAATCGGGAAATGATCGAGAATGGAGTACCACCAGTTTTACTCCAAGCGATAATTATATCCTTAATTAGATTTGAGCGTGAAATGGTTATTAATTTTACCGATAACTCCGTGGTGTTAGATATGGAGTATTACCAGCTTTGCTCCATTGAATGAATAAGTCGGGATTGGGAAATATAACAAATGATTACTTCGGTAAGGTGCGCTAGTCCAAACTAGTTTGGATAAACCTTAATTTGGTTTGAATTAAGATCCAAAGGATGATTAAAGTATAAATTTAAAAGAATTTATATTCGATAAAATTAATGGGAACCTTTCCCAAAAGATATGAATAGTTGAATAAAAGAATATTCAGAATTGGAATGAGGTGTATGTTGTGTTTTTATAGCACTTGATTTTAAGATACGTAAATTATTCGAAAAGAATGGATTTATACCCATTCTGAATAACTGATTCAACGATAAATCGACGATGAAGATGGTGGTTGAAGACCGGAGGTCTTCACATCATTTGGATGATTACTGATGTCTTGATCGGGCTGTACACCCAAGACAAGGTAATAAGTGGTGATCGTCCAGATGTACTTGGAGATCGACCGGATATGCGAGGACCACTCTGCTGTATTGGAGATTGGGACGAGGTATAAGGTGCCTCCGGTTTCATTCAGACCTAGAACGAACTAGTAAATGGATGTGTGTCTGACATTGGATTTTATTCTGTGTTGATTGATCTCTATTAAATGTATATCTGTTTGGTTGCAGGGAATTTATTCTCTTGCTTAACACCCTTCTCTGAGACATACGAGCTTAGAGGTTATAGATCGACAGACATCAACTACATGGCATGAATTGTCAATGTGGCATGCTGAGATGCAAGTGATCAAGGCTTTTGTTGAAAAGCAGAGTCTTGTGATTGATGATCAAAGCACAGCTTTAAATAGCATAACTTTGTGTATATAGTTAATTCGCGAGCCTCACCCCTCAATATGGGTCAAAAATGGGATAAGGGACCCAAGGAGTGCACGACGTTTCCTTGTAGCTATAGGTGGTGTCATGGTATGGAGCCCAGATATTTATTATATTTTTACTTATGTGGATGATGATTGCGAGGCGCCTTGGATATATCGGTAACTACGGAGCCGATGGATATGTCCTATAGGACTGGGAAACCTGTGTTCAGGAATAACTAATCCACTAAAGTATGTGTGGACCGGCCTTGGAGGATCCAAGGGTTGCCCCACGGTGTGTAACCCTGAGGCATTTTCTAGATTGTCTCGAAGCCGACGAGGACTACATCCCTTGCCTCGACCCATGACGGAAATCCAATTTCCAATACATGACATTTCGGTTTTGACTGTAAAGCCTAGTATGGCGACATAGTAGCATGGGATACTATGCCGTCTATGATTGATACATTTATAATTGAAGTGATTTTGACACTATATACTTATAGTAATATCAAAATGATTTGGTTTAAACGTACCAAGCATGTTTGGCTATTATAAGGGAAAACTCTATCCTCTGGCTTGCGTTGCGTGGTGTGATGGGACCGGAGTCTTATAATAGCTTCATTTTTTCAAAAAGCATTGCGTTATTTGTTTTATGCACTTGTTTTCTTGGGAGAAAACCCGTTTCGTGTTATACGGCGTGGTCCCTCACTACAACAAAAATACCATTTTACAACACTTATTACGTAACAGTTCACCAGAGTGTTATAAAAAATGTAACTCTTTCAGAACATTTGCTAAGAAAAACGTTGTAATAGGTTAGTCCAGCAAATGTTCTATGTACAAAAGTTGTAAATCGAAGAAATCTACAATGTTTATTTAAAATGTTATAGAAAGTAATTTTTAACAATGACTTTTATACGTTGTATTATATTTGATTTTTCATAACATATTTGTCATGTTATTTAAATAGTAAATGAGCAATGTTTTTTAAACATTGTAAATTTATAGTTTTCAACAATATTTATCAAATGTTTCAAACCGAAAGTTAGACAACAGCAAAATACTATTGTAGATTTTTTTTATTTTTTTTTTATTTTACAACATCATCTTAGTGTTAACTCAATTCATATTTAGGAAAACATTTATTTTATATTGTTAACAACATTATATTTAATAACTTTTCATTCTACAATGTTTTTTTTTAAATGTTATAGAAGCTAATTTTTAACAATGAGTTTTATACGTTGTATTATATTTGTTTTTTCATAACATATTTGTCATGTTATTAAATAGTAAATGAATAATGTTTTTTACACATTGTAAATTTATAGTTTTCAACAATATTTATCAAATGTTGCAAACCAAAAGTTAGACAACAACAAATTACTATTGTAGATTCGATTTACTTTTTTATTTTACAACATCATCTTAGTGTTAACTCAATTCATATTTAGGACAACATTTATTTCATATTGTTAACAATATTATATTTAATAACTTTCTATTGATATTGTTAGTGCTCATATTTCAACAATATATTATTAACATTGTCTTGAGTACGTTTTATAACTGTGGTATTGTATTGGTAAAGATTTTTACAAAGACAACAAACTGGAAATATTATAAAAACAATATTGTTGACAACGTTTTCTTGACGTTATAATTTTTGTAACACAATTTTTTTTATTGGTATTACAAAATATTTTGTATTTAATAAAAAAATGGTTCATCACTTAATAAATTTAGTGGTTATTGCAAATTATACTGCTAAGGAAATTTCGCCATGGTTTTATTATCCGTCCTTTTGATTAGACTGTAAGGTTGGACGAGTTAAGCTCAAAGTTATCAAGGCAGACAACCCAATAAATAACTTTGGAATTAAGCTCGAAGGTTATCACAGCAGACAACCCTAAACAAGGTAAACAACAAAAAATACAAATGTAAACTAACATTAGGGTCACCAATAAAATCAAAGAAGACGCTAAAATTGAAGTTACCAATTTTGCAAGCAGAGGCGATTAAGAAATCGAGCGGCTCTTCAGAACGGTTGTAGGTATTGCTTTGGGGCAATCGAACTTTAAAATAGGAATTGAGAAGCATGCACTATTAAGTAGCCGGATTAAGGGTTGATTATGGATGCACAACGCCCCAAAATCTACTGCCATGATAGTAATGGAGATGTTTTCTACAAACTTTAATTTGGCAGAAATAATTTCCATGAAATACAAAAAACTGTTAAAAAGAACGAGTTGGACGGTGACACAGTAAGAATATCTTTATATTGATGTCGTGGCATCCAACTTATTGGGTAATTAAACTTAATCTCAAATATTTACTTATACTTTTTTTCTAATTTTAAAAATTTGTGTTTTTGTAATTGCAAATTTTGTCTAACTGAATTCTTAATCGAGATTTTCATGTTACATTTCTTTAAGTTCGTCGACAAAAAATTCATACTTAAAATTTAAAAAATGTTATTAACCAAAAATTGTATTTTTTATTTGAAAACTTCATGATTTCAAATTTTCAATTTTATACTTTCAAATTACAAATCCAAACTCTTTACATCAAGATTAAACTTTTTAATATTTAAGATTTTATATTTAACATTCCAAATTAAAATTTCGGACTTTAAGAATATATGTTTTTCAAATTTTAAAATCAAAGATTTAAAAATCAGTAGTTGAAATTTTACAAATTCAAAACGATCTTTCAAATCAAGAAAATTTGCTTTTCAAATTTTAAATGTTCAAAATTGCAGCGACCTGTATTCTATTGTGAGTTCTATGCAAGATTGAAAATATAGTTTCAAAATTTTAAATGTTCAAAGGCTCCTATATTAGATCTAGATCACACTAACTCATGTTCTTCTATGTGAATTTGAATTACGCTGAAACAACCCAAACTTCCCCTTATGGGAAAGCCCGGATTGAATTGAGGATGCATCAGAACACAAACAATAGAATACTTCATTGCTTATTACAACAATTTATATCGGAGTACAAGAACATATCAGAGTATGAATAAATATTACACATTGAAAACACAATATCAGAGATTAAGAATTTACATAGCAGTGGAAAATAATACATAAGTACAATGCGTAGCAGAAAATAACAACTGACACAACTGAAAGAGATATACAGATACAAAGCATTCCGAATATAGCTCTAGCCGTAATCCAAGATCCTGGGAAAAGAAATATCTACGAAAACCAAAACTACTCGCTGCCCGTGTGGAAAATTTGGGCAACCAGTGTTTAGGTAGAAACAATAAACTCCAAGTCAGTCACAGGACTGGTATGAGAACTTAAACAGTTATTAAATCTTTACTTTAAAAGTTGGGAAATCATGGGACCACATCGTATAACACGGAACGGGTTTACTCCATACATGAATCTTAGTTTAAAATAAAACAACGCGATGTTTTTTGGAAAAATAAAGTGAAACGACCCGGACTTCCCCGGTCTCCGAAGAGATGAGAAAGAACGAATTGTTTAGAGAACACGACAAAATAGAACGCAGACGGAAGAACATTTCATTATATACTACAACAATTCCATCAGATTACAAGAATATACAGAGTATGAATAAATATTACACAGAAATATCAGATATTTAAATTACATTTAAAAACATCGCAGCGGAAAATAATACAATATACAACTGAAGGAGATATACGGATACAAAGCTTTCCGGATATCGTTCCAGCTGTAAACCAGGATCCTGTGAATAAAAATCTGCAAAACCAAAACTACTAGCTGCCTGTGTCAAAATAGGGGCACCCAGAGTTTAGGTCAAAACAAGAAACTCCAGGTCAGTCATGGGACTGGTGTGAGAACTAAAACAGTTATTATTCTTTATTTTAAAGTTAGGTAAATCAAGGGACCACGCCGCTAACTCGGAACGGGTTTCCTCCCAAGAATACCAGTGCATAAAACAACCAGCGCAATGCTAAATAAAGAAAAATGAAACTATTATAAGACCCAGGTCCCATCACACAATGCAACGCAAGCCGGAGGATAGGGTTTTTACCTTATAATAGCCAAGAATGCTTGATACGTTTAAAACAAATCATTTGATACTATCATAAGTGCATAGTGTATAAAACAACTTCAAATCATAAGTATCAATCATAGACGGCATAAGTGCCCCATCCCACTATGTCGCCATACTAGGCTCTATAAATAAAACCGCAAATGTCACGTATTTGGAAGTTGGATTTCCATCTATGAACCGAGGCAAAAGATAGTCCTCAACCGATTCGAGATTGTCTAGCCCGAGTCTCAGGAACAGCCGCAACTGCCCCTTGGATCGTCAGGGCCGGTCCACCGATGTGGATTATAATGCCTGAACACTACGTTTCTCCGCCCTTTGGGGCGTAAGTAAGTGAGCCAACGAATGAGTCCATCGGACCCGGATCATCCGATCAAACCGAGGCGCCTCGCAACAGAAACAACCACACAGGTGAAAATAATATAAATGTCAGGGCTGATAGGTCACTGACACCACCCTAGCTAGAAAGAAAACGCATGTCCCCCCTGAGGTCCGTCTCCCGTTTTTGGTTCACCACCGGGGTGTGAGGCTCGCGAATCAATGCTACACAAAGCTATGCCACACAGGCCTTGCTTTGATCATCATCCACAAGACTTTGCTTTTCAACAGAAGCCTTGATCAATTGCCACTTAGGCATGCCACACAGGCAATTCACTCCATGCGATTGATATCCATCAATATATAACCCCTGAGCTCGTACGTCTCAGAGAAGGGCGTTAAGCAAGAGAATAAATTCTCTGCCGCCAAACAGATATATATTTAATAGAAATCAATTCCACAGACTAAAATCCAATGTCAGACACACAGTCCATTTACAAGTCCATTTTGGGTCTGAACGAAACCGGAGGCACCTAGTACCCCGCATATCCATCGATCTCCATGTACTTCTAGACGATCACCAACTGCTTCCATCTTCTTCGGTGTACATCCCAATCAGGATCATCAGTAATCACCCAAACGACATGAAAACCTCCGGTCTTCGACCATCGTCTTCATCTTCGACTTATCGTCGTATCAGTTATTCAGAATGGGATAAACCCGGTCTTTCCAAATAACTCGCGTATATTTTAAATAAGTGTTACACAAACACAACATATGCCTCATTCCATTTCATCAATCACTAACCGTAAATTAATCAAGAGAATAATTCCCCAAATATTAACCCTGAAGGCCGAAACCGACATCAGATCAATATCCAGAAAACCATTCTGCTTAGCTAACCGACAGTTAGTTTCTAAATTTCACAATCATAGGGAAAGGTTCCCATTAATTTTATCAAAGATAAATTCTTTAATTTTTTCTTTAATCTACTTTTGTATATCAATTCAAACTAGTCGGGATTAACGAACTTTACCGAAGTAATCATTTGTTTTAATTTCCCAATCCCAACCTATTCATCCCATGAAGTAAAATTGGTAATACTTCATATCTAACACTACGGTGTTATCGGTAAATTCAATTACCATTTCACGTTCAAATCTAATTAAAGATTTAACTAACGCCTGGATCAAAACTGGTGATACTCCATTCTCGATTTTTTTCAATCTAATTAAAGATTCATTAAAACTCCACTTAGTTTTAATATGTGACTGGGTGGAAGAATCAGTGTCATTTAAAACACGGTTCACGATAAACCTCAAAATCACATCACATTTCAATCAATCCCTAACCAAAAATTAGCAAGTGAGCAATTCCCAAAATATTAACCCCGAAGGCCGAAACCAACATCAGATCAATGTCCCAGAAAACCATTCAACTTAACTAACCTCCAGTTAGTTTCTGATTTTCTTAACTCCTTTGGGTCTAAGAACAGTATTATTGAAGATACCGTTCACGACAACCCAAAATCACATTCCGTTAATTATCGGGTTAAAGAACGAGTGTTATTTAAAACACTGCTAACGATAAACCCAAAAATCAATTCGAATTCAATTTCAATCAAATATTATTTAATTGGTACAATTCATTAAATCTAAATAAAAAGATTTAATCTTTTCTCAACTGGTTTCAAGAACAGTGTTAATGAAGACACCATTCACGACAAACCCAAATCACATTTGATATTAAATACAAGGCTCTAAATAGAAAATGTACCGGATATTCAATATCAAATTCTACGACGAACAAATATCGTATTGGAAATAACGATATAAATATATCTTTCAAATTCCCATAACAACATCTGTATCATCACGAAATCCAACATCCAAATATTCCGAAGACAATTTCGATTCAAATCCATTCCAATGCAATCATTGGAAATTATTACTATTTTTAATAATTTTATCAAGGCCAGTACAGTCGATTTCCTTCCACGGCCATCGAACTGCACTTATAGCGACCTTTTCCAAATTTGATTTGGACATAATTCCGAATCCAACTGTTAAATTTCAAATTTCTAATATTCATTAGAAAGCTCTTTTCGATACGGACCCAACGGTTCCGGTTTTAGGAGAATCCGACGGTCGGATCTCCCGTAATATCCGTTCGAAGTCAATGGTCGAAATTCGCGAACTGCCGCGGTGCGGCGCGTTCTATTCAGGCCGTTATATTATTTATATAATATATATAATATATACTTCGTCGATTTCCATTCAAAACGTGCTTCATAAATCGTTTTAAATTCATTTTCAAAACGGTTTCAACTTCATATTCAATTTCTAATTCACTTTCAGTTCGTTTTCAATTCAATTTCAATTCGAATTCATTTCTATTCAATTTCAATTCGAATTCATTTCTATTCAATTTCAATTCGAATTCATTTCTATTCAATTTCAATTTGAATTCATTTCTATTCAATTTCAATTCGAATTTCAATTCTTTTCAAAATATCAGATTTTGAAATCACTTTCGATATTCATTATAAAATGAATGAAATCGATATAAGTATCGTTCACGTCAAAATGGCGTCAATCTAATCAACATGGCTTCATATATTTCTATTTTCAAATATTCCATTTCGAATATTTCTATTTCAAATATTCTATTTCAAATATTTCTTTTTCAAATATTTCTACTTCTAATCTGGAATGAGGCCCAATCAATTACCATATAATGTTAATTATATGGATTTTCTACAACACATGCATATATCAACAAAGACGAATAATCAACCATCATCCAAAGTGCATTCCACACTGTATAAGCATCAAATATAAATATTCAACGCTTATAACAGTCCGTCAATCAATCGATCGACATACAACTAAACAATCGGGATTAGTGTGCGTCAAATATCATCCCGATAACCGTAGGGGGTTTAAAACAATCAAACATAGATTTTATTTTTGCAATTGGGTAATGTGTAAAATTTATCGACCTAATCAATATCAGTCAAATCAGTGCATATAAACAAATCGGCCGATTTGTTTATAAATATTTATTTATTCACATTCACGTTAAAAATTATATTTTTAACGATAAAATATTTTTAACTATATAATTATTTTATTTCCTTTCAACATAAGAATATTTTATTATCGATTTCACATCAACCCCACAAACAATTTTCACATCACATCAATCAAACAAACAAGCCATCCATGGTCTGTGGATGACGGATGTCGGGTGCTGCTAAGCACCATCTGCATCCTAGTACATATATATATATATATATATATGACTAGAAAAAAAGAAATTTAGAGTGAGGAGTTCTCACTGATTTGCTAATCCAACATCACGACTCTTCAAATGTAGAAATCTTTGTCGTTTCTTCTTTCGTCACTTTCTCTGCCCGTATTCTCTACATATGTAAAAATCACATTTTTACTTCGCTATTCAATATATAAAAATCAAATTTTTACTTCGCTATTCAATATATAAAAATCGAATTTTTACTTTGCTATTCAATATATAAAAATCGAATTTTTACTTTGCTATTCAATATATAAAAATCGAATTTTTATTTTGCTATTCTATATATAAAAATCATATTTTTACTTTGCTATTCAATATATAAAAATCGAATTTTTATTTTGCTATTCTATATATAAAAATCATATTTTTACTTTGCTATTCAATATATAAAAATCGAATTTTTACTTCGCTGTTCAATATATAAAAATCGAATTTTTATTTTGCTATTCTATATATAAAAATCGTATTTTTACTTTGCTATTCAATATATAAAAATCGAATTTTTACTTTGCTATTCTATATATAAAAATCATATTTTTATAATCTCTACTTTATAAAAATTATATTTTTATAATCTCTACTTTATAAAAATCATATTTTTATAACGCCTAAAGATTATATTTTTATATGCCAAAAGCCATATTTTAATATATAGAAATATCATATCTTTCTTCTATAAAGTTCTAACCTTTTTATTTATAAAACTCCCACCTTTTTATCTATAAACTATTTATAATTAAATCTGAAAAACAGAAATAAAAATCTTTTTTGAATTTATTAAAAAAAAACTGAAAGATAAATCTAACTAAAATAAAAATAAAAATAAAGAAGGGCAAGGTCATTTACCTCACGGGGGAGGCGTGGCGGTTCCATCTGACTTTGGGGGGGGGGGGGGCGCTTTTTGAACTAGAGAAGGGAGAGGACGTGGTGCGAGAGGAGGAGGTGGAAGGTGTCGGTCTGAAGAGGGGGGTCTGCATCTGCTTCGATTTGCGTGCGATGGGTTTCAGGGCGTGGGGCTCGGTTGCAGTCTTCATTCGCGAGGAGAGGGGAAGGAGAGGGGCGTCGCGCGAGAGCGAGGGGGGGTCATCGGAGGGCACCTCGGGTGGTGAGGCGTTGGCGACACTCGCCTGAGGAGGCGGTGGCAATGGGCAAACATCGCCCCTCTTTTTCCCCTTTTTTTATTTCCAATTCGATTTTCTGATTGAAGAAAAAGGTAACGCGGGGGGGGGGGGGGGGGGGGTCTTAGTGTAAAGTAGATGGAAGGGGGGATTTATTTTAATTAATTTAATATTTTAAATTTCTGAAATGTTGACTTTTTATTTCCACTTCGAAATGAGACCCACCGCCTGTCGTCCCTAGCGTTTCACCCCCATTCTGAACACAATGGGATATGTATCGTAAGCCGATTCGACTGTTTCGATCAGTTTTCGTCAAAATCAACATATAACTCTATATTTTGGAATTTGAACGCGCATTTCAATTTACTGGGGGCACATACTAACTCTAAAAATTCCATAAAAATATTTTCTAGCTTCGTATTGACGATATGGTCCAAACAAAACTAATTTCGTCGAATTCCGAGACCGTTGGAAAAATGGCCATTTTCCAGTCGATTAAAATCAACTGAAACTAGTCAAACGCGTTTTCATTTGCCATGCTCACATATTGATTCGAAAAATTATGAAATTTGAAATCTAACAATAATTGGACATCACGGACCCAACAAAAGTGGTTTCGTCAAAATCTGAGGTCGTTTGCAGAATGTCTATTTTTAAGGGCCTGAATTCCATAGCGACTATTCAGAATTTTCAACTGGACATATCTTTTGATTCCCGCAATGAAATTTCAATTTTTCGGATTCGTTGGAAAGATATCCCCAATTAGATTCTATTATTTTTGGTTTCACTAAAATCCGGATTGTTTTGCATCCGGTACATTCAATTGAAGTTTGAAATCGAATTATTGAACTACCGCGCCATTTTCAATTCCTTTTATAAATATAAATGAATATTTATATTCTAATGACGATTCAAACGAATATATACGTTCGATTTATAATCAAAATAAATTTCTCGTTGATATTATTTAAAATAATTCATTTTAATGGTTCAAAATTCGCTAAAATTGCCAAAATAAAATTTTTAAACTGGCCTAGATTTTCGGGTTGTTACAATCTCCCCCACTTAAAACTTTTCGTCCCCGAAAAGGAACAAAGTCGAAAGTGGTTTGATTAACCAACTCTACGTTCGATCTGGCTTCCATTCTCCAACTTTTCAGTTTCTGAGAATTTTCAAATTCTTCAAAAATTTGGCTAACACCCTAAATTTTCGAAAATTTTTTGCCATAACCTCCCCAGCACCGGGAGCCACGGGAAAATCCCGAAATTGCCATATAGGCCTTCTGATCTCAAAAATAAAAAGAAAAAGCCAAGCGGCTAGCCAATCGGCTCATAAAATCATCATCACCCAAACAAAACAGTAAATTATGTTAAACATGTACCTATTTGTCCGGCAAACAATTTTATTCTTCTGCTCTAGCCTCCTTGCTATGACTTGTTCAATGTAAGTGTATGTATATGCAAGCAAATGCGACAAATTTTCAATACAATTCACTATTTGGCTCAATTGGGCTATACGGTACAAATTTTAATTAATCAACCAATAATCAACAACACAACCATCAATCAATTAGTTGATTAGCTTTTCAAATTCATAACTTTGATACATAGTCAAAAATCAGATTTTTGATGCCAAATCACAACAATAAGCACTATCTAGTTTTGGTTCTCACACCAGTCTAATGGAAATATGTAGAAATCCCACCTTCGAAAGTCGAACATAAATGTTGATGATGCGATCGCTATCATCAATATCATCTCCGAGCGACTAGAGTGTGATGCTATATCTATCCAATATATTAAAACTTTGAATATACGTTTGCAAGGCGTATATGCAAATTCTTTATATACTGAATTGTCCAAAATCAGTATAAATAAATTATTCAAATACGTGTAAAACGATTTAAATTTCAAAACAGAATTGTTTTCATTTGAAAAATATACTCTCCACACTCGTTCTAGGATACTACTGATCCCATCTCTAACGAGTCATTCTCATTGGATATTGCTAATCCAATATTTGATGATGTCTTTCGTATGGTTCTAATGTGCCTTGTTCTCTGAGCTTTGTAAACCAAAGCTCTGATACCACGCTGAAACGACCCGAACTTCCCCGGTCTCCGAAGAGATGAGAAAGAACGAATTGTTTTGAGAACACGACAAAATAGAACGCAGACGGAAGAACATCTCATTGTATATTACAACAATTCCATCAGATTACAAGAATATACAGAGTATGAATAAATATTACACAGAAATATCAGAGATTTAAATTACATTTAAATACATCGCAACGGAAAATAATAAAATACACAACTGAAGGAGATATACGGATACAAAGCTTTGCGGATATCGTTCTAGCTGTAAACCAGGATCCTGTGAATATAAATCTGCAAAACCAAAACTACTAGCTGCCCGTGTCAAAATAGGGGCACCCAGAGTTTAGGTCAAAACAAGAAACTCCAGGTCAGTCATGGGACTGGTGTGAGAACTAAAACAGTTACTATTCTTTATTTTAAAGTTAGGTAAATCAAGGGACCCCGCCGCTAACGCGGAACGGGTTTCCTCCCAAGAATACCAGTGCAAAAAACAACCAGCGCAATGCTAAATAAAGAAAAATGAAATTATTATAAGACCCAGGTCCCATCATACAATGCAACGCAAGCCGGAGGATAGGGTTTTTACCTTATAATAGCCAAGAATGCTTGATACGTTTAAAACAAATCATTTGATACTATCATAAGCGCATAGTGTATAAAACAACTTCAAATCATAAGTATCAATCATAGACGGCATAAGCGCCCCATCCCACTATGTCGCCATACTAGGCTCTACAAATAAAACCGCAAATGTCACGTATTTGGAAGTTGGATTTCCATCTATGAACCGAGGCAAAAATAGTCCTCAACCGATTCGAGACTATCTAGCCCGAGTCTCAGGAACAGCCGCAACTGCCCCTTGGATCGTTAGGGCCGGTCCACCGATGTGGATTATAATGCCTGAACACTACGTTTCTCCGCCCTTTGGGGCGTAAGTGAGCCAACGAATGACTCCATCGGACCCGGATCGTCCGATCAAACCGAGGCGCCTCGCAACAGCAACAACCACACAGGTGAAAATAATATAAATGTCAGGGCTGGTAGGTCACTGACACCACCCTAGCTAGAAAGAAAACGCATATCCCCCCTGAGGTCCGTCTCCCGTTTTTGGTTCACCACCGGGGTGTGAGGCTCGCGAATCAATGCGACACAAAGCTCTGCCACACAGGCCTTGCTTTGATCATCATCCACAAGACTTTGCTTTTCAACAGAAGCCTTGATCAATTGCCACTTAGGCATGCCACACAGGCAATTCACTCCATGCGATTGATATCCATCAATATATAACCCCTGAGCTCGTACGTCTCAGAGAAGGGCGTTAAGCAAGAGAATAAATTCTCTACCGCCAAACAGATATATATTTAATAGAAATCAATTCCACAGACTAAAATCCAATGTCAGACACACAGTCCATTTACAAGTCCATTTTGGGTCTGAACGAAACCGGAGGCACTTAGTACCCCGCATATCCATCGATCTCCATGTACTTCTAGACGATCACCAACTACTTCCATCTTCTTGGGTGTTTATCCCAATCAGGATCATCAGTAATCACCCAAACGACATGAAAACCTCCGGTCTTCGACCATCGTCTTCATCTTCGACTTATCGTCGTATCAGTTATTCAGAATGGGATAAACCCGGTCTTTCCGAATAACTCGCGTATATTTTAAATAAGTGTTACACAAACACAACATATTCCTCATTCCATTTCATCAGTCACTAACCGTAAATTAATCAAGAGAATAATTCCCCAAATATTAACCCTGAAGGCCGAAACCAACATCAGATCAATATCCAGAAAACCATTCTGCTTAGCTAACCGACAGTTAGTTTCTAAATTTCACAATCATAGGGAAAGGTTCCCATTAATTTTATCAAAGATAAATTCTTTAATTTTTTCTTTAATCTACTTTTGTATATCAATTCAAACTAGTCGGGATTAACGAACTTTACCGAAGTAATCATTTGTTTTAATTTCCCAATCCCAACCTATTCATCCCATGAAGTAAAATTGGTAATACTTCATATCTAACACTACGGTGTTATCGGTAAATTCAATTACCATTTCACGTTCAAATCTAATTAAAGATTTAACTAACGCCTGGATCAAAACTGGTGATACTCCATTCTCGATTTTTTTCAATCTAATTAAAGATTCATTAAAACTCCACTTAGTTTTAATCTGTGACTGGGTGGAAGAATCAGTGTCATTTAAAACACGGTTCATGATAAATCCCAAAATCACATCACATTCCAATCAGTCCCTAACCAAAAATTAGCAAGTGAGCAATTCCCAAAATATTAACCCCGAAGGCCGAAACCAACATCAGATCAATATCCCAGAAAACCATTCAACTTAACAAACCTCCAGTTAGTTTCTGATTTTCTTAACTCCTTTGGGTCTAAGAACAGTATTATTGAAGATACTGTTCACGACAACCCAAAATCACATTGCGTTAATTATCGGGTTAAAGAACGAGTGTTATTTAAAACACTGCTAACGATAAACCCAAAAATCAATTCGAATTCAATTTCAATTAAATATTATTTAATTGGTACACTTCATTAAATCTAAATAAAAGGATTTAATCTTTTCTCAACTGGGTTCAAGAACAGTGTTAATGAAGACACCATTCACGACAAACCCAAATCACATTTGATATTAAATACAAGGCTCTGAATAGAAAATATACCGGCGTATATTCAATATCAAATTCTACGACGAACAAATATCGTATTGGAAATAACGATATAAATATATCTTTCAAATTCCCATAACAATATCAGTATCATCACGAAATCCAACATCGAAATATTCCGAAGACAATTTCGATTCAAATCCATTCCAATGCAATCATTGGAAATTCTGGTTATTTTCAAAACCATTTCAAATTCAATTTATTTATTCAAAAATAACTAGAATTATAATTCTAGTTCAAAACTAGTTCATTTCGATAAAAATCTATTTTTACCTTTTCAAATATGGAGTTTTTCATCCCAAATCTTCACAAATCATTTTTTATGATTTTACACAAATTATTATTATTTTTAATAATTTTATCAAGGCTCGTACAGTCTATTTCCTTCCACGGCCATCGAACTGCACTTATAGCGACCTTTTCCAAATTTGATTTGGACATAATTACAAATCCAACCGTTAGATTTCAAATTTCTAATATTCGTTAGAAAGCTCTTTTCGATACGGACCCAACGGTTCGGGTTCAGGAGAATCCGACGGTCGGATCTCCCGTAATATCCGTTCGAAGTCAATGGTCGAAATTCGCGAACTGCCGCGGCGCGGCGCGTTCTATTCAGGCCATTATATTATATATATATAATATATATACTATATACTTCGTCGATTTCCATTCAAAACGTGCTTTTATAAATCGTTTTAAATTCATTTTCAAAACGGTTTCAACTTCATATTCAATTTCTAATTCAATTTCAGTTTGTTTTCAATTCAATTTCAATTCGAATTCATTTCTATTCAATTTCAATTCGAATTCATTTCTATTCAATTTCAATTCGAATTCATTTCTATTCAATTTCAATTCGAATTCATTTCTATTCAATATCAATTCGAATTCATTTCTATTCAATTTCAATTCGAATTCATTTCTATTCAATTTCAATTCGAATTTCAATTCTTTTCAAAATATCAGATTTTGAAATCACTTTCGATATTCATTATAAAATGAATGAAATCGATATAAATATCGTTCACGTCAAAATGGCGTCAATCTAATCAACATGGCTTATATATTTCTATTTTCTAATATTCCATTTCGAATATTTCTATTTCAAATATTCTATTTCAAATATTTCTTTTTCAAATATTTCTACTTCTAAACTGGAATGAGGCCCAATCAATTACCATATAATGTTAATTATATGGATTTTCTACAACACAGGCATATATCAACAAAGATGAATAATCAACCATCATCCAAAGTGCATTCCACACTATATAAGCATCAAATATAAATATTCAATGTTTATAACAGTCTGTCAATCAATCGATCGACATACAACTAAACAATCGGGATTAGTGTACGTCAAATATCATCCCGATACCCGTGTGGGGTTTCAAACAATCAAACACAGATTTTTTGGTGCAGTTTGGCGATGTGTAAAATTTATCGACCCAATCAATATCAGTCAAATCAGTGTATATAAACAAATCGGCCTATTTGTTTATAAATATTTATTTATTCACATTCACGTTAAAAATTATATTTTTAACGATAAAATATTTTTAACTATATAATTATTTTATTTCCTTTCAACATAAGAATATTTTATTATCGATTTCACATCAACATCACAAACAATTTTCACATCACATCAATCAAACAAACAAGCCATCCATGGTCTGTGGATGACGAATGTTGGGTGCTGCTAAGCACCGTCTGCATCCTAGTACATATATATATATGACTAGAAAAAAAGAAATTTAGAGTGAGGAGTTCTCACCGATTTGCAAATCCAACATCATGACTCTTCAAATGTAGAAATCTTCGTTGTTTCTTCTTTCGTCACTTTCTCTGCCCGTATTCTCTACATATGTAAAAATCACATTTTTACTTCGCTATTCAATATATAAAAATCGAATTTTTACTTCGCTATTCAATATATAAAAATTGAATTTTTACTTCGCTATTCAATATATAAAAATTGAATTTTTACTTTGCTATTCAATATATAAAAATCGAATTTTTATTTTGCTATTCAATATATAAAAATCGAAATTTTATTTTGCTATTCTATATATAAAAATCATATTTTTACTTTGCTATTCAATATATAAAAATCGAATTTTTATTTTGCTATTCTATATATAAAAATCATATTTTTACTTTGCTATTCAATATATAAAAATCGAATTTTTACTTCGCTATTCAATATACAAAAATCGAATTTTTATTTTGCTATTCTATATATAAAAATCATATTTTTACTTTGCTATTCAATATATAAAAATCAAATTTTTACTTTGCTATTCTATATATAAAAATCATATTTTTATAATCTCTACTTTATAAAAATCATATTTTTATAATCTCTACTTTATAAAAATCATATTTTTATAACGCCTAAAGATTATATTTTTACATGCCAAAAGCCATATTTTAATATATAGAAATATCATATCTTTCTTCTATAAAGTTCTAACCTTTTTATTTATAAAACTCCCACCTTTTTATCTATAAACTATTTATAATTAAATCTGAAAAACAGAAATAAAAATCGTTTTTGAATTTATTAAAAAATCTGAAAGATAAATCTAACTAAAATAAAAATAAAAATAAAGAAGGGCAAGGTCATTTACCTCACGAGGAAGGCGTGGTGGTTCCATCTGACTTTGGGGGGGGGGCGCTTTTTGAACTAGAGAAGGGAGAGGACGAGGTGCGAGAGGAGGAGGTGGAAGGTGTCGGTCGGAAGAGGGTGAGTCTGCATCTGCTTCGATTTGCGTGCGATGGGTTTCAGGGCGTGGGGCTCGGTTACGGTCTTCATTCGCGAGGAGAGGGGAAGGAGAGGGGCGTCGCGCAAGAGCGAGGGGGGGTCATCGGAGGGCGCCTCAGGTGGTGAGGCGTTGGCGGCACTCGCCTGAGGAGGCGGCGGCGATGGGCGAACATCGCCCCTCTTTTTCTCTTTTTTTTTATTTCCAATTCGATTTTCTGATTGAAGAAAAAGGTAATGGGGGGGAGGGGGGTCTTAGTGTAAAGTAGATGGAAGGGAGGATTTATTTTAATTAATTTAATATTTTAAATTTCTGAAATGTTGACTTTTTATTTCCACTTCGAAACGAGACCTACCGCCTGTCCTCCCTAGCGTTTCACCCCCATTCCGAACACAATGGGATATGTATCGTAAGCCGATTCGACTGTTTCGATCAGTTTTCGTCAAAATCAACATATAACTCTATATATTGAATTTGAACGCGCATTTCAATTTACTGGGGGCACATACTAACTCTAAAAATTCCATAAAAATATTTTCTAGCTTCGTATTGACGATACGGTCCTAACAAAACTAATTTCGTCGAATTCCGAGACCGTTGGAAAAATGGCCATTTTCCAGTCGATTAAAATCAACTGAAACTGGTCAAACGCGTTTTCATTTGCCACGCTCACATATTGATTCGAAAAATTATGAAATTTGAAATCTAATAATAATTGGACATCACGGACCCAACAAAAGTGGTTTCGTCGAAATCCGAGGTCGTTTGCAGAATGTCTATTTTTAAGGGCCTGAATTCCATAGCGACTATTCAGAATTTTCAACTGGACATATCTTTTGATTCCCGCCATGAAATTTCAATTTTTCGGATTCGTTGGAAAGATATCCCCAATTAGATTCTATTATTTTTGGTTTCACTAAAATCCGGATTGTTTTGCACCCGGTACATTCAATTGAAGTTTGAAATCGAATTATCGAACTACCGCGCCATTTTCAATTCCTTTTATAAATATAAATAAATATTTATATTCTAACGACGATTCAAACGAATATATACGTTCGACTTATATTCAAAATAAATTTCTCGTTGATATTATTTAAAATAATCCATTTTAAAGGTTCAAAATTCGCTAAAATTGCCAAAATAAAAATTTTAAACTGGCCCAGATTTTTGGGTTGTTACATAAAGCTATTATAAGATTCAGGTCCTATCACACAATGCAACGCAAGCCGGAGGATAGAGTTTTCCCTTATAATAGCCAAACATGCTTTGTACGTTTAAAATAAATCATTTTGATATTACTATAAGTATATAGTGTCAATTTAAAACACTTCCAATGTAAATGTATCAATCCTAAAAGGCATAGCTACCATATACTATGCCGGCATATATAGGTTTACAATCAAATCTGTGATGTCGCATTGGAAATTTGGTTTCCATCATGAGTCGAGGCAAGGAATCATTCTCACCAGTTTCGAGACACTCTAGCAAATGCCTCAGGGCTCGGACGCTGGCGAGCTCTTAGTTAGCAGTAGGGTCGGACCACACATACTTTACTGGATTAATTACTCCTGGACGATATGTTTTCCGGTCCTATCGGACCTATTATTAAGCCACTAGGGACTCATATCCGAGGCGCCTCGCAATCCATCATCCACATAAGTAAAAATGTCTGGGCTACATACCATGACACCACTCATAGTTAGAAAGAAACGCATGCACTCCCTGCCGTCCTCATTCCGTTTTTGACTCATACCGGGGTGTGAGGCTCGAAAATTAACGCTATACATAAAACTATGCTATTTAAAGTCGTGCTTTGGTCATCAACCACAAGACTCTGCTTTTCAACAAAAGCCTTGATCATTTGCATCTCAGCATGCCACACTGGCAATTCACGCCATACAACTGATGTCTAACAAAACTAATTTCGTCGAATTTGTAGACCATTTGAAAATATGGTCATTTTCCAATCGATTAAATTCAAACTGAATTGACCAAACGTGTTTAAATTTACCATGCTCACATATTAATTCCAAAAATTATGAAATTTGAAACCTAATAATAATTTGACATTCCGAATCCAATAAAAGTGGTTTCGTCGAAAACGGAGGTCGTGAAACACCCCACCTCCGTTAGGGTCACTCTCAACGGGAATGTCCTAATTTTGGTGGAGGTTTATAAGTATAAGTCATAGATATACAAGACAGATATAAGAACACATATTTTTTAACAGCGGAAAATAACAACAAATTTTTATTTCAACAAAATACGTGTTACAAAACCATGTCATAATTTGTCTTACAACCCTTCCAAAAACATAACATTATCACAACTGTCTTGATTACATTATTTAAAGAAGCATAAAAACATAAGTAAACTGCATAAGTCCCACAATTTCTGCCCAAAGCCATAGTCCAAAACGAAAAAGATCCAAGTAATACATTCTTTCTCTTCAAGCTGGATGTGAAAACTGGTCAAGCTGCGGTATTCCCTCCCTGTGGACCTGTGGGGGGAACGAAAGAAAAGAAGACGAAAGAGAAGTAGAGTCAGACATAAAGCCTGAGTAAGTCTA
Organism: Allium sativum; assembly: GCA_030737875.1. NCBI lineage: Eukaryota > Viridiplantae > Streptophyta > Magnoliopsida > Asparagales > Amaryllidaceae > Allium > Allium sativum. The sequence goes on from CM060918.1 coordinate 947,206,660, forward strand.
GGACTATTCAGTCTATGAATAAAGAATTGGGCATGATAAGTATAAACTGGAAATGGGAAAACACTATAAACTAGGTTAAGTTATCTAGAGTTGAATGTACTCATCGTACCCCATATTAATCTCTGTACCCATATAAACTAGTTCCCAACAGGCACCCCATAATCAGGGTGAAGTGATTCGTTCCTAATGATCGGCTCCTACTCGTATAGTTACATGTGTCTTACGGCCCCCGTTGTTGTAGTTACCTATGCTGGTTCCACCATGGGGTGTATCAAGTCCCATGGTGGCGGCCCGACACAATCCTAGAATGCACAGGTATGCTACTGGTGCCCAGTGCCTTATTTTTTCTACGCCGGAGTGTGTGCACGCACGCACCCCGTTAGAACCTACACTGCTGCACCACCGCCGTCGATTTGACCTCTTACAGTCAGCCCAGTAATCGTTCCCCACCCTGCCTAGTTCAGGGTATCCTGATACACCTTGTAGGGTTACTGCTGAAAAGGGTCCCCCGCTAATAGGTTTTCTATTTCTAGCCAACATGCTAAGTAGGTTAAGTGTTTTGTAAACCTAACCCCCAATCAGTCTGTCTAGTTTAGCATGTTCCATTTTGATTAAGTATTAATTCAATTTACTTAATCCTATCAATCCTGAATCAGCCTTAATTGTCTTAAAGCCTCGAACTCTCACATTAGACAGGTATTGTTGTGGCTGCCTGTTGCCGGTTGGGTCCGGGCAGTCTTACGCCACAACTCAGTCTAACCTCGGGTCCTTATTGGGCTCCGTGTTTAACCACCCACACTGGATAGGTATTGTTGTGACTACTGGACAGCCGGGCGGTTCCGGGCAGGTTTACATCACAACTCAATCCAACCTCGGGTTAAACACATCGTATTTTCTAAATTTACATATTTTGTCTCTTTCCATTTTATATGTAAATATTTGCGGCCCAGTATTCAAATTCATCTTTATTGGGTAAAATTAATTTATACAACTTAATTATTTTTCAAGGTCGTTGGCATGCGTCAAACATGCCAACACACATGTTTTATATTTTAACCCAAACGTCATTACCCCCGTTCTACACGTTCACTAAAACATAACATATGTTGGGTTTAACATCTAAACCCAACTTAGCCACATGAAAAAGGGGAGGCTTAGAACATGGTGTTTATATATTCTAAGTAACATAAAAAGGGGAGTATGTACGCATGAACTTGCAACATAGCGAACTAATTAACATGAATTAGGCACATGTGAACTTGCATTGTAATAGCATATAATCATGGCATAAACATACTTAAACATGAATCATTCTATTCATATAATCATGGCATAAACATAACTAAATATGAATCATGGTTTTTAATTTATTCATGTAAACTTGCAATTGGAATGTAAATCAAACTTAATTATGTGTCACATATATCACCCTATGATTTTGATAACAACATAGGCCTAAAACATGTTTTCAACTAGGCATAACACCAAACATAGTTTAGTCATGTTCATAAAGATGTTTACTTTTGTCTCTAATTCAAAAGTATGGTTTTACACTTAAATCATGATGCCAATTCCAACATAAATTCATATACACCATAATACTTAGTTGAATCTAATTACACACTAAAAGCGATCATCATCATGTTGGCATAATGGTGAATCATATACTTGCATGAAGCTCAAATAAACTACTACAACATATGGTCGTTAACATGAATCATATACTTGGATGAATCTAAATTAAACCACCACAAACATGTAGTTTTTAACTTCCAACATAGATCACATACTTGCTAATATCCAATCGTTATACCACAACAATTCGTAATCGTTTAGAATCAAAGCAACATACAAATATAGATTATTATCACCACAAATCGAATACAATTCTATTTCTCATTTTACACAAATCAAAACACAATTATTTATTCACATCGGAATAGCACTCTACTTACAACGTATGGCGAATCTTCAATTCAGGAATCTGGATTCTGAATTTGGAGATGCTATCCTTTGTTATAGGCGTTGTTTTGATTTAATTGACGTTGCTTTAAGCTTTCGAATTGTCTCCTAATTGTCTCTCAATTTCTGACGGCTATTCCTAGTCCCTCCTCAGTAGCATGACGGTCTCATCTCCATTTTTTGTTTGTGTGAATTAGGGTGAGTCTTAGGTCCTTTTTATAGAGTTTGTGAGTTGATTAGGACCGTCGATAGAGCTTGGTTCAATAATAGCCGTTCGTTTGAAGGAGAGAACAATCAGGAGCTGACACCTAGCCCTAGTGACAAGGCAAGGCTCAGAAAATCGACCAAGCACAGACCAGGCCAGCCAGGGGGGGCTGGGTTCGACCTGGCTCAGTGGCCAGGTCGACCCCCCAGTCGACCCCCAGGTCGACTATGTAGTCGACCTGGGTGCCCCAGGTCCCAGTCGACCTAGGTGTCTTGGGCGGGAAAATTCCCGTCCTGGCCAATCCGGCCCGATTTTTGAATTTTAAATTTGATTTCTAAGCTGTTTTGGTCTGTTTGAATTTTTAAACTGATTTCTGAAACTTCCGGAGGCCATAACTCCCTCATACGGAGTCCGTTTTATGCAAACTCAGACTCTATTTCAAGTAGAATTCCGAGACGAACGCAATGGAGTATCCTGTTTCCCTTAATTCTTTGATTTGAAATTAGTTATACTTTAATTCGTGAATTTCACTGTTATGGAATACACGGGGTGTTACATTCTCCCCCATTTAAAAAGGATTTCGTCCCCGAAATCTTCAAGTTCAGGAAGAATGTACGTCCTAACATCCAAACATCCATCTACTCATCCATCAAACACGAGCATCCATTGTCCTTAAAAGACTTCTAATGCTTCATGATCATATGCGAAGTGTGTGTGCATGTACTTATCTAATGCAAAATCAGTCAGTCTACTGATTCAGTTGACCTCCTTAATGCAAATTATGTAAGTGCCATGAATCCATTATGTATGCAAATTTTCCTATTCATGATTCTACATGAGTGCACAATCATTCATATATAAATGCAACATCCATATGGCAATACATTAAAATCCAACCATATACGAATATAAATACATTTATGCATATGCAATATGAAGTGACTGAGCCAATCTAAAACCTAGATTGTGTGTGTATACGCAACGACGAGCAACCACTAGCAATCACTTGCAACCACTTGCAACCATCATCCATAACATGTTTCAATTACATGTTTTCATCCAAAGAGTTTCTACCTAAAAGATAAGGTCGAGGAGATATACCTAAAAAGATAGATAAAAGCGCAACTTAAGGAAAAAGAAAGATCAAAGATGTACCCTCGAAAAGAAAAGGGTAGGCTGCGCGTATTCTAGCTTCAGTTTCCCAAGTTGCGTCTCCCTCGGCGTCGCTCCACTGAACTTTGACGAGCTTGACTTCGCGGTTGCGTAGCTTCTTCACTTCCGTTCCTAATATGCGGGTTGGAACTTTCCTCACGGTTGTTTCGCGTTCCACTTCAGCTTCTTCTAGGATATTTGGCTCTACCACTTCAGCGGATTCATGTAGACATTTCCGTAGGTACGAAACATGAAAGACGTTGTGAACTCCAGCCAGCTTTTTGGGTAGCTCTAATCTATAGGCCATTTTCCTAATTTTCTCAATAATGGGAAACGGTCCTACGAACCTTGGTGCTAGCTTTCCTGTGGTCCCAAAATGAACAACGTTCCTTAACGGAGATACCTTAAGAAAAACTCTGTCCCCAACCTCAAATTCCAGGTCGGTCCTCCTCTTGTCGGCGTAGGATTTTTGTCTGTCTTGGGCTGATTTCATTCTTCTCCGTATTAAGTCTACTTTTTCTGAAGTCTCTCAGATCATATCTGGTCCAAGTATGAGCTTGCCAGTAGACTCCCACCAACAAGTGGGCGATCGACACGGTCTTCCATATAGAGCTTCGAAGGGCGCCATTCCGATGGTTGCTTGGTAGTTGTTGTTGTAGGCAAATTCTACCAAAGGAAAATGGTCTTCCCACGTCCCTCCGAAGTCAAGGACGCACAGTCTTAAAAGGTCCTCCAAAACTCTGTTCACTCTTTCTGTCTGGCCGTCGGTTTGGGGATGATAGGCTGTGATCAAGCATAACTGTGTGCCTACCGCTTCTTGCAGACTCCGCCAAAACTCACTTGTGAAGAAAGGGTCTCGGTCACTAACAATGCTGGATGGTATTCCATGGAGTCGAACAATTTCCTTGAGGTAAAGAGATGCTAGGGATGAGGAATTTCTTTTACTTTTGACAGGTAAAAAGTGGGCGCTTTTAGTAAGCCTATCCACTATTACCCAAATGCTAGTGTTGCCTCTTCTAGACCTAGGCAGCCCATCAATGAAGTCCATTGAGATGCTATCCCACTTCCACTGCGGGACCTCTAGAGGATGGAGCAGACCGCCAGGCTTTTTCTGTTCTGCCTTGACCTGTTGGCACACCATACACTTAGAAACGAAATCTGCCACGTCTTTCTTCATGCTGTTCCAAAAGAAAGTTCTCTTTATGTCGTTGTACATTTTATCTCTGCCTAGATGTATCGTCATCTTGGAGTGATGTGCTTCCTCGAGAACCTTCTTTACTAAATCCCTTGTCTGTGGGACGCATAGTCTTCCGTCTCGCCTTAGCCAACCCTTATCGTCGATGGAGTATCTGCTGAGGTGACTTGAAGTCTCACCCCTAATGAGCCTATCAATCGTCTCCACAAGCTGAGGGTCTTCGCGTTGTGCTGTCCGTATTGCGTCCACTAAAGTCGGGCGTACTTCGAGAGATGCTAGCAAACCCGGTACAAAATCGGAGGAGGGCATAAAGTCAAAGCTGGCTATAAACTCTAGGCTTTATCTTTCAACAAACAACTGGCTTAGGGTTAGTTTCTTTCGGCTCAACGCGTCTGCCACTACGTTGCCTTTGCCCGGAGTGTAGGAGATCTCGAAATCGTACGAGGCAAGAAACTCCATCCATCTCTGTTGCCTCAAGTTAAGGTCTTTCTACGAGAAAAGATATTTCAACGATTTATGGTCAGTGTAAAGTTCAAACTTCTCACCTAGGAGATAGTATCGCCAAGACTTAAGTGCAAAGACGATGGCAGCTAACTCAAGATCGTGGGTTGGGTAGTTCTTTTCGTGCACTTTCAACTGTCTTCCGCCATAAGCTACTACCCTTCCTTCTTGCATTAAGATAGCGCCTAGCCCTGTACTACATGCATCTGTATAAACTGTGAACATCTTGCTTCCATCTGGCAACGTCAAAACTGGGGCTGTTGTAAGAGCCCTTTTCAGTCGTTGGAAAGCAAATTCGCAATCCAAGTCCCAATTGAACACTAGATTCTTCTTGGTCAGCATTGTGAGCGGAGCTGATATCTTCGCAAAATCCCTTATGAATTTTCGGTATAAATCTACAAGCCCTAGAAAACTTCGGACTTCTGTTGCGTTCTTTGGTGTCTTCCAATCCTGCACCGCTACTACCTTAGCTGGGTCCACAGCTAGCCCTTCTTTGGATACTATATGCCTAAGGAACCTCACTTCTTCTCTCCAAAAGTGGCATTTGGAGAATTTGGCTTTTAGCTAATGGACTCGCAGAGTTTCCATGATTGCCCTTAAGTGCTGAGCATGCTCTTCTTCACTCTTTGAGAAGATCAAGATATCGTCTACGAAGACCACTACGAACTTGTTGAGGAATTCTCTGAACACCCTACTCATCAGGTCCACGAAGTAAGCGGGTGCGTTTGTCAAGCCAAAAGGCATGACAAGCCATTCAAAGAAGCCGTCTGGGGTTCTGAATGTTGTCTTATCGATACTATCTTCAGCCACCCTTAGCTGATGAAAACCGGTCGCCAAATCGAGTTGGGAGAAAACAGACGCTCCTACAAGCTGATTAAACAGATCGTCAATTCTGGGGAGAGGGTGCCTATTCTTTTTCGTTAGCTTGTTGAGCTCCCTATAGTCAACACATAGACGGAGTGAACCATCCGCCTTTGTAGCGAACACCACTGGAGCGCCCCATTCTGAAATGCTCCTTCTAATGAACCCCTTCTCTAGAAGCTCTTTAATCTGTTTACTGAGCTCCTTTCTTTCCCGTGGAGCCAAGTGTCTAACGGGCAACGCAACAGGCTTTGCATTATCTACAAGATATATGCGGAAGTCTATCTCACGCTTCGGAGGCAAGCCCCTCACCTCTTCGAAGACATCCGGATATTCCCGGACCACTCTAACCGATTGCAAATTTTCAACAGAGGCATCTAGCGATTCAAGATAACTAAGCATAACCGCGTACGAGGGATTACAAGCAATTTCCAGAGTGTTACCGAGTTGGGTCAGAAGCCTAACCACCCTTTTCTCACAATCCAGGATGGCACCATTACTGGATAGCCAATCCATGCCCAAAATTAAACCATATCCCGAAAAGCCCAAAACAAAGGCACTACATTTAAATTCTACGCTTAAAATAAAAAATTTCAATCCCACACAGTTCATAGACAAATGAGCTGGGCCCCTTATTGGATTTGAAACAATTAAGGGGTCCTCTACCATACTAGTTTCTATGTGCAGAGATTCTACTAAAGCAGATGAGATAAAGGAGTGCGATGCGCCATAATCAAATAAAGTGCGAACTGGGTGATCATAAAGGTAAACTACACTTTCTACAGAAGTATTTATACCTCGCTGCTGCAAAGGTGGCACTTCTAGTGCATGAAATTGTGTCCCTGAGGTGGATCCAGCCCTATGCCCATGCCCCTGCCCTCGTTTCTTTGGGCAATCCTTAGCCAGATGGCCTGTTTCACCGCAATAAAATCACCCACCATTCATCTTGGCCTTCTTTTTCCGGCAATCTTTCACCAAGTGCCCCACTTTGCCACAGAAATTGCACTTCCTCTTCTCTTTGTTGTCTTTCCCGCCCTTCTTAAAGTCTGTTGTGAAGACCCGATACTTCCCCGGTTAGGAAAGCGCGGATAGTTCGAGAACAAGCCACAACAGAACGCAGACGAAAGAACATTTCATTGTTATTACAAAAATTCCATCAGATACAAGAATATACAGAGTATAAATGAATATTACACAAAAATATCAGAGATTTAAATTACATTTAAATACATCGCAGCGGAAAATAATACAATACACAACTAGAAGAGATATACGAATACAATGCTTTCCGGATATCATTCCAGCTGTAAATCAGGATCCTGTGAATATAAATCTGCAAAACCAAAACTACTAGTTGCCCGTGTCGAAAATAAGGGCACCCAGAGTTTAGGTTAAAACAATAAACTCCAGGTCAGTCATGTGACTGGTGTGAGAACTAAAACAGTTGTAAATCTTTATTTCAAAGTAAGGTAAATCAAGGGATGTAACACCCAACCTCCGCTAGGGTCACTCGCAAAGGAATGCACTAGCTTTAGAGGGGTATTATTGGTACACATGTACAAAAATATTACAAGACAGAACATATAAAATAGCGGAAGTAAAACCAACTTTCATATCATTAATAAATAAGGTCTAAAGCCTTTTACATCAGAGAATTTCTTACATGAAAACCTGTCTTGCAATAGTAAAGAAGCATAAAAACCTTTTCATAAATTATTCCCCAAGTGAAACAGTAAAGTAGCCATAGCCAAGAAAAGTCCAAGCCATACATGATGACCTTCAAACAGAAGAAGTCTGAACTAACAATAGCATTTCCTCCCTGTAACCTGGGGGGGAAACGGAAGACAAAGAGGCGAAACAAAACGGGTCAGTCATAAAGACTGTTAAGCCCTATCTACTATCAGTATATAAACTAGTAAAGTTAACTGGCATGAGGAACTGAGATGAACATAAGTATGATGACAAGATAGATAAGCTAAACCAAAATAACAGGATGAACTACTGTACCAAGATAAACAAGTGTGTCATGATAAACTATGGTGTCAAGATAAGTCAAGGTATCACATCGTCAGGTTTCTATCAAGTACAATATCGCAAGGTATCTATCATGTATATTCGCTCTGCACCTCCCGTACTAGTATCCCGGCCCGCGTCATGTGTTACCTATGAATGTCTCTTGCCCAATGTCATGTAATGGTCCATGTCATCCTAATATATCGTATATGTAGGTTTCCTGATTCGTATGATTCTTTTGATGCATAAGTTCAGTCCTTTGCCGTAGGCCGTACGGGCTTTCTTATGTAAATCTATACCACTTCAACGTAGTACCGTTTTATCCTTGAGGTTATTTTGGACTGTTACCCTTGATCTGGTTATGTTTTCTTACCATAAACTATCGCGTGTTCACTTAGGATTTATGCCACCTAGGGTCACTAGGGATTATGCTACCTAATGAACGTTTCCGTGTTTTGGGTTCAAGCCACCTAGGGCCACTAGGGATTATGCCACCCGTCAACCGCGCCCCTTATCCCACGTATGTATCGTGAATCGTTTCCATGTCTAGACGCACATGTATCTCAATGTGCCACCCGAGTTCCGTGCCAGGACAAATCAAGAAATACGGAACTCGGTCGGGAGCTTTAAGTCGTCTGCTGATGCAGATACTAAGGTCTGTTTTTGTATCCGTGGCTTTAGTCCCACGTGACCCCTACCTCAACTACGGAAAGGCAATCCAAGAAAAATCATGTATGAGAACTACATCCCGGCCCCACTATGCCCCCACTTTCCTATTGGCCAACCTCACCCATGACTCGATAGCAAGAACATGGTCTGTTGGAAGTTCTCTGCCTTTCCGTTCGTACACGATTGACCAAAGATGGTAGGTAGTCTGCGACGTACTATCCAGGGCAAAAACAAGTATCGTCGACTCCACGCTAATCCATCCCAGTCTTTAGGTCGCTCGCATAGCAACCAAGGCATACTCTTGGCTCTTCTACCGCAGACCTTAACCTCTGTGAGGCCGGGTTTCATGGACCACCTGCCACCTCACAGAGGGATACCAAGAGAACCCTCACGTCCCCCGAAGCTACCGCTTCGTCACCCAGTTCGCTGGAGCTTTTTATCCAAGTCAGATAAGTTGCTCCTCCTCGTATACTAAGCGATGAGTTACCGTACCTATTTATGAACTAGTCCCATGTCCTTGGCTAAGAATTATTACTTAGTTATCCTTAACTAAGGTTTACCACTTAGCTTCTCTTCCCACTATCCTTGTTAACTACGATTTTCAACCTAGTCCCCTGAGCTAGGGTTTTGTCTAATGGGTTAAGTGTTGTCATTCAAGTTCATGACCTAACCCGCCCACGAATCATGTCAAGATAGGCTAAGTACTCAAGTTCAAGGCTTAGCCCTACAAGTTGGTTAAGTGTACCAAGAGGCTCATGACTTATCCCTATCAAGTCAAATTGGTTAAGTATTTATTTGTCTTAACCCTATCAGATTATCATGTTAGAATGATTAAGCATAGATTATCTTAATCCCATCAGATTATCGAGTCAGATTGGTTAAGTATGGGTTAGCTTAACCCCATCCACTAATCGTATTACAATGGTTAAGCCTAAGTTAAAAGGTCTTGTGACTTAACCCTATCAGGTCCGCATATTAGATTTGTTAAGTATATGTTACTTAACCTCATCAAATCATCATGTATAATTGGTTAAGTATAAGTTACTTAACCCCATTAAATTATCATGTTAAGTTGGTTAAGTATTGGTTACTTAACCTCATTAAATTACCAAGTTTAGATTGGTTAAGTGTTTAACTTAACCCCATCGAATTACTGTGCTTAGATTAGTTAAGAGAAGGTTACTTAGCCCCATCTAATTACCGTGTTTAGATTAGTTAAGTCTAAGTTACTTAACCCCATCTAATTTACCAAGTCGGATTAGTTAAGTGTAAATTACTTAACCCCATCGAATTTACCGTGTTAAATTAGTTAAGTATGGATTACTTAACCCCATCTAATTACCGTGTTTAGATTAGTTAAGTGTAGGTTACTTTACCCCATCTAATTACCAAGTCGGATTAGTTAAGTGTAAATTACTTAACCCCATCCCCTAATTGTCGTATATGGTTAAGTGTCATTAAGGAACCAAGTTCGGTTTAACTTAACCTACCCATTCGTGTCATATCGGTTAGACTTTGTTGTGGTTACCAGTTAAGCCGGGCGGGTCCGGGTAGATTTACACCACAACCTAGTCTAACCTCGGGTTTTAAGTGCTATGTGACCAACTACTCACATTGGGTCCTATTGTTTGTAGCCACTAGTTAAGCCGGGCGGGTCCGGGTAGATTTATGCTACAAACTCAACCCAACCTCGAGTTGGCCACTTTCATGTTTGGTCTAGTGTCATATTACACTTACAACCCATACACGTCTAGTTTTCAAGTTCCATGTTCATAGCCAAAATTACATGTTGTCATGTTTATACCAATTTGCCCAAAGTCGTGTTTCATGTCATTAAAGTTTACCCATAATGTAACCCCAACGCTTTTAAACTCGCATATACATTCGCAACAACGCATAATGGATTTAAGAAGGAACTTGGCGAAAGCATGACAAAAAGGATATAGGGCCACAAGTTAATCATGGTGGCATATGAGGCATAAATGTGTTCATTAACTTGCATGTTACATTGTTAAGCCTCAAAAACATGCATAACCCCAAAACTTAGCATATAGGTGAATCATGGTGATAGATGACATAGAAAATGGCTAGTAGTTCGCATATAGCATTCTATGCAAGTTAACTTAAGGGATAAGAGAGTTCTTATGTTGCATAATGCAACATTTCAACATAAAGTTTATAGCTTTTAGCTCACAAAATCAAGGTGATAACTTTACGAATATGCATAGGATAAATCTACACATAACATGATAGTTTCTAAGCATGTAACCTACTCAAGTTCAAACCCCAAACTTGCAATATGAACATTTAACTTCATAGTTAATATCTAAGAGTAGGAGGGGGCTTACAATGCTATGAAGGCACAAATCAATATATAAAAAGATTGAGACAAAGCCACACTAGCAAAAACCCCAAATCAATAAGCTCCAATAAAACCCTTAAGAAAATAATAAGAAAGATCCTTGCTTTGATGAAGATTTGCCTTGAAATCAAGTTTAGAAGCTCTCATATGAACATAGAAACTCTCATACACTCATATGATCATGAAATCTCTCATGTGAATGAAGATAGAATTTATGACAAGAGGATGGAGGCTAGGGTTTTGAGTGGAGGCCATGATCATTGGAAATTTTGGCATAGTTTAGTTGTAGGATCAAATAATGAGAGTTTAAAGGTTAGGTTAGGGGTCTTTTTATAGAGATTAGGACTAGTTTTAGCCATAGGATTAACCCCAATTCAGATCCTGGCCATCAAAATCCGTCACCTGCCAACAAATCAGACCCAAAACATGTCTTGGGGAAGAAGTCAGGTGCACCAGGCCAAAACTGGTCTAGCCACCAGTGTCGACTCCCCAGTCGACTTGGCAGTCGACTTGGGGGGGGGGTGTCGACTTGGCAGTCGACACCCCCTTGACCAGGGTTGACTTTTTGAATTTGAATCTGTTTTAAACTCTGAAAATTCTGAAAACTTCGATGGACCATATCTTGGTCATACGGACTCCGATTCTCGAAAACTCGGACTCTATTTCGCGTATTTTTCCGAGACGAACGCAATGGCATAGCCCGTTTCCCTTGATTCAGATTTTAAAATTAAATTCTGCCTTTATTCTTGTCTTAACACGTTATTAAAATTCGGATTGGTACATTCTCCCCTCCTTTAAGGATTTCGTCCCCGAAATCTCCAAGTTAGGAAGAACATATACTACCATCCATCATCCATCTACACAAAACATCATCCACATGCAACCATTGTCCTTAGACGATTTCTAATGCCATATGAATATATGCAAAACGTGTGTGTACATGCTCTTTAGCTAATGCTAATGATCAGGCCTGAATGATCTTTCTAATGCAAAATACGTTTAGTGCCATGAGTCCAACATGTATGCAAATAGTCCTAGTCATATAAGTACTATATGCGTGCACAAACATTCATCCACATGCAACATCCACATGACAACATACTCGATTTCATCCATAAACAAGTATAAATACTCGTGCATATGCAACATGAAACGTGACCGTGTCAATCTAGTATCTATTGTGTATTCGCGCATCCACGAGCAACCACTTACAACCATTTGCAGCCATATCAATCATAACATGTTTCAAATACATGCTTACAACCATAGGGTTCTACCTAAGGTTCCCAAGAGAGGATCAAGAGGATAAACAAGACAAACTCCTTACGGGGTTTGGAACAGAACAAGACCGAGAGGATATCCATCAAGCGATAATCATGCAAGCAAGCTCTACAGGAGAACCAGGGATCAATGATATCCTCTTAAAAAGAGACATGATGCGCGCGTCTAAGCCGCATTTCCTTGTGCTTAATTCCATTGTGCCTTGACCGCCTTTGACTTCATGATTTCGTAGCTCCTTGATTCCTATTTCCAAGGTATGGGTTAGAACTCATTTCACTATCGCCTCTCGTTCCACTTTCACTTATTCTTTCCCTAGTATACTTAGCTCAGCCATATCTGCGTACTCATGCAAGCTCTCCAAAATTCACTAGTGAATTCTGGATCTCGTTTACTGATGCCAATCCATGTTACCACGTGCACTTACTAGGGTGATTCCTATAACCCATGCTCAAGCGGAATGAACCATCCGTCTTATTGGTGGACGTTACTCGATTGGATCAGAGATTTCCGACAAATGCATCAAGAGATTCTAGGTAACTAACCATGACAGAACCCAAAAGGTTACACGAGACTTCGAGGGTATTACCAAGGCAAGCTAAGAGTTTAACTACCCTCCTTTCAAAACCGAGAATGGCATCCCTTACTGGATAACCACTTCATCCCTAGAATCCATCCATAGCTCAACAATAGAAGTATTGCTTCTAATCTCAACACTTGACATAGACGTTCTCAAATCCAAACAAGTCATTAATAAATGGACCGACTCTCCAACCAGATTTTTGGGCCAAAAGTGGGATCTTCTACCATGCTAGTACTAAGGTGCAGAGACTTAACTATCGAGGCAGACTTAAATGATGTGATGATCAATACAAAGTCTGGACGAGATGATAGAAAAGAAAGGCTAAGCCTTTAACAAAAACGGTACCATTTCTCTTAGGTACGCTAGAAATGAGAGCATACAATTGCCCTCTCGCTGTTCTTGTCCTTATCTTCCTTTATGGATCAAGCCATACCAACAAGTTGCTTATTCTTAAGCTCGTGTCCTTTATCCTTGCTCTTATTATCCCTTCTTATAACTTCGGTAACAGGTCTCTCGAGAACTTTCTCCATCACACGGGGAAAACACTCACGTAGTTAGACAAGGATTAGTCGTAGTTAAAACTACTGTGACTATAGATGGAGGAAAGAAAGAAAAAGAGATTCAATCAAGGAAACAAAGGATAGTGCTAATGGCTTTTGGGGAATAGCCTTTAAAAACTTTTCTTGAAAAATGCTTCTTTGTAAACAGTTTTTCAAATAGTTTTCAGAAGGTTTTAAAAACTTTTGCCCAGTCTGGTAACCTTCTGCTCTGATACCAAATTTAACACCCAACCTCCGCTAGGGTCACTCGCAAAGGAATGCACTAGCTTTAGAGGGGTATTATTGGTAAACATGTACAGAAATATTACAAGACAGGACATATAAAATAGCGGAAGTAAAACCAACTTTCATATCATTAATAAATAAGGTCTAAAGCCTTTTACATCAGAGAATTTCTTACATGAAAACCTGTCTTGCAATAGTAAAGAAGCATAAAAACCTTTTCATAAATTATTCCCCAAGTGAAACAGTAAAGTAGCCATAGCCAAGAAAAGTCCAAGCCATACATGATGACCTTCAAACAGAAGAAGTCCGAACTAACAATAGCATTTCCTCCCTGTAACCGGGGGGAAACGGAAGACAAAGAGGCGAAACAAAACGGGGTCAGTCATAAAGACTGGTAAGCCCTATCTACTATCAGTATATAAACTAGTAAAGTTAACTGGCATGAGGAACTGAGATGAACATAAGTATGATGACAAGATAGATAAGATAAAACAAAATAACAGGATGAACTACTGTACCAAGATAAACAAGTGTGTCATGATAAACTACGGTGTCAAGATAAGTCAAGGTATCACATCGTCAGGTTTCTATCAAGTACAATATCGCAAGGTATCTATCATGTATATTCGCTCTGCACCTCCCGTACTAGTATCTCGGCCCGAGTCATGTGTTACCGATGAATGTCTCTTTCCCAATGTCATGTAATGGTCCATGTCATCCTAATATATCGTATACGTAGGTTTCCTGATTCGTATGATTCTTTCGATGCATAAGTTCAGTCCTTTGCCGTAGGCCGTACGAGCTTTCTTATGTAAATCTATACCACTTCAACGTAGTACCGTTTTATCCTTGAGGTTATTTTGGACTGCTACCCTTAATCTGGTTATGTTTTCTTACCATGAACTATCGCGTGTTCACTTAGGATTTACGCCACCTAGGGTCACTAGGGATTATGCTACCTAATGAACGTTTCCGTGTTTTGGGTTCAAGCCACCTAGGGGCACTAGGGATTATGCCACCCGTCAACCGCGCCCTTTATCCCACGTATGTATTGTGAATCGTTTCCATGTCTAGACGCACATGTATCTCAATGTGCCACCCGAGTTCCGTGCCAGGGCAAATCAAGAAATACGGAACTCGGTCGGGAGCTTTAAGTCGTCTGCTGATGCAGATACCAAGCTCTGTTTTTGTATTCGTGGCTGTGGTCCCACGTGACCCCTCCCTCAACTACTGAAAGGTAATCCAAGAAAAATCATGTATGAGAACTACATCCCGGCCCCACTATGCCCCACTTTCCTATTGGCCAACCTCACCCATGACTCGATAGCAAGAACATGGTCTGTTGGAAGTTCTCTGCCTTTCCGTTCGTACACGATTGACCAAAGGTTGTAGGTAGTAGGCGACGTGCTATCCAGGGCAAAAACAAGTATCGTCGACTCCACGCTAATCCATCCCAGTCTTTAGGTCGCTCGCATAGCAACCAAGGCATACTCTTGGCTCTTCTACCGCAGACCTTAACCTCTGTGAGGCCGGGTTTCATGGACCACCTGCCACCTCACAGAGGGATACCAAGAGTACCCTCACGTCCCCCGAAGCTACCGCTTCGTCACCAAGTTTGCTGGAGCTTTTTATCCAAGTCAGATAAGTTGCTCCTCCTCGTATACTAAGCGATGAGTTACCGAACCTATTTATGAACTAGTCCCATGTCCTTGGCTAAGAATTATTACTTAGTTATCCTTAACTAAGGTTTACCACTTAGCTTCTCTTCCCACTATCCTTGTTAACTACGATTTTCAACCTAGTCCCCTGAGCTTGGGTTTTGTCTAATGGGTTAAGTGTTGTCATTCAAGTTCATGACCTAACCCGCCCACGAATCATGTCAAGATTGGCTAAGTACTCAAGTTCAATGCTTAGCCCTACAAGTTGGTTAAGTGTACCAAGAAGCTCATGACTTATCCCTATCAAGTCAAATTGGTTAAGTATTTATTTGTCTTAACCCTATCAGATTATCATGTTAGATTGATTAAGCATAGATTATCTTAATCCCATCAGATTATCGAGTCGGATTGGTTAAGTATGGGTTAGCTTAACCCCATCCACTAATCGTATTACAATGGTTAAGCCTAAGTTAAAAGGTCTTGTGACTTAACCCTATCAGGTCCGCATATTAGATTGGTTAAGTATAGGTTACTTAACCTCATCAAATCATCATGTATAATTGGTTAAGTATAAGTTACTTAACCCCATTAAATTATCATGTTAAGTTGGTTAAGTATTGGTTACTTAACCTCATTAAATTACCAAGTTTAGATTGGTTAAGTGTTTAACTTAACCCCATCGAATTACTGTGCTTAGATTAGTTAAGTGAAGGTTACATAGCCCCATCTAATTACCGTGTTTAGATTAGTTAAGTCTAAGTTACTTAACCCCATCTAATTTACCAAGTCGGATTAGTTAAGTGTAAATTACTTAACCCCATCGAATTTACCGTGTTATATTAGTTAAGTATGGATTACTTAACCCCATCTAATTACCGTGTTTAGATTAGTTAAGTGTAGGTTACTTAACCCCATCTAATTACCAAGTCGGATTAGTTAAGTGTAAATTACTTAACCCCATCCCCTAATTGTCTTATATGGTTAAGTGTCATTAAGGAACCAAGTCCGGTTTAACTTAACCTACCCATTCGTGTCATATCGGTTAAGTGTCATTGATCAAAATTACTTAACCTTTTCATGTGGCATTAATTAGATTAATGCACCCCAACCTCTCACATTAGACTTTGTTGTGGTTACTAGTTAAGCTGGGCGGGTCCGGGTAGATTTACACCACAACCTAGTCTAACCTCGGGTTTTAAGTGCTATGTGACCAACTACTCACATTGGGTCCTATTGTTTGTAGCCACTAGTTAAGCCGGGCGGGTCCGGGTAGATTTATGCTACAAACTCAACCCAACCTCGAGTTGGCCACTTTCATGTTTGGTCTAGTGTCATATTACACTTACAACCCATACACGTCTAGTTTTCAAGTTCCATGTTCATAGCCAAAATTACATGTTGTCATGTTTATACCAATTTGCCCCAAGTCGTGTTTCATGTCATTAAAGTTTACCCATAATGTAACCCCAACGCTTTTAAACTCGCATATACATTCGCAACAACGCATAATGGATTTAAGAAGGAACTTGGCGAAAGCATGACAAAAAGGGTATAAGGCCACAAGTTAATCATGGTGGCATATGAGGCATAAATGTGTTCATTAACTTGCATGTTACATTGTTAAGCCTCAAAAACATGCATAACCCCAAAACTTAGCATATAGGTGAATCATGGTGATAGATGACATAGAAAATGGCTAGTAGTTCGCATATAGCATTCTATGCAAGTTAACTTAAGGGATAAGAGAGTTCTTATGTTGCATAATGCAACATTTCAACATAAAGTTTATAGCTTTTAGCCCACAAAATCAAGGTGATAACTTTACGAATATGCATAGGATAAATCTACACATAACATGATAGTTTCTAAGCATGTAACCTACTCAAGTTCAAACCCCAAAACTTGCAATATGAACATTTAACTTCATAGTTAATATCTAAGAGTAGGAGGTGGCTTACAATGCTATGAAGGCACAAATCAATATATAAAAAGATTGAGACAAAGCCACACTAGCAAAAAAAACCCAAATCAATAAGCTCTAATAAAACCCTTGAGAAAATAATAAGAAAGATCCTTGCTTTGATGAAGATTTTCCTTGAAATCAAGTTTAGAAGCTCTCATATGAACATAGAAACTCTCATACACTCATATGATCATGAAATCTCTCATGTGAATGAAGATAGAATTTATGACAAGAGGATGGAGGCCAGGGTTTTGAGTGGAGGCCATGATCATTAGAAATTTTGGCATAGTTTAGTTGTAGGATCAAATAATGAGGGTTTAAAGGTTAGGTTACGGGTCTTTTTATAGAGATTAGGAATAGTTTTAGCCATAGGATTAACCCCAATTCAGATCCTGGCCATCAAAATCCGTCACCTGCCAATAAATCAGACCCAAAACATGTCTTGGAGAAGAAGTCAGGTGCACTAGGCCAAAACTGGTCTGACCACCTGTGTCGACTCCCCAGTCGACTTTGCAGTCGACTTGGGGGGGGGGTGTCGACTTGGCAGTCGACACCCCCTTGACCAGGGTTGACTTTTTGAATTTGAATCAGTTTTAAACTCTGAAAATTCTGAAAACTTCGACGGACCATATCTTGGTCATACGGACTCTGATTCTCGAAAACTCGGACTCTATTTCGCGTATTTTTCCGAGACGAACGCAATGGTACAACCCGTTTCCCTTGTTTCAGATTTAAAATTAAATTCTGCCTTGATTCTTGTCTTAACACATTATTAAAATTCGGGTTGTTACATTCTCCCCTCCTTTAAGGATTTCGTCCCCGAAATCTCCAAGTTAGGAAGAACATATCCTACCATCCATCATCCATCTACACAAAACATCATCCAAAGGCAACGATTGTCCTTAGATGATTTCTAATGCCATATGAATATATGCAAAACGTGTGTGTACATGCTCCTTAGCTAATGCTAATGATCAGGCCTGAATGATCTTTCTAATGCAAAATACATTTAGTGCCATGAGTCCAACATGTATGCAAATAGTCCTAGTCATATAAGTACTATATGTGTGCACAAACATTCATCCACATGCAACATCCACATGACAACACACTCGATTTCATCCATAAACAAGTATAAATACTCGTGCATATGCAACATGAAACGTGACCGCGTCAATCTAGTATCTAATGTGTATTCGCGCATCCACGAGCAACCACTTGCAACCATTTGCAGCTATATCAATCATAACATGTTTCAAATACATGCTTATATCCATAGGGTTCTACCTAAGGTTCCCAAGAGAGGATCGAGAGGATAAACAAGACAAACTCCTTACGGGGTTTGCAACAGAACAGGACCGAGAGGATATCCATCAAGCGATAATCATGCAAGCAAGCTCTACAGGGGAACCAGGGATCAATGATATCCTCTTAAAAAGAGACATGATGCGCGCGTCTAAGCCGCATTTCCTTGAGCTTAATTCCATTGTGCCTTGACCGCCTTTGACTTCATGATTTCGCAGCTCCTTGATTCCTATTTCCAAGGTAAGAGTTAGAACTCATTTCACTATCGCCTCTCGTTCCACTTTCACTTATTCTTTCCCTAGTATACTTAGCTCAACCATATCTGCGTACTCATGCAAGCTCTCCAGAATTCACTAGTGAATTCTGGATCTCATTTACTGATGCCAATCCATGTTACCACGTGCACTTACTAGGGTGATTCCAATAACCCATGCCCAAGCGGAATGAACCATCCGTCTTATTGGTGGACTGTCAACACATGAACCTTTATTTTATATTAATAAAGATGTAAATTTTATTATTAAAATATTTCGTTCAACACATGACTAATCTCAACGGATGAGTACTGCCAACACATGAACCTTTATTTTATATTGATAAAGATGTAAATTTTATTATTAAAATATTTCGTTCAACACATGACTAATCTCAACGGATGAGTACGGTCAACACATGAACCTTTATTTTATAATATTCTTTAATTTTCAAATTGGAATGAGGCCCAATCAATTACCATATAGCATTAACTATATGGATTCCATACCACACATGCATATAACAGCAACGATAAATAATCAACCATCATCCAAAGTGCACTACACTGTATAAGCACCAAATATAGATATCTAACGCTTATAACAGCCTGTCAATCAATCAATCGACATACAACTAATTATTGGGATTAGTGTATGCCGTATTTTATCCCAATACCCGTGTGGGGTTTCAAACAATCAAACACAGATTTTATTTGTGCAGTTGGGCGATGTGTAAAATTTATCGACCCAATCAATATCAGTCAAATCAGTGTATATAAACAAATCGGCCGATTTGTTTATAGATATTTATATTTCTCTAACATATTTTAGAAAATTTCGGCAGCATAACGACACGATACTAGAAACGGGACAAGGCCTAGCCTTATCCTCGGTCTAGTGAAGGCCCACGCCATTCACACATCAATCAAATCCACTCATTTCACCAATCAATTCAATTCAAACCAAATAATCTAACCAACTTCACAACCAAACAAACAAGTCCATGGTCTGTGGACGATTGCGTCGGGTGCTACTAAACACCGTCTGCATCCTAGTATATATATATATAACTAGAAAATTAAATTAAAGAGTGAGAAATTCTCACCAAAGCCATCCCAACTCCACGACACTTCATATGTAGGAAATCTTCGCCGTTTGGCACTTTCGTTGCCCGTATTCACTACATATATAAAATCACATTTTTACTTTGCTATTCAATATATAAAAATCGAATTTTTACTTCGCTATTCAATATATAAAAATCGAATTTTTTACATCGCTATTCAATATATAAAAATCGAATTTTTACTTCGCTATCCAATATATAAAAATCGAATTTTTTACTTCGCTATTCACTATATAAAAATCATCTTTTTAATCTGCTATTTCTATTTTAAAAACAATGTTAATTTTATTTTCAAAATCAATGCAAAATTCATTTTCAAAAAGAATGCAAACTTTGTTTTCAAAGCTAATTCAGATTTCGTTTTCAAAGCAAATTCAAATTTTGTTTTCAAAGCAAATTCATTTTTTGTTTTCAAAGCAAATTCATTTTTTGTTTTTTAACAATATTATAAATAAAAATCCATTTACTTGTAATTTCATAGATAAAATAAATTAAAGAAGAAACCTCACAGCGATAACCTTCTTCTTCTTTTTACCATCGTGACCCCTCCCTCTTTTGACTGTAACCTTGAAACCCAAACCAGCTCCGACCCGAGTCTTCAAAAAGCTCGCGCCTCTATGCATCGGAATCCAATCAAAGGGGTCAACGTCGAAGGGCGCCACACCCTCTCCCTCCACCGCAAGCAGCGTCTGACTCTACAGCCCCTGGTGGCTTTAAACCGCGTGCGACGGTCGAGAGTTTGAGCTCCAAATCCCAGTGAACCACCTCGTGAAATCTCATCAAACGGGTAGGGATTGGAAGAGCTGGGATGGCTCTTGAATTTGTGTTTTGAATTGGGCGTTCAATTCGATCGATTAAGGAGGGATTGAGGAAGATAATCAGAGGGTTTATCGCCATTCGTTTTAAATGATGGCAGCCAAGAAATCAAAAAGGGAACTAGGTTTTAGGGGTGGGGTTATTTATAGGAATTTATATTTTATTTTAATATTATTTATTTCCAATTTCTCGTTTGTCCTCACGAACCCCAAATCAAACCCAATGAGTGTCGCCTCCAGCTAAATACCCCCATTCCGAACACAATGGGATATATATCGCAGGCTGATTCGACTGTTTCGATCAGTTTTCGTCAAAATCAAAATATAACTCTATATATTGAATTTGAACGTGTATTTCAATTTACTAGGGCCACATACTAACTCGAAAAATTCCTGAAAAATATTTTCTAGCTTCGTATTGATGATACGGTCCTAACAAAACAAATTTCGTCGAATTCTGAGACCGTTTGAAAAATGGCCATTTTCTTGTCGATTAAATTCAACTGAAACTGGTCAAACGCGTTTTCCTTTGCCACGCTCACATACTGATTCGAAAAATTATGAAATTTGAAACCTAGCAATAATTTGACATCACAGACCCAACAAAAGTGGTTTCGTCGAAATCCGAGGTCGTTTGCAAAATGTCAATTTTTAAGGGCCTGAATTCCATAGCGACTATTCAGAATTTTCAACTGGACATATCTTTTGATCCCCGCTATGAAATTTCGATTCTTTGGATTCATTGGAAAGATATTCCCAATTAGATCCCATTATTTTTGGTTTCACTAAAATCCGGATTGTTTTGCACCCGGTATGTTAAATTGAAGTTTGGAATCGAATTATCGAACTACCGCGCCATTTTCAATTCTATTTATAATTAAAATAAATATTTATATTCTAACGACGATGTATATAAATACATGTGTCGAATTCAATTCAAAACATTTTTCTCGTCGATATTATTTAAAATAATCTACTTTAAATGTTCAAAATTCGCTAAAATAAAAATTTTAAACTGGCCCAGATTTTCGGGTTGTTACAATCTCCCCCACTTAAAACTTTTCGTCCTCGAAAAGGAACAAAGTCGAAAGTGGTTTGATTAATCAACTCTGCGTTCGATCTGGCTTCCATTCTCCAACTTTTCAGTTTTTGAGAATTTTCAAATTCTTCAAAAATTTGGCTAACACCCTAAATTTTCGAAAAATTTCGCCATAACCTCCCCTGCACCGGGAGCCACGGGAAAATCTCGAAATTGCCATACAGGCCTTCTGATCTCAAAAAGAAAAAGAAAAAGCCAATAGGCTCATAAAATCATCATCACCCAAACAAAACAGTAAATTATGATAAACATGTACCTATTTGTCGGGCAAACAAATTTTATTCTTCTGCTCTAGCCTCTTTGCTATGACCTGTTCAATGTAAGCACATGTATATGCAAGCAAATGCGACCAATTTTCAATATAATTCAATATGTGATTCAATTAGGCTAAATGGTTTAAAATTTCAAACAAATAACCAAACAACACAATCAGCAATCAATTAGTGCATTATTATTTCAAATTCATAACTGTGATATATAGTCAAAAATCAGATTTTTGATGCAAAATCACAACAATAAGCCCTATCTAATTTTGGTTCTCACACCAGTCAATAGGAAGTATATAGATATTACACGTTCGTCACTCGAATATAATTTCTGATGATGATATATCAATCATCAGGATCACCCCCGGGTGACTAGAGTGTAACTCTATACCTATCCAATATATCAAAACTTCGAATACACGCTAGCTAGGCGCATACGCAAAATCTTTATATATTGGATTGTCCTAATCAATATGAAATAAATAATCAAATACGAATAATTGATTTTAAATTTTCACAACAAATTCGTTTCATTTTAAAAATATACTCTTCATACTCGTCCTAGGATACTACTGATCCCATCTCTAACGAGTCATTCTAATTGGATATTACTAATCCAACATCTGATGAATTCTTTCATATGGTTCTAATGTGTCTTGTTCTCTGCTTTGTAAACCAAAGCTCTGATACCATCTGTGAAGACCCGATACTTCCCCGGTTAGGAAAGCGCAGATAGTTCGAGAACAAGCCACAACAGAACGCAAACGAAAGAACATTTCATTGTTATTACAACAATTCCATCAGATACAAGAATATACAGAGTATAAATGAATATTACACAGAAATATCACAGATTTAAATTACACTTAAATACATCGCAGCGGAAAATAATATAATACACCACTAGAAGAGATATACAGATACAAAGCTTTCCGGATATCATTCCAACTGTAAATCAGGATCCTGTGAATATAAATCTACAAAACCAAAACTACTAGCTGCCCGTGTCGAAAATTAGGGCACCCAGAGTTTAGGTTAAAACAATAAACTCCAGGTCAGTCATGTGACTGGTGTGAGAACTAAAACAGTTGTAAATCTTTATTTCAAAGTAAGGTAAATCAAGGGACCACGCCGTATAACACGGAACGGGTTTCCTCCCAAGAACATTAGTGCATAAACAACAGCGCAATGCTAAATAAAGAAAAATGAAGCTATTATAAGACCCAGGTCCCATCACACAATGCAACGTAGGCCGGAGGATAGGGTTTTTACCTTATAATAGCCAAGAATGCTTGATACGTTTAAAACAAATCATTTGATACTTTTATAAGTGCATACTGTATAAAATATCTTCAAATCATAAGTATCAATCATAGACGGCATAAGCGCCCCATCCCATTATGTCACCATACTAGGCTATACAAATAAAACCGGAATACACGTATTGGAAATTGGATTTCCATCATGGTGGCTCCTGATTCGAAAGATCGATCGCGTAATGCAATTCACGACGGCTTACGTCCCAACAAGAGAAAACACCGTCTGCACATCCGCACATTTGGGACCAGAGTATCACCGCGGCTTACGTCCCAGCGAGAGAAAACACCGCTTACTCTATATATCCCTGAGCACTAAGCTCATCTCGGTCGACCGAATCCACGACACCACTAAGGTGCCCGTCCACTAAAAAGCATACTGATCAAAGCACCAGTTTACTACCATACCGGGGTGTGAGGCTCGCAAATCAACGCTATACACAAAGCCATGCTATATTAAAGCTGCGCTTTGATCATCATCCACCAAACTTTGCTTTTCAACAAAAGTCTGGATCACTGCATCTCAGCATGCCACACTATCAATCCATATCGTACAACTGATTTTTGCCAATATATAACCTCTGAGCTCGTATGTCTCAGAGAAGGGCGTTAAGCAAGAGAATAAATTCTCCGCCGCCAAACAGATATATATTTAGCAGAGATCAACGAATACAATATAAAGGAATACAATATAAAGGAATACAATGTCAGACACATCATCCATTTACAAGTCCGTTCTAGGTCTGAACGAAACCGGAGGCACTTTCCTCGCATATCCATCGATCTCCAAGTACGTCTGGACGACCACCAACTGATTCCCTCATCTTGGGTGTACAGCCCAATCAAGATCATCAGTAATCGCCCAAACGATGTGAAGACTTTCGGTCTTCGACCACCGTCATCATCTTCGACTTATCGTCGAATCGGTTATTCAGAATGGGTATAAACCCGGCCTTTCCGAACAACCCGCGTATATTATAAACAAATGTTACACAAACACAACATACGCCTCATTCTCATTTAGCAGTCACTAACCGTAAATTAGCAAGAGAACAATTCCCCAAATATTAACCCCGAAGGCCGAAACCAACATCAGATCAATACCCAGGAAACCATCCTTCTTAGCTAACCTACAGTTAGATTCTAAATTTCACGTTCTTAGGGAAAGGTTCCCATTAATTTTATCAAAGATAAATTCTTTAAAATTTATCCTTTAATCTTCCTTTGGATGTCATTTCAAACCAAATTATGGTTTTCCAAACTAGTCGAGATTAGCGAACCACACCGAAGTAATTATTTATTTTATTCCCCAATCCCAACCTATTCATCCCATGAAGCAAAACTGGTAATACTCCATATCTAACACCACAGTGTTATCGGTAAAATTAATTACCATTTCACGTTCAAATCTAATTAAAGATTTAACTATCGCTTGGAGCAAAATTGGTGATACTTCATTCTCGCTCATTTTCCAAATTTGACAATTTAGATTATCAATTCACATTTCAATCTAATTGCAGATTCATTAAAACTCCTTTTACTGGGTTAAAGAACTAGTGTTATTTAAAACCCGGTTCACGATAAACCCAAATCACATTCTATTTGTTTATCGGGTTAAAGAACAGGTGTTATTTAAAACACCCTTCACGATAAACCCACAAATCAATTCTATTTACAACCCATTTCAAATTCAATTTATTTATTTGAAAATAAACGGGTTTAATTTTAGTTCAAAACTAGTTCATTTCGATAAAAAATTATTTTTATCTTTTCAAATATGGAGTTTTTCATCCCAATTTTTCCCAGATCATTTATTATGATTTTACACAACTTATTACTATTTTTAATAATTTTATCAAGGCCCGTACAGTCGATTTCCATCAACGGCCATCGAACTGCACTTACAGCGACCTTTTTCCAATTTGATTTTGACGTATCTCCAAATCCAACCGTTAGATTTCAAATTTCTAATATTCGTTAGAAAGCTCTTTTCGATACGAACCCAACGGTTCCGGTTTTAGAAGAATCCGACGGTCGGATCTCCCGTAATGTCCATTCGAAGTCAATGGTCGAAATTTACGAACTGCCGCGGCGCGACACGTTCTATTCAGGCCATTATATTATATATATAATATATATAATATATATTTCGTCGATTTCTATTTAAAACGAATTTTATAAATAGTTTTAAATTCGTTTCAAAAACAATTTCAATCTCCATTTCAAATTCAAATCAAAATTGAATTTTCTATTATAAATCCTTTTTACTTTCATTTCTATTTGATTTCAATTCAAATCGATTTTAATTCGATTCGAATTCATTTTCTTTTCAATTCGATTCTATTCGAATTCATTTTCTTTTCAATTCGAATTCAATTCGTTTTCTATTCAATTCGAATTCAATTTGTTTTCTATTCAATTCGAATCAAATTCGTTTTCTATTCCATTCAAATTAAATTCGTTGTATATTCAATTGAAATCAAATTCGTTATATATTCAATTGAATCAAATTCGTTTTCTATTCCATTCAAATCAAATTCGTTGTATATTCAATTGAAATCAAATTCGTTATATATTCAATTGAAATCAAATTCGTTTTCTATTCCATTTAAATCAAATTTGTTGTATATTCAATTGAAATCAAATTCGTTATATATTCAATTGAAATCAAATTCGTTTTCTATTCCATTTAAATCAAATTCGCTGTATATTCAATTGAAATCAATTTCGTTTTCTATTCCATTTAATTCAAATTTCATTTCAAAATATTCGATTTCGAAATCACTTTTCAATATTCATTTTAAAATGAATAAAATCGATATAAATATCGTTCACGTCAAAATGGCGTCAATCTAATCAACACGGCTTCATATAATTCTATTTTCTAATATTCTATTTCAAATATTTCTTTTTCAAATATTTCTATTTCAAATATTTCTATTTCAAATATTTCTTTTTCAAATATTTCCTTTTCAAATATTTCTATTTCAAATATTTCTATTTCAAAAATTTCTATTTTTAAAATATTTCGTTCAACACATGACTAATCTCAACGGATGAGTACTGTCAACACATGAACCTTTATTTTATATTGATAAAGATGTAAATTTTATTATTAAAATATTTCGTTCAACACATGACTAATCTCAACGGATGAGTACTGTCAACACATGAACCTTTATTTTATATTGATAAAGATGTAAATTTTATTATTAAAATATTTCATTCAACACATGACTAATCTCAACGGATGAGTACGGTCAACACATGAACCTTTATTTTTCAAATTGGAATGAGGCCCAATCAATTACCATATAGCGTTAACTATATGGATTCCATACCACACATGCATATAATAGCAACGATAAATAATCAACCATCATCCAAAGTGCACTACACTGTATAAGCATCAAATATAGATATCTAACGCTTATAACAGCCTGTCAATCAATCGATCGACATACAACTAATTATTGGGATTAGTGTATGCCGTATTATATCCCAATACCCGTGTGCGATTTCAAACAATCAAACACAGATTTTATTTGTGCAGTAGGGTGATGTGTAAAATTTATCGACCCAATCAATATCAGTCAAATCAGTTTATATAAACAAATCGGCCGATTTGTTTATAGATATTTATATTTCTCTAACATATTTTAGAAAATTTCGGCGGCATAACGGCACGATACTAGAAACGGGACAAGGCCTAGCCTTATCCCCGGTCTAGTGAAGGCCCACGCCATTCACACATCAATCAAATCCATTCATTTCACCAAATAATCTAACCAACTACACAACCAAACAAACAAGTCCATGGTCTGTGGACGATTGTGTCGGGTGCTACTAAACACCGTCTGCATCCTAGTATATATATAACTAGAAAATTAAATTAAAGAGTGAGAAATTCTCACCAAAGCCATCCCAACTCCACGACACTTCATATGTAGGAAATCTTCGCCGTTTGACACTTTCGTTGCCCGTATTCACTACATATATAAAAATCACATTGTTTACTTTGCTATTCAATATATAAAAATCGAATTTTTACTTCGCTATTCAATATATAAAAATCGAATTTTTTACTTCGCTATTCAGTATATAAAAATCGAATTTTTACTTTGCTATTCAATATATAAAAAACAAATTTTTTACTTCGCTATTCACTATATAAAAATCATCTTTTTAATCTGTTATTTCTATTTGAAAAACAACGTTAATTTTATTTTCAAAATCAATGCAAAATCATTTTTCAAAAAGAATGCAAACTTTGTTTTCAAAGCTAATTCAGATTTTGTTTTCAAAGCAAATTCAAATTTTGTTTTCAAAGCAAATTCATTTTTTGTTTTCAAAGAAAATTCATTTTTTGTTTTTTAACAATATTATAAATAAAAATCCATTTACTTGTAATTTCATAGATAAAATAAATTAAAGAAGAAACCTCACAGCAATAACCTTCTTCTTCTTTTTACCAACGTGACCCCTCCCCCTTTTGACTGTAACCTTGAAACCCAAACCAGCTACGACCTGAGTCTTCAAAAAGCTCGCGCCTCTATGCATCGGAATCCAATCAAAGGTGTCAACGTCGAAGGGCGCCACGCCCTCTCCCTCCACCGCGAGCAGCGTCTGACTATGCAGCCCCTGGTGGCTTTAAACCGCGCGCGACGGTCGAGAGTTTGAGCTCCAAATCCCAGTGAACCACCTCGTGAAATCTCATCAAACGGGTAGGGATTGGAAGAGCTGGGATGGCTCTTGAATTTGTGTTTTGAATTGGGTGTTCAATTCGATCGATTAAGGAGGGATTGAGGAAGATAATCAGAGGGTTTATCGCCGTTCGTTTTAAATGATGGCGGCCAAGTAGTCAAAAAGGGAACTAGGTTTTAGGGGTGGGGTTATTTATAGGAATTTATATTTTATTTTAATATTATTTATTTCCAATTTCTCGTTTGTCCTCACGAACCCCAAATCAAACCCAACGAGTGTCGCCACTAGCTAAATACCCCCATTCCGAACACAGTGGGATATATATCGTAGGCTGATTCGACTGTTTCGATCAGTTTTCGTCAAAATCAAAATATAACTCTATATATTGAATTTGAACGTGTATTTCAATTTACTAGGGCCACATACTAACTCGAAAATTCCCGAAAAATATTTTCTAGCTTCGTATTGACGATTCGGTCCTAACAAAACTAATTTCGTTGAATTCTGAGACCGTTTGAAAAATGGCCATTTTCCAGTCGATTAAAATCAACTAAAACTAGTCAAACGCGTTTTCCTTTGCCACGCTCACATACTGATTCGAAAAATTATGAAATTTGTAACCTGGCAATAATTTGACATCACGGACCCGACAAAAGTGGTTTCGTCGAAATCCGAGGTCGTTTGCAAAATGTCAATTTTTAAGGGCCTGAATTCCATAGCGACTATTCAGAATTTTCAACTGAACATATCTTTTGATCCCCGCTATGAAATTTCGATTCTTCGGATTCGTTGGAAAGATATTCCCAATTAGATCCCATTATTTTTCGTTTCACTAAAATTCGGATTGTTTTGCACCCGGTATGTTAAATTGAAGTTCGAAATCGAATTATCGAACTACCGCGCCATTTTCAATTGTATTTATAATTAAAATAAATATTTATATTCTAACGACAACGTATATAAATATATGCGTCGAATTCAATTCAAAACATTTTTCTCGTCGATATTATTTAAAATAATCTATTTTAAATATTCAAAATTTGCTAAAATTGCCAAAATAAAATTTTTAAACTGGCCCAGATTTTCGGGTTGTTACATCTATCTTCTTAGGCTGTAAACCCTCTTTCTTCCCTTGAGAGCTTTCTGCCTTTGTCTCCTTCTTGCCCTTATCCTCTTCGTTCAGCAATGCCATCTGCACCAGCCTTTCATACGTAGCTCCCATGGGTATATGGGTCATGGCCAAACTATGTAATGGCTCATTCAACCCCTTGACAAAGCGGAGAGCCTTCTTGTGCGGGTTGTTGACTAGGTCCAGTCCGAACCTAGCCAGCTGATCGAACTGATTAACATACTCTTTGACTGTCATATTCCCTTGCTTAAGAAATAAGAATTTTTCCAACTGAAAACTCCTTTCAGCTTCTGAGAGAAATTTAGCTTCAAATCTTGCCCTAAAGTCTTCCCACGTTTCCACTGGTCTTTCTGCTTTGGTGACTTCCCACCAGTAGGAAGCCTCGCCTTTAAGTAGCCATACTGCCAGTTGTACTTTCTGCCTATCTTCTACCTCAAAGATGACGAATAAGTCCTCGGTTTCCTTCAGCCAATTCCTGGCTACCACGAAGGACTCGGTTCCATGAAAGTCCTTTCCTCCCATAGCTTTAAAATCTTTACATATCTTAGCCAAAGTATTTCCCCGCGGAGGCGGTGGAGGAAGAGGTGCTGCTGCAGCTGGATGATTTCCTGCAGCTGGAGGAGGAGGAACGGTAGGACCTGGCTGAGTGGCCCTTGCCTCTAAAAATCGTCTAAACCAACCGGGTATTGGTACACCCTCTGGCAAGTTAAGTTCTTTGGACATGCTGAAACAAAAAGGATAGATTCAAGACGAGGGATAAAAGATAGTACCTATGGCTTTGGGGGGGACTATGCCTTTCTAAAATAATATATATATATTCTCTTTAAAAATGCTTCTTTAAATTTTCTTTTGAAAATAAATTTTCAAAACTTTTTATCTAATCTGGTAAACCTGGGCTCTGATACCAAGTGAAACACCCCACCTCCGTTAGGGTCACTCTCAAAGGGAATGTCCTAATTTTGGTGGAGGTTTATAAGTATAAGTCACAGATATACAAGACAGATATAAGAACACATATTTTTGAACAGCGGAAAACAACAACAAATTTTTATTTCAACAAAATACGTGTTACACAAACCATGTCATAATTTGTCTTACAACCCTTCCAAAAACATAACATCATCACAACTGTCTTGATTACATTATTTAAAGAAGCATAAAAACATAAGTAAACTGCATAAGTCCCACAATTTCTGCCCAAAGCCATAGTCCAACACGAAAAGATCCAAGCAATACATTCTTTCTCTTCAAGCTGGATGTGAAAACTGGTCAAGCTGCGGTATTCCCTCCCTGTGGACCTGGGGGGACGAAAGAAAAGAAGACAAAAGAGAAGTAGAGTCAGACATAAAGCCTGAGTAAGTCTAGGACTATTCAGTCTATGAATAAAGAATTGGGCATGATAAGTATAAACTGGAAATGAGAAAACACTATAAACTAGGTTAAGTTATCTAGAGTTGAATGTACTCATCGTACCCCATATTAATCTATGTACCCATATAAACTAGTTCCCAACAGGCACCCCATAATCAGGGTGAAGTGATTCGTTCCTAATGATCGGCTCCTACTCGTATAGTTACATGTGTCTTACGGCCCCCGTTGTTGTAGTTACCTATGTTGGTCCCACCATGGGGTGTATCAAGTCCCATGGTGGCGGCCCGACACAATCCTAGAATGCACAGGTATGCTACTGGTGCCCAGTGCCTTATTTTTTCTGCGCCGGAGTGTGTGCACGCACGCACCCCATTAGAACCTACACTGCTGCACCACCGCCGTCGATTTGACCTCTTACCGTCAGCCCAGTAATCGTGCCCCACCCTGCCTAGTTCAGGGTATCTTGATACACCTTGTAGGGTTACTGCTGAAAAGGGTCCCCCGCTACTAGGTTTTCTATTTCTAGCCAACATGCTAAGTGGGTTAAGTGTTTTGTAAACCTAACCCCCAATCAGTCTGTCTAGTTTAGCATGTTCCATTTTGATTAAGTATTAATTCAATTTACTTAATCCTATCAATCCTGAATCAGCCATAATTGTCTTAAAGCCTCGACCTCTCACATTAGACAGGTATTGTTGCTGCTACCTGTTGCCGGTTGGGTCTGGGCAGTCTTACGCCACAACTCAGTCTAACCTCGGGTCCTTATTGGGCTCCGTGTTTAACCACCCACATTGGATAGGTATTGTTGTGACTACTGGACAGCCGGGCGGTTCCGGGCAGGTTTACATCACAACTCAATCCAACCTCGGGTTAAACACATCGTATTTTCTAAATTTACATATTTTGTCTCTTTCCTTTTTATATGCAAATATTTGCGGCCCATTATTCAAATTCATCTTTATTGGGTAAAATTAATTTATACAACTTAATTATTTTTCAAGGTCGTTGGCATGCGAAAAAAAAGCCAACACACATGTTTTATATTTTAACCCAAACGTCATTACCCTCGTTCTACACGTTCGCTAAAACATAACATATGTTGGGTTTAACATCTAAACCCAACTTAGCCACATGAAAAAGGGGAGGCTTAGAACATGGTGTTTATATATTCTAAGTAACATAAAAGGGGGAGTATGTACGCATGAACTTGCAACATAGCGAACTAATTAACATGAATTATGCACATGTGAACTTGCATTGTAATAGCATATAATCATGGCATAAACATACTTAAACATGAATCATTATATTCATATAATCATGGCATAAACATACCTAAATATGAATCATGGTTTTTAATTTATTCATGTAAACTTGCAATTGGAATGTAAATCAAACTTAATTATGTGTCACATATATCACCCTATGATTTTGATAACAACATAGGCCTAAAACATGTTTTCAACTAGGCATAACACCAAACATAGTTTACTCATGTTCATAAAGATGTTTACTTTTGTCTCTAATTCAAAAGTATGGTTTTACACTTAAATCATGATGCCAATTCCAACATAAATTCATATACACCATAATACTTAGTTAAATCTAATTACACACTAAAAGTGATCATCATCATGTTGGCATAATGGTGAATCATATACTTGCATGAAGATCAAATAAACTACTACAACATATGGTCGTTAACATGAATCATATACTTGCATGAATCTAAATTAGACCACCACAAACATGTAGTTTTTAACTTCCAACATAGATCACATACTTGCTAATATCCAATCGTTATACCACAACAATTCCAAATCGTTTAGAATCAAAGCAACATACAAATATAGATTATTATCACCACAAATCGAATACAATTCTATTTATCATTTTACACAAATCAAAACACAATTATTTATTCACATCGGAATAGCACTCTACTTACAACGTATGGCGAATCTTCAATTCAGGAATCTGAATTCTGAATTTGGAGATGCTATCCTTTGTTGTAGGCGTTGTTTTGATTTAATTGACGTTGCTTTAAGCTTTCGAATTGTCTCCTAATTGTCTCTCAATTTCTGATGGCTATTCCTAGTCCTTCCTCAGCAGCATGACGGTCTCATCTCCATTTTTTGTTTGTGTGAATTAGGGTGAGTCTTAGGTCCTTTTTATAGAGTTTGTGAGTTGATTAGGACCGTCGTTGGAGCTTGGTTCAATAATAGCCGTTCGTTTGAAGGAGAGACCAATCAGGAGCTGACACCTAGCCCTAGTGACAAGGCAAGGCTCAGAAAATCGACCAAGCACAGACCAGGCCAGCCAGGGGGGCTGGGTTCGACCTGGCTCAGGGGCCAGGTCGACCCCCCAGTCGACCCCCAGGTCGACTATGTAGTCGACCTGGGTGCCCCAGGTCGACTACCCAGTCGACCTGGGTAGCCCAGGTCGACTACCCAATCGACCTGGGTGTCTTGCGCGGGAAAATTCCCGCCCTGGCCAATCCGGCCCGATTTTTGAATTTTAAATTTGTTTTCTAAGCCGTTTTGGTCTGTTTGAATTTTTAAACTGATTTCTGAAACTTTCGGAGGCCATAACTCCCTCATACGCAGTCCGTTTTATGCAAACTCGGACTCTATTTCAAGCAGAATTTCGAGACGAACGCAATGGCGTATCCTGTTTCCCTTAATTCTTTGATTTGAAATTAGTTATACTTTAATTTGTGAATTTCACTGTTATGGAATACACGGGGTGTTACAGGTCGTTTGCAAAATGGCTATTTTAAGGGCTATATATTATATTAAAATATATATAAATTCCATAGCGATTATTTTGAAATTTAAACTGGACATAACTTTTAATTATATTGTGCAATTTGAATTTTTCACATCTGTTAGAAAGATATTATTAAACAGATTCTAACGTTTTTGGTTTTACTGAAATTCGATTTATATTTCATTCTTTACTTTCATTCAAAGTTTAAAATTGAATTTTCAAACTACCGCGCCATTTCAAGTTTGTTTTATAATTAAAATAAATTTATACTTTCTAACTTCGATTTAAATAAATTTTTAATAGTTATTATTTAAAATAAATCGTTTTAAATATTCAAAATCCGTTAAAATTGCTAAAATAAAATTCTTGAATTGGCTCAGAAATTCCGGGTTGTTACAAAACTATCATATTGTTTTTTTTACTTGCTCTGATTTACAAATATTAGAGTTGAAATTTCACAACTTTAAAATTCGGGTTGAAATTTCACAAAAATTAGAGTTGAAATTTTTTGCATACTTTGAAGTTCAGGTTGAAATTTCGAATTGAACGAGTATTAATTTTAATTTACACATTCCGTAATATGCAATAAATTAATTTATGTTTTTCTCATTGTATTGTCCATAGATTTGAGGGAAAAAGATTTTAATCGTGTAAATCATTAAGTTACCACCCAGCGAATAATGACAAAGAAATTTGATATTTTTTATATCAGCAAATAATAATCACGATAATTAGTCTTATTAATCGAAAATTCATAATTTTTTTGAATCTTCCCTATTTTTACGCTGAGAATTCCTTAACATTTAATATGTTCTTGCAAGTTTAACATCATATGCGAGTTCAAGCATTTGGAACATAGGTAATTTCTTAACTCTTTGTTTTGACTTTTTTATTTATGAATTACCATCTTTTAAATGTTTGGACAAAGTCGTGTGTTTTTTACTAAATGAAATATGCATGAATACCAAATTATGCATTTGAAACAATCATATAACTTACTATCCAAAATGTTGCAAATAGTATTCAACAAAATTAACTTTTTGGGAAACAATCAAAATAATAGACCAATTCATTTTTAAAATGCATAAAATTGAATCCTCATATATGTAAGAATTGTATTAACACATGTAATTTAAAAAAAGTGGACAATAACTGTAATTGTTTTGGCAATGTTCTTTTTAGTAAATACATTATAATAAGATAAGCTTCTTTATTTTCCTTATGCATGCATGGGCTTATTAGTCATATAAATTGTTGGAGTATTTAATGCTACATTCAAAGGCAATTAAAGAACCATATAATTATACAATTTGTTTATCTTTATTTGCTAATAATTGCAACGGACTTCCATTTACCTCATGTCCAAACCTTATAGTTTATAACAAATTAACATTGGGTGACATAAGTTTCCTACTTGGTGGTATCCTTTACTTGACTTTCTACTCACATTAATACACTATAAAATGACTCAACATACAATTTTAAGAGAAGATAATTATTCTACTATATATATGTAAAGTACATTCACTTTTATGGTAGGCATGTACTAAATGATGTGTTACCTTCACATTTATGCCCTTAATTTTTTAAAACGAATTTACTTCAGCTTAATATGATTTAAATGGCATAAATAATAAATTCAAATCATATCATCTTTCAAATGGCTTAATTGACTATGCTCATCGATTAAAGGTTTTGATCGATAAAAATAATTTTTATTTATTGTCATGTCCATAAATGAAAATTCTCAATTTAGGCATCAATTTTATATGAAATGTAAATTTAGGCATCAATTTTGCTGCAAGTTGCAGCCTCTTTCTTTTTTCTTTAAAATCCGTTGTATTGAGATTTCATTTTTTCAGTATAGACTAAATTTATGCATGAGCTTATAAATCATAGACTTTACTAGAGAAATTTAATGCTTGATTCAAAGTAATTTAAAAACAATAAAGGTATACAGTTTAAAAATGAGGAATTTCTCGTTCTCCTTGATTCTAGGAGTTCTCCATTTTACGCTTAATTCTCTTTTGATATTTAATATTTGAGTCTTTGAATTTATTAATTAAAATTATTTAACTAAACATCTCATATACACATACGTACATATATATACATATATAATTTGTATAATTATCTAAAAATATTTCATTGATTAACTTCTAACATTTTATATTCAAGTCCTTAACTTTATATTAATTACATAATAGAAATATGACTATTTGAATAAATTCAATCAACTAATATTTCTATAGATGTTTAAGAACCGCAATTTAACGTATACGGCTATTGTACCAACAAAAATGGTAAAATTTACTTTTTATTCAATTACGTATAAATCCCATAAAACAACAATAACAAGTTTATTTTTTTATTCATTTATCATTTAACTTAATATCAGTATTAAAATGGTTAAAAATATTTATCATGCATTGCATTATAAAATTCTACATTTAACTTAGAATACCTCTACTTAAAACAACCATAGTTATTTATAAAACTCACCTTACTTTCTCCTATATTTTAGGTTTTAATCCATACGTTTAAATTAATATGTAATTTTAAAGTGGAAAATTTAAATTAGAATGATAACTGTCATTAAGTGATGTTCAATGGTTCGGTCACCAATGATAATATGAAAATTTCAATAATATATATTATACTCATATCAGTTAAATATGATAGCATAAAATTGCATTTTTAATATGAAAGTTTCAATGATATACATCATAATCATATCCATAAAATATAATTAATTACTATTATTAAATAAATTATAATTACTACTTGTTGTCAATAATCAAGGATTATTTTTCATATTGAATGAACTTTTATATCTACTTATTTATATTTAGTAAATAAAAGTTAATAATAAAGACCTAGTAATTATTATTTATTAATCAATAAACTCTATTAAATGATTAATAATTTAGTATACATCGTTAACAACTACGAATGTGATAATAGTGGTATTCATATTTGAAAATGTCCATTTGATTTTCTAATGCATACATAATTAATTACAATGCTTAATAATAAACGTTAAATAATAGCACATGTTATCAAAATCGAACCCAGGAAACACACTACTATGCTATTGGTCCGAACTAGCGATATGGATCACTGTGAAATGCAGCTATAAATCAGCACCGTCCGTTTCAATAGAATCCAATGCGTTAGATTAACAATCCGCATCATTCCAGTCAGTTAATTCTCCATTCTTTCCTCATAATCTTTCTCCTAAAACGTGAATATTCTCCCAAATCAAAAAATTAATCCCTAATTTTAATTTAAATCCTACAATTGAAGTAATGGAGACCGATGGCAAAATGAATGAAGGGGCCAGAGGTAGAAATTGAATGAAATCGGGTCCGGCCACTGCCGCTTTCTTCATTGGCCGTCCCTGTTACTTGTTGTATCGTGAACGAATGTGGTAAGCGGTGTTATAGTATTTAGCAAATAACGTGACCACTACACCAAGTGCCTTTGGTTTGGAGAGTATCACTTCTGTTTTTAATATCACCTGTGATTTTGTTTTGATTTTTGCTATCGCCATAGATTTTTGCATCCCCTTCCATTTTCAACTTCAGTGTCATTTTAACTTTAGTATCGTCACCCGGCTTTTGCATTAACCCTAAAACTGGCCATTGCCTCCGAGTTGGGAAACAAAGTACTTCGCCCTTGGTGTTGCCTCTAACTAGAAAGAAGGCAACATAATTTTGGATTTAGAGGCATTGTTTGGTATCTTTTGCTATTTAGGTATCATCTTTAATTCGAATTCTGGTATCTCTTCTGATAATTGGCCGAGCTTTAGTCTTGTTTTCTTCATTTTTGTGTCGCTTTCAACTCTGGTTAGTTTTTTTACATTGGTCTCTGCTCTTATTCTATTTCCGAGTGTCGATCTAAGCTTGTAGCAGCTTTGTTTTAGTGAGTTTCAAGCTTATTGCTGAGTTTGGCTTTGTTTTCTAATGTCTAGCTGTTAGTGTATCGGCTTTGTTTTCTGTCAACGACCCATCTCCATATACACCTTGTTTCTGGTATTAACCTCTTCTTTGCATTAAATCTATTTCCAAATCTTTTTTTAATTTTTTTTCCTTTTTCATTTCAACTGCGCTATAGTCTTTTTCCGACCCTAAATTAAAATATCACGCTTTTGACTTTGTAGGAAATTTCTATTACTACAGGCATGCAAGGAATTTCAATTTATGCAGGCATGCATGGAAAATTTCTTTGAATCCCTTTATATACAAAGGTAACTTTCAATGTTTACCATCAGATTCTAGTTTATCAACTTGGTAGCTGGCTGCTAAGCATTGGCAGTAAAATAGATATGAGGGTATTTCCACTCATGTCGGTTGTAGTTTAAAAATATTGCATGATCCAAGTACATACACAAATTATGTTCCCTGCTTTTCATTTTGCATGTGCAATTAATTTCTCTTTACAATAGATGAAGTTGGAAGTAGTGGCAGTGGATTTGAATTTGTGTACGACTATATGTGCAATTTACATCTCGATTCAAACTCGATTAATACGGCTGATGAGAGAAACCATTCAATTCTTATTTGATATGTATACTTGAATCCACAATTTCAACTGTAGTGTTTCTAAAAAAAATAAAAATGAAATACGAGAGATTAAGCTTTATGTTTAGATGTAGGAGTTCAAATATCATAATCAATTATGATCAATTTCAAAATTTATACAAATGTTAGTAGATGGATATCTTGACTCTATGATTTATGATTCGGATTCTGTATCAATTTAAAGATTGAAGTTTACAATTTATGATTTCAGTCCGTTACGAAGACCGCGTCCTCTAGTGCATTCACCAGACTTGACTGTTTGTCATCCTTAGTGTTTGGTCATACCCAGATTCACTTCTTAATGGTTTTCCCATGAAGATGATATCTTCATAACATGATACAGTATAAATGAGGTTTAGAAAACATATTATAGTTGTATATAAGAGCGCATCATCAAAATTTAGATTTTGTGAGTTGGTTTAACGGCCAAGTTGCAGAAACAATTTCTTTATTAAGGGGGTAACACCTGCGTGTATTTGCCCACCTTAAACCCAACTTAAGCAGGAGCCTTGTGCACTGCCTATAGATTGACGATGATGTAGTGTGTGCTTTTATGCTACTTTATCCTTTATACTTTATAATAATCAAAACAACTTAATACATGCATGGTTGATAAAATAAATTTACACAATTACATGTAATAAATCTAAAAATGAGATAATTACCAAATTCAAGTAATGAATAGAACTGTAAAATAATTACCTATAGTAAAAAAACAAACCGATAATTTTAATATTTTACAACAAATAAAGCAAGTGAATGCATGTTCCAAATAAAAAATGAAGCAATTTTCTCACTTCCAAACCATTTACTTCCCCAACCAATAGTCATCAAATCAGTACCATGTCTGCAAATTTAATATTGACATAAGTTACATGAATTTATCCAAAGCTTTCTATATCCATATAAGTATAATAGCTTGTATACTTTATTCTCATAATGTAAAATTACATCTAGTTAATCATAATTTGAAAACAACTTTTGTTTTTCTTGCATCTTTTTCATCCTTTTCAATTGTACTATTGGCATAGTTGCATAATTGTAGACATTAATGGTTTGGTTCATGTCTAAGTTTATTAACTTCAATATTTCCGAACTTCATGCACTTACAATGTATTATTGGTTGTAGGTGATCATATGAGGTATGCAAAAATATTGACCATCTTGATGGAGCTGATTCTATATGTTAGTCTTGTATAAAGAGGATCACGCATGTTATCTGACAACATGGAAAAGAGCATGTTTCCTCCCTACATGTCAGTATATGCTGCTAAGGTATATGTCAACATATGATGTATTTTAGTTAAGAATATCCCAATGCATTTCACTAATTAGCATTTTATGTTTTTATGTTGCAGATAACGTAGGAATAAAGGCTGCTTTTGGACAGTGAACTTTTGGTGCTGCATGTTTTTGTTCTAGGCAGTCACATGTTTGTTCTAGGCAGTCACATGTTTGTTCTAAATTACATTGACGCTCTCCTTTGTGCCATTTGTCTTTCAAACCGTATAATGTTTTATGATGACTCATGTAATGTTTTTTCTATTAGAAAAGATTATATTTTTTCTATGATTGTTGTATGTGTCATTTAGTAGTTTCTCATTATAATTAATATTTTCATTCTTTCGTGCATGCAAATATATGTAATATACGATGTATATGTGTGGTTATGGATAGACATTTAATAACATTATTTGATTGTAATAAACTGTTGTTGTAATATATAAATATTGTTGATATATTAAACACATGTTAAA
Source organism: Allium sativum (assembly GCA_030737875.1). Lineage (NCBI taxonomy): Eukaryota > Viridiplantae > Streptophyta > Magnoliopsida > Asparagales > Amaryllidaceae > Allium > Allium sativum. Next base: position 947,246,341 of record CM060918.1, read on the forward strand.
ATTGTTGACATAATTTATGTACAATGTTTGTCATGAGTTGTAAAATGTTAATGTGTAACATTTTCCATTCGATTTAAATGTAATTTTAGTTATGGTAAAACAATGTTGTGAAAAAATTATTTACAATGATTCACATTGTGGTTGTAATACAAAACATAACGATTAAAAATAGTTGTACAAGCTTTGTTCTGCAATGTTAAATAAGTGATGCAAATGAAGTTTAGTTAACAGTTAAAAAACGTTGTCTGGTTTGTATTTACAACGTTGATTAAATATGATAAAAGCTTAAAATATTATAGTTAAAAATTGTTGTATAAAAGTAATACACAACTTTTGCTGATGTGAATGATGATTCTACCATGGACGAATAAAGTTGTCAACATATGGAGGACATTGAAAAAAACAAATATACAACATATACATATTATCGTTAAAAAGTGTGTTAAAATATTTGAAATATGTTGTCATTGGCTATCTCATAACATTTAAAAAACATGGTAAATAGTTTTCCATTTATTTGTCGGTGCTTTCACGATACTTACATTTTGTTGTAATAAGTTCTACAACATTTTGTACAACATTTAAGTGAATGTTGTAAAAGGGACCTCATCTTTCATAACTGTGGATATAACAACATTATGATAAATGTTGTTAAAATACATCAACAACACTTTTCCAGTGTTATGAAATGGTAATTTTGTTGTAGTGCCTTGATTTACTTTATTTTTAAATTAAAGATTTAATAACTTTTTTAGTTCTCACACTAGTCACATGACTGAATCAGAGTTTATTGGTTTAACCTAAACTCTGGGTGCCCCTATTTTCCACACGGGCATCTAGTAGTTTTGTTTTTTACAGATATTATTTTCACAGGATCCTGGATTTACAACTGTATGTATTTTCGGAAAGCTTTGTATCCGTGTATTTCTTTCAATTATGTTACGTATTATTTTTCGCTGCTATATATTTAAATGTAGTTTAAATCTCTGATATTTTTTGTTGTATGTTATTTATTCATACTCTTTTATATTCTCATACCCTGTTGTAATTTGTTATAATAAAAATGAAATGTTCTTCTGTTTGTGTTCTGATTTGTCGTGTTCTCAACTCAATCTAGGCTTTCCCGTATGGGCGAGTTTGGGTCGTTTCGGCGTGATATCAACGCTTTGATTTATAGAGCTCGAGAACAGAACCGAACGAAAGAATTCAACAAAGATTGGATTTATCCAATGAGAATGACTCGTTAGAGATGGGATCAGTAGTATCCTAGAATGAGTTAGAAGAGCATTATTTATTAAGAACAAATTTAGTTTTGAAAACTTAATCTAATTATACGTATTTGAGTATTGTTTTGTATTGAATTTAGATAATCGACAAGATAAAGATTTTGCATATGTGCGTCATGAATGTACATACAAAGTCTCAAATATACTGGATGGATGTTGGATCATACTCTAGTCACTCGGAGACGATTCTGATGATTGATGCATGTTCATTAGAGTTTATGTTCGAGTCTCAAAAGTGGGATATTTATATATTTCTAATTGACTGGTGTGAGAACCAAAACTAGATAGGGTTTATTGTTGTGAATTAGCATCAAAAATATGATTTTTTTAATTAGTATTAAAGTTATGTATTTGAAATGTTAATCAACTAATTGATTGCTGATTGCTGATTGTGTTGTGTGATTATTCATTTAAACCAACATGTGAATGAAAAATGAATTAAGCCAAATCGAATCAAATATTGAACTGAATTTAAATTTAAATGAAATCGCATACATGTACATATATATGTATGAATGGGTCATAGCAGGGAAGCTAAGAAGAAGAATAAAATTGTATGCCAGACAAATAGGTACATGTTTATGGTATTTCTTGGGTTTTGATGATTTATGAGCCGATTGGCTAGCCGCTTGGCTTTTTCCTTTTCTTTTGGAATTATGAAGGCCCTATGACGCAAATTGCAGTTTTAAAAGTCTCCCCGTACAAAGGAGGATATGGTGAAATTTTTCGAAAATTTTGGGTATTAGCCAAATTTTTAAGGAATTGGAAAGTTCTTAAAAATTGAAAAGTTGAAGAATGAAAGTTGAGTTGGTGAGTTAAACAACTTTCAGCTCCGTTCCTTTTCGAGGATGAAAGGATTTTAAGTGGGGAAGATTGTAACAACCCAGATTTTCAGAACCAATTATAATTTTTATTTTAGTAATTTTAATTGATTTTGAATATTTAAAATGGTTTATTTTAAATAATAACGACTAAAAATTTATTTTAATCGAAGTTGGAACATATAAATTTATTTTAATTATAAAACGAGCTTGAAATGGCGTGGTAGTTTGAAATTCAATTTTAAATTTCAAATGAGTGTACAGGATTCAAAATAAACCGGATTTCAGTAAAACCAGAAATATTTGAATCTGTTTAATTACACCTTTCTAACAAATGTGAAAAATTCAAATTTCATAACGAGAATTGAAAGTTATGTCCAGTTAAAATTTAGAATAGTCGTTATGGAATTTATATATATTTTTATATAATATATGGCCCTTAAAAATAGCCATTTTGCAAACGACCTTCGTTTTTGACAAAACCACTTTTTTGGATCCGGAATGTCAAATTATTGCTAGATTTCAATTTTCATAATTTTTGGAATTAATATGTGAGCGTGGTCAATTTGAATGCGTTAGGTACTTTTAGTTTGAATTTAATCGATTGGAAAATGACCATTCTTCAAACGACCTCCAAATTCGATGAAATTAGTTTTGTTAGGACTGTATCCTCAAAACATAAATAGAATTATTTTTCAAGGATTTTTGGAGTCCGTATGTGGCCCCAGTAAATTAAAATGTACGTTGAAATCAATTTTGAACGTTATATTAAACTATATTTTAATTTTGATGAAAATTGATCATAATAGTCGAATTGGCTTACGAAACATATCCCATTGTGTTCGAAATGAGGGTAATTAGCTAGGGGCGACAGTCATTGGATTCGATTTGAAGTTCGAAATAAAACGTTACTTTTTGGAATTAAAAATAATAAAATATATAAAAGGTCAACCCTTCCTTCTCCTTCTCCTTCTTTCTCCCGTTCATTTCTGAGATAAAAAAACCACCGCCGATCCCGCTCATCAACTCCTTCCCCCACCGTCGCGCACCTCCAGTGGCGCCACCGCCGACCTTTACCCTCCCCAGTTGCTCCTCCTTCCTCTCCCTCCCTCTCTCATCCGCAGCCATTAACCCCAAATCCGCCCAAACCGTCGCTCAATGCCACTGCCGGCCACAATCGCCACCCCCAGACCACCTGAACCCCTTTCGCCACCTCCTCAGCCACTAGCGACGCCTGTGGGCCCCTCTTCGACAAAAAATCCCAATTTTAACATTTCTCGCTTTACATTTTACACCCTAAACTGTTTTAGCCAATATCTTCCAAGCCGAGCGCTTCTGTCCGAAATCGCACAATGCCAAAATCGAATAGCACAATTTTCTCTTCGATTTGGCTATAAGAAAGTAATATTTTGGATTGCGGAGTTGATCAGAAAATACGTCCAAAGTTGGCAGTCC